>CM053783.1:306472895-306902895 GCA_028749045.1 Cupressus sempervirens
ATTTCATGCCCTAAATTTATGTCTTTAAAATAGTATCTAGCTAGTTCACTGAGGCTTGGCTCTCTACATCTTCAGTAGTATCCTTTTATGTTGTTATCTTAAGGCTGCATTGGAAAAATCTAGCTTATTTATTACTAACCAATTCTTTATGTTGGTTTGGTAGTTGTTATTTGTTTTGTGTTGTGGTAGGTGATCTATGACTATTGGGTTGGCAACTTCCTTCTATTCTTCCTGTCACTCCCTTCCTTGCTTCCTTCTATATTTTGATTCAATATTAAATTTTGTATGGGGGCATGCCCTCTTCAATCCTTGGTATTTTTTGATTAATGTAAAAGAGGGAATGCCCTCTTGAAGACCTGATATGGGTACTTGTATATATTTAGGACTTCGATCTCTAGCATTACCGAGGTTTTTTCTTTACCCTGTTCTTTTCCCTTGGTACTTGCATTTGAACGAGGTTCTATAAATATTTTGATATTAATAAAATGGACAATTGCCTTTTATTGTTAAAAAAATAGATGGATTTATGAAAACCATCAATTGGCATAGGAGGTTCAGGATCTTCCTATCACTAATAGGAACTATTTAAAAATAAAAAATAAAAAATAGAAAAATGAAAACAATTTTTTTTTTTTGTAGTTTAATCATAATTATATTTCCAAAACTTAAAAGTGATGAAAAATATTGAAATAGTGTATAAAGAAAATATAAAAAAGCATTCAAGTTGATTTTATTAATTAATTTGCTGCAATTAAGTTCAATAATTATTTAACCAAAATTTGGTTATTAATCTACACAATAATGATTATAAAAAAGTGTTGAAAGCATATGTGTGTGGATCATAATGGTCATTTGCAAAAGTGGGGATTGAAGGAGTTTTGGCAAATTGGATTTAATGGGAATGTCATGTGTTGCATAAAAACAAGAATGAAAAATGGAATGTCATGATTAAAGAGAGGATTATGACTACAAATTTATAAGAGTAGTCTAATACTTAAGCATTAAAGATGGTTTTCTCAATGTATGGAACAAGCATGAAAGACTTTTGACAAACGATATTTAGAGGTATATTTTTAATTTATTTTAGTTGTGTGATGATGACAATTACAAATTTAGATTTTTGGAACAAAAGTATTGATTTAAATTTGGATATTGATTTTACAAGTTCAGTTTATCTTGGGCCAAGATTTATTGATAAGAAGATTTTTTATGAAAGAAACTTGGTATTTAAATTAGTATTATTCTAATGATAGAGATATTTTTTTGAGATTTCAACATTGTTATAATCAGTTTTGGATAATAAGTTGAGTTAAATTTGATATTGATTTTTGGTGCAAAAATCTTAATAAATCTTCATAGGAAGAAAAGTGCGATAGGAAGTTGGCAAATTATATTTTTCAGATTGCTTTATGTTATAAGGGCAGATTTGGTTATTGTTTTTATTGTCTTGTAATATGAAAAAGGGTGTCAAATTCAAATATTTGATGTGTAACTTGTTAAGAAATTTTTGATTTGTATGACAGTAGAGTGACCCTCTGATTTCATTATTTACATATTGTATAAGGAAGTGGGTGCTTTTTATTGTGAAGTGTGTGCTTCAAGAGATAGGGATGGGTGTTGCTTGGAGTTATAGCTCTAAAACCATTTGCCTTGAAGGTCTAATAAAAGGAAGGATTGAAGGGTGATTTTTTACTATGAGTTTTTTCACATTAAAATATTGTGTCACTTTGTTATGTATTGTCTATCTTGCTCATGTATTAAAGCTCATAACTTGTAATTGTTTCAAGATTTTAAAATTAATTTGAATTAGTTAAGATTAATTTAAATTACTAATTCACATCCCCTCTCAGTGATGTTTGTATTCCAACATAAATATCATCACCAATGAACACATTTTTTACGATGTGACAAAAGTGACTTAACTATACATAATTTTTTTTTAAAATAACAATTTTAAATATCCACATTTGCTAAATAAATAAATAGTTAAATGTAAGCGAAGGAATAAATTGTATTTTAAATATATATCATTGTAGTTAATATATGTTTTATTGATCAAAATAAGATTTTAAAAGAATTAAGTATATTTTTCATCAGTTCATTTGAGGAAGAAAACTTATTATGTATTCATTTAATTCAATTTTTTTGTACAACTTAGTTAATTATCATATTGAATTAAAAAAATTGAACAAAAATGTTATAGTTTATATATATTATATATTTTAAATAATTGAAGAAATATTATTTCTCTCTATTTTAGTTTGTCCATGTTGACTACAATAAGTGTGCAATTCATTTTTAAAAACTATACATTTTAATAAACTAGGCATATTGTCAAACTATATTATATTATATTTTTTAATGGTTCAACAAGTGTTCACTAAAATAAATTAGGCTTAACATATGCATTTATTAAAAATGTATTGTTGTGATCCGTTATCTTATAATAATACAAAATATTTTTATTTATGCATTTTATCTTAATTTCTTTTTATATCTCCTATTTTCATAAATAAATATAAAATACTTATTATATGAATTTATATATATATTTATAATAATATACTTTATATTTAAAATCTAATCTACATACTTAATAAAAGGATGTCACGTGTTTATTATTTTAATAATTTTATTAATATTTATTTGTCATGATCCTTAAACTACTATTTAGATAAGAATTTCAAACTTGTATAACTCTTGTATATTTTCAAAAAATTCTCTATAACTAATCTTAATTTCTTTGTTATTGAATCACTAAACTAATTTAGTTCATTAGTTAAAACTTGACCAAATGTATCTAAGAAGATTGCATGTTATAGAAATATTGCTATCTTATTTGACTTACATAAGTAAGCAATCATTAGTGAACAAGAGTTTAGAAGACAATAAAGATTGCAATCTTTTTGGGAAGTGAATGCTTACTAATGTTAAAATTATTTTATTTTTAAAATATATTTATATCATTAATTCCTTTTTTTATATTGTCTATTCCCAATTTAGCTAGGAATTTTATTATTTTTTAAATTAAAAAAATAGTAAAAATGTTTTTGAAAGCTTTACAAGCTTTATTATAGCACAATGAAGCATTGCTTAGGAGGTTTGGAATGATCGCACATCATCTTGACAAATTAACGGAGCAAATTTGAAGAGAAATTATTTGTTTTTAGAGTAATGATGCATAATGTAGTCTTAATACAACATGACTTTCATTAATCATATAAGATTAGTGGCCTCTATACATCTTCCATGTTGTCAGGAGATTTTACCTCACTCTCTAGTCATTGACGACAAATTTTACAAGTTGAATTTGCAGATCAATCATAAATTCTCGCTCGTGATTTATCAACATCAACTTACATGTTTATTAGAAGTTTCCCTATTTAGATCTGCTCTCATTCTTCCATACATTGATTACTGACATCAATTTTAAGGGATCAAATAGAGAAGATCGGGCCCAATCTTTGCTGACAAAAAAAGCTCGCTTATACTCATAGATACCCCAACAATATGGATTTGGCAATGAAAAACTTGTAACCATGGAAACACCTTTATATTAGGTTTGTGATCTAAGATTTAAAACCCATTTTTTCCTAGAAACAACCATTCACGACAATTTGTGAGCCTTTTAAAAACCTATATAGAGCATTGAAGGAACCATATAATTTGCATTATATGCCTAGCCATGATCTTTGACCAACGTTTAAATTTTTTTAATTATTATTTTTTGTCCAAAACCTCTTAAGATGTGCACTTAAATTTTTTGTTTGTTTTTATTATCTATATGTACATTTTAATCATTTGATCATAAAATATTATTTCAAGATTACTTGAGATGTATTTTTTATTAAACACTTGAACCCTTGCACTAATTTTTGAATAAGATGTACATTATGCTATAGTTGAAGAATATATTCAAGACTTTAACACATTGAAAAAATAATCAATTTTAGCTATAATTTATTATATATTGATCTTTCTAAACATGAACTAAGAAGAGAATTTAAAGAAAATGAATTTAAAATTTAATAATTAAAAAAATAATAATACAAATTTTAATTTTTGTTGATAACTAATTATCTAATCCTTCTATTTTTTTTGTCTTTTCTTGTCAAATTTGTCTTACAGACACTCATAACATGCTTGTGAACTAATTTTTAATCATAAAACAAATCCATCTTTCACTTTGATGATTTATTTCCTTCTACTTGTCATAATAGGCATGGATTCCTGTTCGAACAAAGCTCTTGTTCTCTATAGGGCTTTTGACATAGTCATTTTCCATTGTTTGGCTAGATGGGTGGAGTTTAGTAATTTCACGTGTAATACCTACAATGTCACAAGTGAAACAGATTGTATAATTTGGTCACATGGCTTTTGTGAGAATATGGTGGACATTTCAATTGGTAAACAATGTTTGAATGTAAATTTTGAGCACAAATCTATTTATTTAAGCATACCCTGAATGAAAAGAAGCAACTTGAGACAAAAACTTTGTGTATTCAACAATCTTCATTAAAGGACAAAATTCATTGGAGTCAAAAATATTGTAGTAAATCCAAGTTAGCACTTGAGAGACTTTTTTAGAGGTAGAAAATTTCGTTACAGGGACTTCATAGTCACATGGTGTACAAACTTAGTTTAAAGTGCACTTGTTAAGTGAAAAAGGGAGAAAAATAAAAACTATGAAACAACTTGATTTCTAATTAATGGACGCTTTGATAAAAAATGCAAAGAGGCAAGGATAAATTTGAAAGAGTCAAAGAAGAAGAAATAAAATATATGTCAAGTCTTACAAGCAAACTTTAAGAAAGGGAAAGTTGATTTCATGATCACAAGGCAAAAACAACTAATCTTCATTGGAAACAATAACCCCAAGTTATTTTGGAAAGAAGTGCATGACTGAGGAAAAAGTACATGGAAAATAATATTACAACTTCCTAATGGTTTTATTATGCAAGGCGACTTTATGAGTAGTATTATAAGGTTAACAATCCCCCCTTGGTCAACACTATTAGGTAGCTTTTCATTGTTTGAGAGATTGAGATGGATATCAAGAAGTTAGGTGTTGGAAATGACAAAGACTTAGTAATCTTCAAGTAAAATAACTGGGATATGAAACCTCTTGTAGCTCACATTACAAAAAAAATCAATAACATCATTTGAAGTAAGAATTCCCTTTAGATTAGACTACTAGTATTGCAATTTTTCTTTTCAAGAGTAGTGATGTAAATAATCATTCCAGTTATAGAATCATTATGATAAATCCTTTATTTGCAAAGTTATTTGGAAGTATGCTGGAAAGTAGAATTAGCAAGTGGTACAAGAAAGAGATACATGTGCTAAAGGGCAAGCAAAATTTTGACCTAAACATTCCATGATTGGTCATGATATAATTTTAATGCACATCATTGAAAATGTATAGAAGAAAAAGGAGGAAACATTTTGCTACTTTGTAGATTTCAAATAAAACTTTTGACAAGGTCCCTAGAGATAAGGTTTACTACAAGTTGGAGTAACTCAGAGTCCCTATACATCTTAAATAGTTGTTCATAGGCCACATGAGGAGGTTACAACCAAAACCAAGACCAAAACTTCTCATAGTACTTCAAAAGTTATAGGAGTGATACAAGGATCACACAAGGGTTCTCATTGTTTCCTACTCTTTTTGGTTTAGATATTGTCAAACTTGAAGAGTGGTTAAACTTACAAGGAGACAATGGTGTTAATTTGAGCAAGTTCATTATAAGACTTCTTTTGTATGCAGATGACCTTATTTAGAGCTCCAACTTTGCTCTCGGCTTTCAAGAACACTTACTTTATCTTGAGCATTTTTGTAGAGCTGTGGATACACAAGTCAATATTATCAAGATGAAAGTGATGGTTGTCTCTATTAAAAGAAAACATAACCAACATAAGTTTTACCTTGAAGACTACTTTTGAAGATGTGACAGATTACAAATACCTTAGAATTGACTTCAATAAAAATTCAAGTTGGGAAGGGTGTAGAAAGAATTTTTTTTGGGGAGATTGCTAAGCATTTTACACTTTTCAAAATAGATATAGAAAGATAAATCTATATGATTGGTAAACTACTCAAAATAGTTTTTGGCTTTTAGTACTTTTGGTTGTGAATTGTGGGCCAATAATACTTCTAATTTCTAGTGGAAGGAAATTAAAGAAATAAAAAAATGCTTGATTACAAACAAGCTCAAAATTAAAATTCCAATCCCTTATGACATCATGTTGAGTGAGGCTGGGCCTGCTCCTATTGAAACAATTGCTATCGTGAGACCTATAAGATATTTAGAAATAATTGAGCAAATGGAATATGGCATATGACCTTACATTGTCTTTAGTGAAATATTGTGCTAAAGGAAGAACTCTTAGATATAGTAAAACAACAAATGATTTAGTAAATGGATACTTGAACTGGTGTCTTACAAATAGTAAAGATAGAAATGTTTTTTTAATGGACAGTTCCACAATCATTTTGGGATAAACGACTAACAAGAAAGAAAAATCATTATATTGAAGAGTTTAATCCCATTCATAATTATCATCCAAAAACATAAACATGGGTTGATATCTCTTGAGAGCTAAAATTCTTATTGTCTAGTTAAGGACTACCTCTCATAAACTTCATTGTTAATTGAAGCATTGAAAAATACCGAAAGAAACTTGGGAAGAAAAGGTGTGTATTTTATAAACTTCTAGAAAAATGGAAATATTTTAGAATGCAATGCCTTCTAGAACAACAAGGACCGGTGGGACACCAAATTCTTTGATTGATTTATTCAATTAAGGAACAATTTAACACTTAGAAACACTTAATCATCAAATTACAAAATTAAAATAAAAGACTCAAATCAATATATTAAAAAATCTCTCCCATAAATTATACTTAACCATTAAAAAATTCAAAATAATTTTTTTCCTTCCTTTCTTTTTCTTTTTATTTGTACTTGGTAGGCTAAGTTGCCACTTTTTGGATTACTCATGTTAACTAGTTATTAAATGAGTTACTATTCTACCAATTAAAATTCATTTCATTTAATAATTTTTATAAATATACATGCCAATTTTTTAACTATGTAATTTATATATAATAGTTTTCTAACTTTTGATTGGATGAATGAATTGGAGTCTTATATGAGAATTTGTGAGTTCACAAGATATGACTTTTAAGAAAACACTTGAATCTATTTCCTTATCCGTAATTTTCAGCACACACATTTGTTATCTATGTACATTAAATTTCCATTTTAAAACTTTAATTATTGTATATGAATTTTAAGATAGAAATTTATACATTATAATAATATAATGAATAATTTGATCTTTCATACTTTTAACCATTATAAATATTTTAAATTTTTTTATAAATAAATAGATTGAAATATATATTTTTAAAGATTTTAAATATTTAATATAATTATTTATTACAATTCTTAGTTGTGTGCTATTTCATTCAATTTTTATTAAATATATAATATAATTAAAACTAAATTTACATATAAAATTAAAACTAATATTATTGAATATTGAAGACAAGTACTAAGCCACTACCTGGCACCTGTTAAGTTTGAAAATTAATAAAGAAAATCTTCCTGAAGTGTCTATCAACCTCATTCAAAATTAAATTTGGTGAGACCGCTTTCCTGTCTCTAATTATTTTTCGCAAAAAGTTTTATTCCGTGATTCTGATATCTAATTTCGTATTAATGTTTCCATCAAACATTTGGAAACAGTGAGTATCAATGGCTTCGTCAAATGGCGATGGAAGTCATTCCCATCAATACCGGCTTCTGTTGGCTTGCCCTACTGGCTTATCTCGTTCACAGGTAAGTAATTCTTTACCAGCACACGCTATTATACAATTGAGTAACTGTACCACATTTAAATTTGTGTTTTCTGCATTTTTCATGCTTTTAACGAATGCCTACTTATTTTCGGCCATCTTTGAAACCCCGGTCAAATTGCATTATAATAATAATAATAATAATAATAATACACAGTAACTTGGATTTATGTTCAGAGGTTCCCCCCCACTCCCCACTAAACTCTATACCGTACAAAGCGTCTGCACTGAGCAATAATCCTATTTTGGATGCTCACACATATAAATGAAAATACAAGATCATTCAGGTGCCTTGTAAGTCATCCAGTTGTGCTTCTTCGTGTGATTAGCCTAAAATGTGCTCTGATTGTGCTTGCACCCAAAAGCACTAATATGTGGGGACAAACTGGAGATGCCAAGGGTTTAAAGGTCATGTGTTTTTTTATCGTAGTCTTCCCGTACAACAATGTTGGGACAAAATCGAGATGTTCAAAGATAATGTGTTTTTTACCAGTCTTCCCACCTCAAATATGCAATTACAAGATTTATAATTTCTTTATTTTTGTAAACTTGAAGAAAATAAAATAATCTATTTCTACTTATAAACTTAAGTCTTATAATTCTTTATGCTTCTGGATATTTATGCTTATAAATTAAATCTATACACAATTAAGATCCAGAAGTATAAAGAATTATCGCTATGGATTTTGGAAACCTGCTAGAACTTAAATCTTGGTCAACATTTCTGTTCTTATCTCATTGCAGAGTTGTTTTCTTTTCAAATGCATAGATATGATAAAAAAAATCCCCCCCTCCATGACTTTATAAACTGCAACTCGTTCAACATGGTTACTCGAAGGCCTTTTTCAAGCACCCTACTCTCTATACTTTTGTTGAGGCCATCTATTACCTCTTCCATTTGCTTGAATGAGCTAGCGAAGGGAAACTTTGAATTCAAGCAGTAAGTAACAACATGAATTTGTTAACCTACATTACTATGGGTTCATATATTTGTTCGACACATCTAAATGCTAGAAGGCATCCTTGAACTTGTTGGTGGCTTCATGAAGATAATTCACAAGGCTTTCCTTCCTGTTCATCAATTCTAGAACCCTAATTAAAGGTGCACACAACAAAAAGAAAGAGAGTCTAAAACATAGAAACTAATAAAGAAATGATTTGGAGGAGTACAACAATAAAAAATATGATTGAAAATTAGAAAAACTTATTATGGAATAAGTTATAACATCAAAATGAGAAAAACTAATTAGTTTATTTATTTAAAATTGCCTTGACAATCTCATCATGTCTGGGCACTAACAAACAGATCATCAGAAATGGTCTTCACGACCTTCCCCCCTTTGGTTTTTCTTTAATAAGGAGATTCCACCCATCTAGAGCATATAAGAAGATATTAGTGAAGTTGCAATATTCAACAATGTGATGAAATTGGTGGCAAACTATGTAGCTTTTGACTGGACAAGCTCTTTTTTTATCCTCAGTGTGCTCTCTTATTAGATCGGGCATCTGAGAGTGCTTTTGGTTGTATTTTATAATGTTAATCACATTCTCTACCATAGTTTTGATCAGTTCTAGTTTCCCAATAAGGAGAATATAAGTTTGGTGGGTGATAGAAAGGCGCCAAAGAATAGTAGAGTGTGTTGCCCCAAAGTAGCTTCTTAGATGCCTCATGTGGTTTTGTATTTTCTATCATATCTTAGATGATATTCTCCATAGTAACCTCCATCATTATCCATCAAACATTTTGCATTATTTTAGGACATGTTTGAATTCACTAGAGTTAGTTGATTGTAGGAAAGTCATCATCCGAGTTGAAGCCACAAGAAAGTTAGTTAGTGCACAAATGTTGCCATCCACCCAATAGATGACATGATGAATTTGTTTTTTGGCCAAAACTTCTTTTGTTCATTAACTAAGACCTTTGTGTATTTGACAATATCTTCTGTACAAGGCCTACTCAAATCTTAAGGATCTAGAGCCTCAATCGCTTTATCTTCTATAGTCAATGAATTAAGCAATGGTTCCAAGTAGAGTCTACGTGCCAACTTTGCCTCGTTATGCTATTCTTGACTCCACACTTTGCCTTAGAGTGAAGGTTGCATACAAGGACTCTAACAAGAAAATGAAAACCCATGGTTGTGATTGTGACAACTAGCGATAACAATCTACAATTAAAGAACCCTATATTCATGGGTCAAAGCAAGAGCCCACTAAATCTATAGTTGACCTTGGTGAACTCATCACAATTGTCATTGCAACAATTATTCTCTCTTTTTTTTTTTCTAATTTTTCTCCTCATATGAAAAGAGAGCCTTTATCTTTTGTGTAGCCTCAAGCTGTACTACATAGTTCATAGACTTGGACTTGCCATAAACTTAGTCTATATGTTGTACCATGATCCTTCAATGCCATATTCACTTTTCAAAAGACTGCAATCTCTACAAAGGCATAACTTGATTTCTGAACCTTATTGGGCTTGACAGCTAATAGAGTTACATTCTTCATGACACTTATTTACATTGTTCAAGGAATAGATGGAAAACTCACAGTTTGATCGCCAAGTTTTGAAAACTCATCGAGTTTTTCAGCTTGGTGAGTTTTTCTGGAAAAACTCATAGGATTAGGGATGCAAAGCTTTTGAAAAAAACTCGCCTATGCAGCAAAATCAGAGGTTAAACGCCCAAAAATGTCTTCTTTTTGTCCCAGTTTTCATTTGCAACATTGTGGAGCATTGTTTTAGTGTCTAAAAGCAAAAAAAACATCATTTCTTACTTGCAGGAGGATTTAGTCATTTTTTCAACTCAAGGCTAGGAGGATTTATACAAATATAACATTTAAGTATAAGTTCTTATACTTTAAGTTATATTTGTATAAATATTGCTTGGATGTCTGAGATAGGTTTCAACTTCATAGGAGTTAAAATACAGATTCTAGATTTTGGGGTTTTCAAAAAATTCCAGGCCTAGCCAAATTTTAGGATTCAACGTGCCTTCAAGTTATCTCCCACAACCTGTCTTGGCTATTTGAGGTCAAATTGAAGCTGGAACAAGCATTTTCTAATGATTCTAACTCATTTTCTCACAAATCACTTGGTTTCAATTATATATTCCCGAGTCCTGAAAGACTTAGCTCAACCAATTGCTCACATCCAAGACAAGCAATACTTTCTAACAGGCCAAAATTGTTGAAACTCACTCTCGGACTTTTTTGCTATGATGTATTTACTTATGGTATTATAGAAACTATTTACTATGATGTATTTACTTCTAGTTTTATAGAAGCTAACTTTAATGATGTATTACTATTAACAAACTATTTATTGTTTTGCCTCCCGCCATCAACATTCGGTATGAGAATGCGACTTTGTACCCAATTTGCATTTATATATCTAAACTCTGCTTGTTTCTTTTGTGTTCTCATTAATTAACTCATTGGATGCATCTTCCCATTGAATTTTGCAAAACATGTATTTTTAATTAAATTTAAGCTGTTTTTAGGTTTTGGCTGAATTTTTCCCGAGTTATTTTTGGGAGGCTTGACAAATTTTTGCCAAGTGAGAGTTTTCCATCTACTGTTCAAGGCTTGCGACAACTTTCTTAAGTTTGTGGAAGCACAAGAACACATCACATGATAGATTGGATCCAAGAGTGTTTTTTGTATTTATCACTTCAATTTTAATATCACCACATTCAATTTAGGAGATTCAACCTACATAGTTGGCAGGACATGCTACAAGACATTGGGCTTTGCTATACCTTGTGACCAACTAAGATTATTTATGATGCTTGCAAGCGTAGTTTGCAAACTCTCCGAGTACTCTCAGAGTTGTCGAGTACTCTCAAGTTTTTTTGTTGGGAGAGTACTCTCAAGTTTAACTCGTGTATTTATAGATGTAAAAAAATGTAGGTAAAAATGTTAAAGCAGGGAAAATGTTGGATTAGATGCATTTTTCACATCATTTTAGTGCTATAAAACTGCACATTTTCTCTATTGAAATGTCAATTACTAATTTACTACATTTTGTAATTGCATTCTACAAAAACATATAAGTTTATTTAAGAGATTTTAAATTTTAGTACTTTTTGAGTTGCCAAGTTTTCCTCGAGTTTTTGTCGTGTATATGCTGAGTTTTTTCCGAGTTGAAAAGTTTGGGCTTGCCGAGTACTCTCCTAGTCCGAGTCTGCAAACTATGCTTGCAAGTGACATAAAAAAATCAGTAGGTTATGATAGAGCCCTATTTTTTTGGCAAAAATCAAGGCCTCCATTTATGATGTTGGAGACTGGAGAGAAGATAATCATTGATGTCAAATATTTACAGAGTAGCAAAACATCAATTACTAAGTCAGTGCTCTGCATTCTAAAGTAATCAATATCCATTTTGTAGAAAGACTTCAAAAGCCATCAGACTGAGGAGGTTTCTGCAATTGAGTATGTTGTATAGTCTAAAAGACAAAGTTTAAAATGATATAGTCAGTGAGGTGACTGCAAAATAAGGCAATGATGATACAACAATAACTTACAAAGACCACTGAAAATAGACGGGAATCTCTAGCACTGAGATGACAGGGTACATGTTGAAACATCATATTACAATAAGGAGCAGTTATAAATGAAGTGATGTAGAATGCAGATAGCTTCAAAGTGTTTGAAGAAACTTGATGAAATTTGTAAGGCTGATTAGCATAGCAGGAGTTTGAGTAATAAGTTAGTATGTATGCAGTGATGGAGCCTGATGAAACTTCTAATCCCGATGAAAGACAAACATCATAATGCGGAAGTTAATAATTAATATGAAGTATTCCAAAAATGTTTCTAAGCAGCGTGTGAAGAAGATTCTGTGTCTATCGTAGGTATTAAAAGACCAGTCAGGTAATGTAGTGCTATTCCACTTCACATAATATGGATGGAAAAGATTAAACCAACAAAGCATTGTCAGATATTCTGAAGTTCAATTCAAAGCCAGCAATGTCTAAGAGAAGAGACCTCTCCTGGAGAATGAAATTGATGATTTCATGCTCGTGTCAATCCAAGTCAACAATATACAGACTATAGCGATCTGATGCTTCATGAATAAAAGTCTGCGGATGAAGGCGTAATTACGAGATTATAAACTTGGATATATATGTCCACAACAAGAAACGGCACCATCTTTACTGTCTTGGATGTTTAGGTTGAGACCAGCCTGCACAGATAAAACACACAAAATATACATGGAGAAAGGATAAATGTATTCCTCAGCAGCGACAAGTTTCCACAACACAACACCTCGATGTATTCCGAGGCAATGTCTTAGTCAAAGAAGAAATGATTATAGTGAATCAAAATCCATATATTGCTGAAGAACTCAGACCCGATAGTTTATTCTGAAGCAAGTTGCATAAACACATAATAAGGAACCAAGTT
Organism: Cupressus sempervirens; assembly: GCA_028749045.1. Classification (NCBI taxonomy): domain Eukaryota; kingdom Viridiplantae; phylum Streptophyta; class Pinopsida; order Cupressales; family Cupressaceae; genus Cupressus; species Cupressus sempervirens. The sequence goes on from CM053783.1 coordinate 306,486,160, forward strand.
GCATATTCATAAGCAAGTTGCATAAACAACATAATAACCACAGCCATCAAACTTGCAAATAAGTTATCATTAAGAGATGAAATTGGTTGTGTGTCATGAATTGATGAAGATTTGGATGTCGATGCAATCAAAGGAGCTGTTCTTAAATTTATGGAAAAGGGAGCATCCTCGTCATGATGTCTAGCGTCGATGAAGCAACAAATAAAGTTCCTGTCTATACTAATGTACCACAGTCCACAGACAAAAGCCGAGAGATAAAGACAATAAGGAGTTTTTCATCATCACACTATCGGGTACCATTCAGAATGCCTACACCATTGGAAGTGGCAGGGCTGTGGACATTGCTGTAGAATAAGACCAGGCCACCATATGCACAGAGTGATGGCTTCAAAAACTTACGCTTTGAATGTGTGTGTCCAAGGAGACTTGATCCATGTATCCAGTACTAAATCAGGAGTCACCGTGGACGATTATGGAAGAAGTTCAAAATTAATATGTAATGACCATATTTGAAGCATTAATGATAGGTTAAACATTGTGGATGAAGTTCATATTTTAATTACTATAAGCACAATACAAGATGAGGGGCAATTGATTAAAATATAAAATGAAAACATTAAAGTTAAAGAAGACTATTAACTTTAGAAGAGGTGTAATTTATTTTCGAAGGGATATAAGTCTTTAACATGAATGAATGAATGAAAGATTTTTAATGACGTCCACGAGGCCATAAGCCTAAGGGACCCACATAAAACTCTTAGTCAGTCCGATGTGATTTCTCCAGCCTGTCTCTTTTGTTGTGAATCTGCATAAGTAAAATGGCCCCCTTGAGGAGTCTTGGTTCTTCGAAAAGGTCTTTTATGTTGTTCACTTTTAACGTTTCTTTGTGTTGGTTGCGAATGTCTTCATATGCTGTACAATCCTTTAGATAGTGCCACTCTGTTTCCACCACACCTTCGTTGCAAAATTTACAAATTCTGTCCTCCCACTCTTCCTTAGGGACCTTCCATCTACCAGTTTCACATCTCAAACAATGGGAACCAGATCTCAATTGAGCGATTAAGATTTTTGCCTTTCCTTTGATCTTGGCTCCTAAATATTCTTTGTTGTCATGTTCGCATGTGGGATTAAATTCTTTGACATAATAGGCTTTGTTTCTACCTAACTGGTTTGCCCACATGATAGATCTGATTTTTCCTGCCACCCATTTTTTAATTTTAGAATTGTTTTCCGGGCACTCTTGGTAGTCAATGTTCCACTTGTTGAACCATTTATCATATTGTTTCTTCCATGTCTTCTTCCAATGGGCCAGTTCTTCGTCAACCACCCTACTAGGCCAACGATGTGCATCCATTTTACTCACTTTTTTTAGAGAACTCAACAATCTAACAATTGCCGAAGCCTCCACTGGGAACATGCCCTCTTCTTCTAAAATAATCTCGTATGGAATTGTGGATTTAATTTTGAGATTAGTTGTGATGAAGTGTTTTTGAATTCGTTCAATTTGTCGCCATTTATGGTTTGATACGCTGCTCCCCCATACCTCGTTGCTATATAAAATAATTGGTATCACCAGCAACCCAAAGAGGGTTTTCTTAGATTCATCTGTTTTGAAGAAGATAAGATGCCTTCCATCCCCTATGTATCCTTTTTGATCTGCATGTTTCCCAATTGAGCCGATAATGGAAATCTATCCCCAGGTACTTGTATTCTTCTACAATTTCTAGCGCTTTGTCATTAAATATGATAGTGCATTGTTGTTTTCTCTTCCTCAAGGAAAAGACCATGATCTTGGTCTTAGAAGTGTTGACCTCCATCCCTACTTCTGTGCAAAAGGTTTCTAAGTTCTTCAAATGTTCCCTTAGCCCCTGTGCTGTTTTAGCAATTAGAATGAGGTCATCAGCATACAAAAGCAATCTGATCACATATTTCACTAGTTGAATTCCCTCTCCATTGGCTTTGTTTAGCCATTCATCTAACTTGTCAATATAGAGGCCAAACAAGGTAGGAGATAATGGGCACCCCTGTTTGACCCCTATGTCACTGCCAAAACATTCCGACATGCCCACTTTGGTTCTGATTTTCGCTTTAACCTATTCGTAAATTTTATAAACAACAGCTCTATACTCTATTGGGATCTCCAATTCTTCCATCCTATTCCATAACTTATCCCCAGGGACGGTATCGAAAGCTTTCTTAAAGTCAACAAAGCAACAAAAAACCTCTTCCCCCTGTTTATCCCATGCTTTTTTGATGAGGAACCTTAGGGTAATGCAATGGTCAATGGTGGAATGTTTTGGTTTGAAACCCGCCTGTCCTATAGCTCTTTTCCCTTCTTTTTTTGCCCATCTGCTGATTCTCTGCTCTACCATACTCTCGTAGAGTTTTCTTAATAAAGGGTTCACCATGATGGTGCGGTAGTTGGAAGGGTTGATGACATCCCCGCTTTTATGGAGAGGAATAACTACACTGGTGGTGCACTCCGTGGGAAAGCAGCCTTGCGTGACCATATTAAAAATGTTCTTGATGTGTGGTGTCAACAAATCTGTCCCCCACTTTAGAAGTTCAGCCTGCAACCCATCAATATTTGAGCTTTTCCACTCGCTAATCTCCTTATCCCTAGAGTAATGTCTTCATTAGAAAATAGTTCATCCGAATTGTTGGTTGTGGGGAGTGAAACTTCGTCCTCCGGTCTCTCATAAAGAGTCTTTGCATACTCTAACCATTGAGAATCCATAATTTTATTTTTAACCTGTTTCCTAGCTTGTTGTAACTTCCTCCAAAAATCTTTAGGATTGTGCTTTCCTAACATGATTAGCTCCTTCCTCTGATTAATCACATATTCTTCTTTTTTGTATTTGAGCAGCTGTTTGTATTCTCTTATGATTGTTTTGTTTTCCTTTCTCCCTTTAAATTTCCTTTTTGCGGTCTTGCATTCTTTGTTATACCATGGGTTAGCCGGAAAGGTGTTTGAGATGCTCTTCTTTATCCTTGTTCTCTTACAACCCTTTAGTGCTTCCTGAATTAGTGGGATTAGTGAGCTGCTGCTGATGTGACTTTTCTTATCACTGTTTTCCTTGATATTCGTGATGTCATGATGCATTTGGATCTGCTGTTCAAGAGCGATACAAAATATATTTTTTATTATCATTGTTTATAAGAATCTTGCCCTCTTTATGTCATTTTGTGCTTTCATCTAGAACCTGCTTACTTTTCAGTCTTTTGACCTTCATATTGTATTTAATATAGAGAGGCATATGGTCTGAATTTAGCTCTATAGGACATTGTTTAATTCTGAAATCAACTACTTTGGTGATGATTGATTGTGAACATATCATATAGTCTACCACACTTTGTCCGTTATACATTTTACAAGTAAATTTGTTTGATTTAGGCCACATCTTCATACCATTACACACAACTAACCCGTGGAGGCTGCATAACCCTAAGAGTTCAGCCCCAAAGTGAGACACACCACCTTTTTCATCCCGAGAAGTCCGTTTGCTAATATTGTCATCATCTTCTTTTAACCACAAGGGATTACTGTCATCTGTTAGATCGTTGCTCAGCTGAATAGCCTGGTTACTCGCTATCTTAGCATTAAAATCTCCTAGAAGAATTGTGTTACCAGTTTGATTAAAGGAAAACACGTCTTTCTTTAAAGCTGCAAATGGATCTTCGTTGTCTAGATGCCTCTTTTTGTAGAATTTAGAGCTTTTTGGTGTGAAATAGCATGCTGCTAGCCATGTGATCTCCTCATCATCCTCAATCTTCAGCCATATAAATTGTTTATTTGGGTCCTTTTTCTCCAATTTTATGTTTTTGGTCCACATATCTTTTATCAAGATAGTAACACACGGAGACTTTATTGTACCCTTCGAAATTTGGAATCCTACACCCGTCATGTTTGTGTGTTTCTATGAGACAAATAACGTCTTGCCCCTCGGCTATGGGCCCCAACCCCGGTCCTCTTCTCCATGGATAACCTCTACAATTCCAACTCACCATGCTTAGATACTCTCGTGGGGTCCTAAGTTCCTATTTTTGATTCGCTGATTTGTCGGCAATCTGTGCTTTACCGTTTTTCATCCAAGCCCATTTGCCGACAGCCCTTGCTGATTTTACTTTCTCCCATTCCTTTCTCCTTTCCTCTTGCTGGTTAATGGTTAAATCCTTGTCTAGGTATATTTGGGTGTCTTTGAGTAGCCCCCTATTCTTCAAGATTGCGCTCTTATCTTCTATGTTGCTAAAAGTAACTCTCACATGTCTATTTTTCCCCATTTCCATACTTCTCCCAATTCTGTTTGCTTGCCGGATTTTACCCCTCCATTTTACGTGAAAAGTCACATCTCGAAGACATACATTCGATATAAACATATTCGACAAAAATGTATTTATAAGAAAAAGAATAATTGTACGGAGGAATAAGGAGCTTAAAATGACTTTGTAATATGAATTAAAATATTTTGTTTTGATAATAAAATAAAAGGCCCTTTGTTTATTTTTATTAAAGGCATGGAGAATTAAACAACAGTTGATTGGTCCTTGGTAATCTTTTTTTAAAATTCTGTAAGCAATTTATGTCAGATAAGTGGACGAGGCCATCTATGGCATTTTAAATTCGATCATTGCAGCTATTGTGAAATATTTAATTGTTTCTGAACCTGTGTCCAGTTTGTCTCCCCGACCTAAGGAGTTAAAGCGTAATTTGGACTAGTTTAGAATTGCGTATATATATTTGATCATTCACGTCTTGATTATTAAATTGTTTATAGTTCATGTGCATAGAACATTATAAAGTTGTACGTTATAATCTTCATTGTAGTTGACTCTATTGCCCAATAAGCTAAAGCACTGGTCTTTTATCATTGAAGTATTGGTTTTATATTTGAAGTTGGAAAATCTATAACTCTTTCTTACAAATCTCAAGTCCATTGTTGAAAACCTTATGCAAAACTTTCATTTCAAATTATCACATAACTCCATATTAATCAAGTTCAAAGACCTTGCTAGCCGGAGAACTTCAAAGCTTAAATTCGCTATAGAAAAGCTTTGAGCCAAGCAGTTAGCGTTTGAGGTGAAGGTCTACCCGCTTGGGTGTAGTGGAGCCTAAAGTGTAGGGGAATCAAGGTGATCCTCGTTTGTTGGCGAAAATTGATTGTGGAATCCTATTGGAGAAGTGACAGGGTCTTGGATTTCTAATTTGCGGTTTTGGGAATCAACAGGTTATTTGTTAGTAGGCAAAATGTCACCGGGTTTTTCTTTGTAGGCCTTTTGTGCTTATATGTTTCGTTGGTTATGAGGTCCCATAAGCTATGTGGCCTCATGGAAGCTATTAAAAACATTAATTCATTCATTCAATCATGTGGAAGTGGGAGAAGCATGAGGGCGAGAGCATGGAAGGAAGAGAAACAAGTAAGTAGAAACATAGTAGAGTGAGATCTAGAGTTGTATCATAATATCATTCAAATTCTATAAGTACATTTGTAATCGACATAGAGCATCTTACACAAACAACAAAACCTTCAAGGACGCCATTTACTGAAATCCAATTCAAGATCCTAATCTGATTCATGAGGCATATAACAAGATTGCATTATCTTCTGAATACAATCTGATCAACAATGCCAATAGAAACTTTATTTGTTTACAAGGACCATCAACACCTTGACATTCCAAGAAACTGGAAGACAATTCACCATTAACTCTTATACAAATCAGTCTAATATGCATCTTAGGACTGATCATAAAACAGCCTTTACTTCTTTCACATGACATTCTCTATGGGGTCTTTCAATAACATCTACAAGGTTCAAGATATTTCCATAGACATTGGGGTCATCCACATATCCTTTTTGCACCTTGGACCCTATTAAAAAACCAGAGGTCTCTCTCTATTACAAGTTCTGATACAAAATCAGATTCAAGGCATGACTGATCACAAACTTCAAAACAATAATTACTCCTTCAAACCAGTGTTACCCCAAGTTTCTAGGATGGGGACGAGAGGGAATAGGGGGACGAGTTTCCGAGACAACAACTTTTTTTGCCAAGTTTGGGTATGGCAAGGGGACGGCTATATAAATATAGGGAAAATATAAAAATATATAGGGAGATTTGCATATATACATCATATTCATATGAAAACATGGATAAAGCATTGCATTTGAACATCATAGAACCTTAACATACAACATTTTAATAGTCAATATTCAATGCTCAATTTGCATTCATAATTTGTAATTATTGTCAATGTGCATGTAATATATTAATAATAACATAAAAAAGTGAAATATACCTAAGAACATAATTCAGAATTCATTGCCAATAGCAACAAGAACAATACCCCACCTTCCAAATTGAAACACAATACTATCATTTAATTCTGAAACTACACCTAAACCTGCTCTTCTAACTCATTGTAAGTGGACTGATATTATACAAAAAAGGTCTGCTACATGTTAACAATTTTAGAATGTGTGTATATCAATTTCTTCAATAGAGGAAGACTCAATTTTCCTATATATATGTTGGTGGTGCCCTATAACCAAGGGATACCACATTTCATTATGGTATAATTATACTATAATAATATAATTAATATAATATAATTATATTATATTTTCAATGTCATATAATATATATAATGTAATTGTTGTTAATACAATAATTTTTATTATCACAACCTCTATGTTGACTTGAAGGAATCCGACCATAGCTACAATAAAATCAACGCTCTCTCTTAGCTGGAGAGGAATCCTTCTTGATAACTTCTAGTTTGTCCTCCTGACACTAATTTTCAACACTCCCCCTCTAGCTAGGGAGACTCTTTATATTAGGTGAAATATATTAACTTATACAATATCCACCATAGTGGATGTATAAATTGTCTTTATGGCCTATAATTGGATATCATCATATTTAGTATTCACCATAAAGAATTAGGATTTCTATCATTATGGCATGTTGTTAGATATCACGATGTGTTATCCATCATGGAGGATTTAGAGACACCCCCCATTATAGCATGTCGTCAGATATCACCATATCCACCATAATGGATTAGGGTAACTACTATTATGACATGCCATTAGGTATCACCACGTGTTACCCACCATAATAGATTTAAAGAATTACCTTTATGGCATGTCGTTGGATGTTAACATTAGTGCTATCCACTGTAAAGGATTTAAGATATCTACCACTATGGCATGTCATCACGTATCACTACATGTGTTACCCACCATAATGGATTTAAGATATCTATCACTATGGCATGTCGTCAGATATCACCACATGTTACCCACCATAATGGATTTAAGATATCTACCACTATGGCATGTCATTAGGTATCACTACATACTATACCCACCATAATGGATTTCAAAACCATCTTTGTGAGATTGTCACCTCACAAAAAAGGTAATAGTGTACAAGTGTCTTATCATTGTGAGATTGTCACCTCACAAAAATATTTACCACACAAGTAAAAGAAAATCGCTATAGACTCCTTGATGTGGTTTTGTCATGATATCTACCATGAACCATATCAAAGGACGACAATAAGGGCTCACCCCTCAAAATTCTCTTACACAGAGAAAGCATTAATATGGGATTATTGTAATGTCCCCTCTTTAGCATGACATAGCATTGTTCGTGGATTTGCCTATTACAGACTCTCGTAGGCAGATGGAATTGATGAGAGAGTCATTTTGGCGTTTATTTGGTGATTGGATGCCTCATTATGCTCTTGGAGATATTATTTTATTATCATTTTTATACCGGGCCTACATGTTATAATTCTAAGTTGAGTTGCACTTTTTTTTTATAAAGTTATTTATTATAAAAGTGCATTATAATGGGATTTTATAGTGGATGTTTCTAGAAGTTCTTAGTAACTTCTTAGAAAAGTAAATAAATAGAGGGCTTGGCCTCTCATTTGGACATGGGAATTTGATGATTTACTACCTTTTCTCTATGAGCATTTGTGGCACTATCTAGGTCTGCAAATATTTAGCATAATCCTTGAGAATGATACCTCTTAAGAGATTGCATGACTGAGGAAGTGAAAGACCTTTTGAAGGGTTGCACATTGGATATGGTAATCAGCCATTTCATGTTGAACTTCATTGGTGTATTAAGTTTTGGACAGAGATTTGGTTTAGGGTTTGTGATTTGTGTTGCAAGAAGACTTGTACTTCACTTATTCATCGAGAGCATCATTTTGGGAGCAATTTGGAAAGAAATCAGGGCATTTTTGAGGAGTTTTTGACAGGGCCTGTTATGCAATGGAGACACATTTTTGCTCATAACTACCAATCAGCTGGGAGTCTGAATTTATAATTTTGGGAGGGCATTCGTCTAACCTAGGCACCCCTTTTCTTGGCATTTTTGGCAGCTAAAACCCCAGTAATTATTTTTGCTAGAAGCTGTACAGTTAGTACAGGTACGGTTGTACCTGCTGGCCGTACAGGGACTGGTTTGGGAGCAGTTTACGGGCTGCAGCACTGTTGTTTCATCATCAGCATGCGACTACAGCATTTTGGCAGTAATCAGGTTCCATTTTGATTGGACTTGATTATGAAAATTGCATATGTTATATTCAGATATAAGGGTCTGAAAAATTTAGTCACTGTGTAATAGTCTTTGCACAAATACTGTCATTTTGTATTCAGTTAGAATCTATTGTGTGAGACAATGAAGCTGTAATTGACATCTATATTGAATGCATATATATTTTGACACTGTTATTTGCATCATTGTATTTTGTGGATTTGGCATCAACAATTTCTGCAATCAGTTATTTACTAAGAGCAGTAGAGCTGCATGCATGCCAAGTGTTTGACGGAATTTTCATAGTACATATTTAGTTTCATTCTGTAGTACAGTCCAGATTATATGCCAAGTGTTTGACAAAATTCGATACTTCAGCATTGGTAAGTCCTAGTGGCTTTTTAGCAAGGGTCACTACAGTGGTATCAGAGCGGTTTCCTGCCAGCCTGATAGGGTGCATGCTATCACCATTTGCTATAGTCTATAGGAGCAAAAAAGCTTTGGGAGCCAGCACAGCTGAGCCCATGGCTGATAGACGTCCATAGAGCCCACATAGAACCATTAGAGATGGTGAAGAAGAAGCCAGAGAGTTCTATAGAGGACTGCAGAGGGAATAGGTACAGGCAATGGGGGAGGCAATAAGGGAGGGAAATGTATTGAGTCGACAGATGTTACAGACAATGATAGATCGTTTGACTCCACAGGATAGAAGATACCAGGGGAATGAGGAGAATAGGAGTGTGGCAGGTTCACAGGGTGCACAGAGGACCCGGTCATGGACGGCCAGTAGGCCTACACGCCCTACCTTCCTTAGGGAAGAGACACCAGAGTTAGTGGAGGCTAGGCTTCAGGAAGATTTCCCGGATGATTTTACGACTGTAGTCGAAGAATGGCAGGCATTACCTCAACATGCCTGAGAGATAATTGATTTTGAGCGATACTTGATTCAGAGGAGAGAACATATCAGGCTTCTCAGGCAGGAAAGGAGACAGAGAGGAGGACATAATAGTAAGTTACAGAGTGCTGCGGGTAAGCTTACCTTACCTACTTTTGATGGCAGCGGGAAGATGACTGCACAATCTTGGATCCACAAGTTGGATACCTTCCTTGCTTTGAGACCTATGTCAGAAACAGATGCAATTAAGTTTGCTACCTTACACCTTGAGGGAGTTGCTCATGATTGGTGGTCACATGGGATGGTCACATTACAACACAATCAAGTAATGTCATTCAAGGACTTTGTGGATAGACTTGTTGAGTGTTTTGATAAAAAGGATCTAGAAGTCTTCTTTCGTGATCTGGCACAGCTAAAGCAAACAGGTAATTTGGAACGATTCATTAGTGAGTTCCAGAGACCATCAGCGAGAGTTCATGATGTTTCTGAGAGGAGGTTGGTTATATTATTTATCGAGGGGTTGACAGAACCACTCAAGGGGTGGGTAAAGGCTTTTGACCCTACTACATTACAGGAAGCTATGAAGAAAGCTCAAAACATGGAGCTGGCAGCCTCGGCTAATAGGTTTGGTTCTAAAGGCTCTTCATCATTCAGAGATAACAAGGGGGGATTTAGCAAGGATAAAGAGAAGGTTAATGATATAAAGGGCAAGTCAGCTGCACCTTTGGATAAGGAGACACTTAATGACCTGCGTAGGAAAAAGCTATGCTTCTTTTGCAAAGGTCCACATGAGTATGGCCATGATTGTCCTATGAGGCCTAAGGGGAAAGCCAATCGGGTGATGTGGGGTTATTACGAGGGCTCAGATTCAGATAGTTCAGAGCACCATGATGAGGATCCCGATGATGCAGAGGGTGAGCAAGAGATAGACAGTGCAGAGGAAAAGAAGGAACCAGAGCTACATCTACAGGAGGCACTTCTGTCTAGTATCCAGAGAGAGGGATCTTTCAGACTCGGGGAGAAGGTTATTACATTGTTGGACACAGGTGCCACGCATAATTTCATTGATGCACGATTTGTGGAGAGGCGTGGACTCATTACTGAGGAGTTTGAGGGATTGAGAGTCAAGGTAGCTGATGGATATACTCTTCGTTGTGACAGGATGGTGTGTGATCTACCTTTACGCCTGAACAACTATGAGTTCAAGGCGGATTATCATGTGGTCAACGCGGGTGACATGGACATAGTACTTGGGATGCAGTGGCTACATTCTTTGAAGGAGGTTACCCTGAGACTGGAGGATATGGAGATACGATTCGAGGTGGATGGCAGGACACATGTGCTGAAGGCTATCCGTAATGGTGATGTCAGGACTATCTCATTTAGGCGGATGGAGAGATTAGCCAGGCATAACAATATAGAGTGGGCAATAGTTTGTACTTTGATGCCTACATAGGAGGAGCAACATAAGGCTGAATATCATCCTGATATTCAGAAATTGAGGATCAAGTACGAGAAGTTATTCAGTGAGATTCCACCAGGCAGGCCACCAGACAGAGGCATTGAGCATATTATTGAGTTGGAGGAAGGTGCTAAGCCTGTCATGATCACACCATACCGACACCCAAAGCGACTCAAGGATGAGATCGAGAGGACCATTAAGGAGTTGCTAGCTATGGGGCACATTTGACCAAGTCACCTTTTGCATCTTCTGTTGTCTTGGTAAAAAAAAAGGATGGTACTCTTCGGATGTGTATTGATTACAGGGTGTTGAATAAGAGAACCATTAAGAACAGGTATCCCATCCCTCGCATTGATGAGTTGATAGATGAATTGCATGGGGCTTGTTATTTCACGAAAATTGATTTGAGATCAGGATATCACCAGATTAGAGTCCGTGAGCAGGACATTAAGAAAATTGCTTTTAGATGTCATTGTCGACACTTTGAGTTTGTAGTCATGCCTTTTGGTTTGACCAATGCACCTGCCACTTTCCAATCCACTATGAATAGGGTTTTCCACCATTAGTTGAGGAAATTTGTGCTGGTGTTTTTTGTTGATATTTTGATCTATAGCCGATCATGGCAAGAGCATCTAGAGCACTTGGAGACAGTATTGAGCATTCTACAGAGGGAGTCCTTGTATGCCAAGGAGTCCAAATGTGATTTAGGGATGACAGAGCTGTTATATCTGGGACATATCATTGGTGCAGATGGAGTGCGGATGGATCCTAAAAAGATCCGCGCTATTGTTGATTGGCCTCCACCAGAGAACCTTACACAGTTGAGGGGGGTCCTTGGTTTATGTGGTTTCTATCGCAGGTTTGTCAGTGGCTACTCACGGCATGTGGCCCCCATGACAGATTTGCTGAAGAAGGGGGCATTTATGTGGACTCAGGAGGCATAGGACTGTTTTATGAGATGCAAGGAGATAATGACTACGTGCCCAATACTAGCATTGCCTGATTTCACTAAGCCATTTGAGCTGCAATGTGATGCATCTGGAGAGGGAGTTGGTGCTGTACTCATGCAAGATAAGCACCCTATAGCTTATGAGAGCAGGAAGCTTAGAGGACCCGAGCGCTCATTCAGTATATATGATAAGGAGATGTGGCCATCATGCATGCTTTGGCCAAATTTAGACAATATCTTGTGGGCAGCAAGTTTTGTATTAAAACTGATCATAACAGTTTGAGGCATTTTTTGGGACAGCGGGACTTGAATGACCGCCACCAAAAGTGGGTGAGTAAGTTGCAGGCCTATGACTTTGACATCACATATGTCAAGGGAACACAAAATGTTGTTGCAGACGCTCTATCTCGTAGGCCACATCTCACTTCTATGATTCAGATATCAGAAGATTGGCGACACTTGATTATAGCAGAGTATGCCAGAGACACATGGGCCTCTGATATAGTGGAGGGGACAGCGTTTGGTACCAGATACACACTTGTAGATGATTTGATCATTCACATGAACAAGATTTACTTAATCCCAGGATCGAAAGTAAAGCAGCTGATTTTGAGAGCACTCCATGATTCACCTACAACAAGGCATCTCGGGTACTTTAAGACATACAGGTTAGTTCGGGAGCGGTTCACTTGGAAGGGGCTTAGGCTGATGTTTTGCAGTATGTTCGAGAGTGTCTTGTTTGCCAGCAGAACAAACAAGAACACACTTATCCGACAGGGCTCCTCTAGCCACTTCCTATTCCTGACAAGAAATGGGAGTGCATTTCCATGGATTTTATCACAGGCTTGCCTAAGGCCCAAGGACGTGATTGTATTTATGTGGTGGTGGATAGGTTAACAAAATATGCTCATTTTTTTCCCATCACTACTACATACTCAGTAGTTCAGTTGGCAGAGGTCTTCTTCGGAGAGGTTTTTAGGTTGCATGGTTTGCCTCAGAACATTGTGAGTGACAGGGACAGCTGCTTCATGAGTCACTTCTGGCAGGAGGTATTCCAGTTGTGTGGCACCAAGCTTACACCTAGCACCAGTTATCACCCACAGACCGATGGTCAAACAAAAATTGTGAACAAATGGGTGGAGGGGTATTTGAGGAATTAAGTGGCAGCTCAGCAGCGAGCTTGGGTCAGGTGGATATATCTCTGCGAGTATTGCTACAATACTACATATCACATGACTACACAGATGACACCCTTCATGGCACTTTACGGTTATGAGGCACCTAGTTTCTTGGATTTGTTGTTGGGTGACAGTCAGGTACCCAGTGCAGGTGAATTATTACAGGAGAGTAAGGATATAGTTGCTACTCTCAGGGACAATATTGCTAGAGGCTAGAACCAGCAGGAGCAGTATGCAGACTAGAAGAGGACTGAGCGTAGTTTTGAGGTAGATGATATGGTTTACCTCATGTTGCAGCCATACAGGCAGTCCACTCTCAAGAAGAGTGGTGCAGAGAAACTGAAGCCACACTATTATGGACCATTTAGGATTATCAGGCGAGTTAGTGAGGTGGCTTATGAATTGGAGCTTCTCGTAGATAGCAGAGTGCACAATGTGTTTCATGTGTCACGCCTCAAAAAGGCGTTGGGTCAGAATGTGGTGCCTTTTGCAGTATTACCTCCCTTAGATGATGAGGGAAAATTGATCTTAGTGCCAGAATCCATTCTGGAGAGCAGAGAAAAACAACTTCGTAGGAGGGTGATCAGAGAATACTTGGTTAAGTGGAAAGATCTACCTGTTGAGGATGCTACTTGGCAGGGGGAAGCTATTTTGCAGCACCTGGCGTTGAGTTTGCTTGAGGCCAAGCAATTTTAGGAGGGGCGGATTGTAATGTCCCCTCTTTAGTACGACATGGCATTGTTCGTGGATTTGCCTATTACAGACTCTCATAGGCAGATGGGATTGATGAAAGAGTCATTTGGCATTTATTTGGTGATTGGATGCCTCATTATGCTCTTGGAGATATTATTTTATTATCATTTTTATACGGGGCCTACATGTTATAATTCTAAGTTGAGTTGCACTTTTTTTTTTATAAAGTTATTTATTATAAAAGTGCATTATAATGAGATTTTATAATGGATGTTTCTAGAAGTTCTTAGTAACTTCTTAGAAAAGTAAATAAATAGAGGGCTTGGCTTCTCATTTGGACACGGGAATTTGATGATTTACTACCTTTTTTCTATGAGCATTTGTGGCACCATCTAGGTCTGCAAATATTCAACATAATCCTTGAGAATGATACCTCTCAAGAGATTGCATAATTGAGGAAGTGAAAGACCTTTTGAAGGGTTGCACATTGGATGTGGTAATCAATCATTTCATGTTGAACTTCATTGGTGTATTAAGTTTTGGACAGAGATTTGGTTTAGGGTTTGTGATTTGTGTTGCAAGAAGACTTGTGCTTCACTTATTCATCGAGAGGATCATTTTGGGAGCAATTTGGAAAGAAATCAGGGCATTTTGAGGAGTTTTTGACAGGGCTTGTTATGCAATGGAGACACATTTTTGCTGATAACTACCAATCGGCTGGGAGTCTGATTTTATAATTTTAGGAGGTCATTCTTCTAACCTAGGCGCCCCTTTTCTTGGCATTTTCGGCAGCTAAAGCCCCAACAATTATTTTTTCTAGAAGCCGTACAGTTAGTACAGGTACAGTTGTACCTGCTGGCCATACAGGGATTGGTTTGGGATCAGTTTATGTGCTGCAGCATTGTTGTTTCATCATCAGCATTCAACTACAGCATTTTGGCAATAATCAGGTTCCATTTTGATTGCACTTGATTATGAAAATTGCATATGTTATATTCAGATATAAGGGTCTGAAAAATTCAGTCACTGTGTAATAGTCTTTGCACAAATACTGTCATTTTGTATTCAGTTAGAATCTATTGTGTGAGACAATGAAGCTGTAATTAACATCTATATTGAATGCATATATATATTGGCACTGTTATTTGCATCATTGTATTATGTGGATTTGGCATCAACAATTTCTGCAATCAGTTATTTACTAACAGCAGTAGAGCTGCATGCATGCCAAGTGTTTGACGGAATTTTCATAGTACATATTTTGTTTCATTCTTCAGCAGTACAGTCCAGATTGTATGCCAAGTGTTTGACAAAATTCCATACTTCAGCATTGGTAAGTCCTAGTGGCTTTTTAGCAAGGGTCACTACAATTATACCTCAAACTTCTCCCTCATAGAGAATTGTTGACAATTGGCTAAAGGAGATATGTAATTGTTGCCATTTGTGGCAACACATGATGTACATGCTTACAGGAAACCTCGGAAATAAAGATACTTAGTGTTTGGTAATCAGAAAATTGTCTAAGTATAGAATTTGGTATATAGTAGTGTATTGTTTTGTTTATAACTTGTTGCTGATGTCATACTATGACTAACGAAGTTAGATTGAGATAGTATACATGTTGGTGATGATGTGTATAACCTTGGAAGTCAGTACGGACTGTATGAAACATAGATAATCATGTTTTAGTGAAACATGATAGTGGAATTGAAGGAAAGAATTATTTTGTTTACAAAATAATTACTTGTCCAATTAGGGCTGACATCTTAGATGTTTACTCTTAAGTTGGAAAAGTATATTGTGGTCTTAGTTGACCTAGCAACAAGTTGTGTAAAGGCATGGTATCTATACAAAGGACATTTTGAGAATTCAAATGTTGTGCAAGTGCTATCATGTAATTGTGATGTTGAGCAATTGTATGCAAACTTTTGTGAAAGCAATATATGCGAAGTTTTGTGAAAGCTAAGTTGAAGATCAGAGATCAAGCTGAAGATCAGAGATCAGTCGAGAAAGAAGTTACAATACCTATTCCAGAAGTCTGATTACTTGTTTGAGCAGTGAGCTCTTCTTGTAATTGGAAGTGCATGTTTGGGCAGTGAACTCATCTTGCATCTACTGTACTACAACTCCCAACAAGGATTCAAAGTCTCCTAACAGGGACTCCTTATACTTAATTTGCTCATTGACTCCTAACAGGGTCCATCCTCTAACAAGGAACTTATATATCAGTATATTATCTAGTGGGTATCATCCCCACCGGGGTTTTCCCTTGGCTAGGGTTCCCTAGTTAACAAAATATGGTGTTATGAGTTATCTCTGTGCATTGTTACTGTTACTGTTCAGCATTACTTTATTACTTTGTTATGCATGGTTTAAAGTAAGAAATAATATCTAGTTGGCGACTAAAGTTTGTAGATTACTGATTCACCCCCCCTCTCAGTAATCCCTATTTCTAACAATTGGTATTAGAGCTCAGTTACTTTGAAGAGGCTTAACAACTTGAGTAAGATCCCTATGGATATGGAACAGTTGATGAAGAACCTTGAAGAGGCTCTTGAACAAATTGATCTCCTTACTGAAGAAAGAGATAAGCTGAAAGAAAGATATGAAGACTCCAAAGTATACATTGGTCAATTGAAGGAAAATATTGAACATCTCCAATCCAAGCCTGAATCTATTGAATCTGGAACTAGTGATGATGACTATTTGAAGCTAAAAATAGAGTACAAGATCTTGAAGCATGAATTGAAGATTACGAATCTGAAGTTGACTTTGAGAAATCATCCTAGCAAAGTTGAATCTGATTTGAAGACTGAGAATGCAGATCTTAGAGCAAGTCTGGCAAAGAAAACATCTGAATTTGAAACATTGAAAGAAGATTATGAAGAACTTCATAAGTACAATACTATTGTGAAAGGTGAATTAACTCAGTGCAAGCAATAGTTTGAGAAGCTTTATTCTAGCAGAAAAAAGCTTGATGATTCAATGTCAATACAGAGACCTACTTATGATAAGACTGGCCTTGGTTATCTAATTCAAATGTCTACGAAGAAACCTGAGATTGGATCAGATCCGAAAGAAAAAAGGTAAGTTTGATGATAAAATTGAATCCAGTCAATCTTCTAATAAGACCAAAGAAGTTGGACAAGACAAGGAAGTTGAAATTTTGGATGAACCAAAGCAAGTGAAATCTCCTAAGGAAACCAGGTATGCATTTAGAGGTAAGTGTTTTTCATGTAATGAAATAGGTCATATGAAAAGAGATTGTACAGATAAGTCTTTAATCATGTTAAGGACTTTTATTGTCATAATTGTCATGGTATGGGTTATAAAGCAATTGATTGTAGGAAACCTAAGTATGATAATGATAGAAGGAATAGTAGAATGTCTAAAAATACTAACCTTGCAGATAGAAGAAGATCTAATGAAAGCACATTGAGAGAAGGAAGATCTTATGAAGACATAAGACAGATCGTGTGTTATAAGTGTAACAACTTAGGACACATTGCTCAAAATTGTCATGCACTTGATGATCAACAGAATCCTAGAAGCAGAGCACTGGTATGTCAGTTATGCAACAATTTCAGACATACAACAAAGTACTGCAAAATGGACAGAAACTCCAAAGATAGAAGGAACAATGGAAGAAATTTCGGGAACAGGAGGAATGATGGAAGAACGTTGGAAATGACAGAAGGAACCATGAAAGGAACTTCAAAACTAATAGAGACAATGAGGAACAAGGAAACGTTGTCAGTGAACTTCGAAAAGAACTTAATGAGGCATTTGTAAAAGTAGTAGATATCTCAAAAGAAAAGCTAGATGATGATGAGATAGGAAGATCGAAGTCAGTTGTTGAGTTTGATTCAATTAAGTTGAATTAAGCTTGTTTACAAAGCCAAAATTTGAGAACTTCATTCTGAGATCGAATTAGAGGTAGTGAAGTTGGGAAAAGGTGTATCTTGTTAAGTTTAGATGGTACCTAAGCTTGCTTGTAATTTGGAGCTTGTCTAAACAAGTTATGAAGGAATTAAGAGTTTTTGGCATTACAAAAAAGGTTAATTCTGTAGCAGAAGATGGAAACTATGTTTTTGTAGAGAATTTCGTGAAGCGAAGTCTTGAGGAGCATTGTCATGATGAAAGGAGGCTACAGTAAACCTTGGGTGGCATTTGAAGATCGAATAGATGATCTTGAGCAGTTATTTGATTATAGAATGTAATTGACAGCTTTTTCATGTTTGCAAAGTACACAATTAATGCAAGTTCAAGTTGATGGAATAAATGGAGTGCATAATTGATTTTTACTTCATTGCGAACACATCCGAAGCAAAGAGCACTCAAAAGCGACTTGTCAAGGCGATTTCGAAGCAAACCCTATTTTGGAAAGAAGACAAGAAGACAAAGACAAGGAGCCAATTTAGGAAAAACCCCAGTTTGATGAAGATTTTTGACAAGAGCTTCAGAGGAAAAAGCTCTGTTTCACGTGCAAAGAACCATGGGGTCCTGGTCATCGATGCCTTGGGAAGGGAAAGATTCATTACATTGAGGTGATGCCTGATGATGACGAAGAACAAATACATGCAGCGACTGACGAAGAAATTACCTAGCAGGAGAGAATAAATGCCTTGATACAAAAAGGGGGTTCCATTGCTACCCTTACTACAACGACTGGAAGTGGTATCTTCAAGGTTCGTGGCACACTTCACGGAAAATGAGTCCCAATCATGATTAATAGTGGTGCCGCACTTAAGTTTATCAATTTATCTTTGGTTACTAGTAAAGGCTTGCATGTAGTTGAGGATGGAGGTTTTGGGGTTAAGGTTGTAGGAGGAACCTTGTTACCTTGCACTCATGTGATCCCATGGCTACAAATTTCCATGGGAAACTATACCATGACGGATGAATTCTTTGTCATTGATTTGGTTGATACTGACATCATTTTGGGTATCCAGTGGTTGGAAACTCTTGACCAGTACACCCAAAGGTTCAAAAGGATGGACTTTTCATTCAAGACAAATGGCAAGAAGGTGTTGCTAAGAGGAATATCAAATAAAGGATCGAGGGAAGTCACAATCAAGAAGATGGAGGCCATTTCTAATCATGATTGCACCCCAGAGACTGCAACTAAAAACACGACAGTCAACGCCTTACCCCATTCCTTGGATAATTGGCGGGCCCATCTATTGGTCAAGTACTCCAAGAACACTTTTGCATGTCAGTTGATGGATGGCTATGTATGCGATGAGAGATACAAAATTATTGATGACATCATTTACTTTAGCGGGAAGATCTACTTAGTACTTGACTGAGGACTGAAGAAGTTGATTACAAAAGGTTTCCTACAGTCAGGTTTGCATTTGCTTAAGGACAAGCAAATTTTGGGATGGGAGGATTGTAATATCCCCGTGATAAAATAAATGTAATTAATTAAACCTTGTTTTTTGGGCCGATTGATTTAATATATCTCAGACCCATTTTAATTGTTCTTGTAGGTAGTTTGGCCATTGGCTATTTTGTACACCTTGGAAGGTTTTTCCCGATGGGAATTTAAGCACGGCTTGTAAGTAGTAGTAGGAATGCAATTTGGATTATTTCTTGGTACTGCGAATTCCAATTGGGATTCTCCATTGTTCGCCATTTCGGAAGTGAAAGATCTTCCCTACTTGGCTATTCCGGTTTCGGTGGGATTCAACCCTCACCCTATTCCGTCTATGTATTGTTTGGCTTGGATTTGGCAAATCGGAGCATCATTTGTATGTGGAATATTATTATTATCTGGCGCAGGTGTGTATATATTTGGTCTCTGATTATCTCCAAGCTATTGTATTCAATATATTACATTTGTAGCTCGAATAGCATTACCGAACGTCTTTGCATTTGTCCTCGCCATACACCTTCCTATCCATACCGTACGACCACCTATTACCACTATACTACTTGGCTGCTCCTTCGTACAGCCACCATACTGTCGACTATTCTACTGTATGACCTTCCCAAGACCACCGTATAGCCACCTAGTTTGTCCGTACGGCCTCCTGCCACTCCCTACGACTGTCTACCATCTATACAGCCCCTTCAATTCATATCACTGTATGGCCCATCAGGTATCCCCATTGTATGAACATTCCATTTACAGTGTATGACCCTTACATCTTCCGTACAGACTCCTCCGTACCTGGCAATACCTCCACCGTACGAATCCCTTGGTATATATCCCCTACACCATATGGATCACATGTTGCAACATACAGACGAAAAATCACTCTAGTCGGAATGTATGGCTAATGGCTAGGTCGGAACATTACAAAACTCCCTCTGGATGGAGATTCCCTCTCAATAGGATCATCATTTCACTGCTTTGATTATTAAAAAAGGATAGAACTAATTTCGAAGTTGATCAAACAAGGAGATACATGGGCTATATTGTCACACAAGCTTGTTAATACTTCAACAAAAGGATTCAGCACTCTCCCTCTATTGCTGGAGCTCCCACTAATTGTTGTATCCCCCTCTTGGAAGAAACTGATCACAAGAGAAACCATCTAGATATGATTCTACTCTCTCTCTCTCAATATGACCAAAATCCTTGGAAGTTAGCTTAAGTAGATCCTCTAGATGCTCCCTTTGACATAGAAGCATTCATGGTCCCAATCATGGGAGATATCTTTCTCTTTGAGAGATGTCTCCAGTTATGTGCCACCAACTTGGTCCTATGGCAACAAGTTGTGTCTCCATTCTTCAGCCAGCGTGACTTCCTCTTTACAGGCACATGGTTATTTGTTCAATAATCACAACATTGTTTGCACGAGTAGTTTCCTGTACACAAATGTACTCGTCTAATTCTATTGTAACATAAGTGAACGTAATAATCTGTGGATTTATTCCCAGGTTTGACTACTTTAGAGACTCTTCTTCTGACTAGTCTACTCACCATTTGAATTGTCACTTCTGTTCACAAGCAAATGGCTAGACCTCTCATACAATAATGTCTCTTCACAACAATAATATGGTTTTCACTTTTCATATGTTAGCAGGATCTTCGAGACCTGCACCATCAAGTTATATTCCACTGTAACTCCCTTTTCTAGTCAAATGAAAAGTTAAGCTCAGACTTCTGTTACTAAAGATTACAAAGACCAATTACCGTGCAAGTCAGGATGTGCTCCATCCGTTACTTAAAATACCAGAGAGTTCTTTTTCATAGGGCAGATAGAAAATAATTTTCTAGGCACTAATAGGAGACACGACACGCAGATGATTTTTAATGGACTTTTAGGAATATAAATTTTCTCTTATCTTTGAACCTCTTATTCAATTTGTTCACAGCATGATGTTCCATTCACACAGGTAGTATTGTTTTATTCCTTCATGTTTTCAGAGACCGGTTATCTTTCACAGTAAAGGCAATGATTCAATAACAACACAGCATGGATGCCTTCATCCATCTTTAAATTCTTATCTGGACTAATCTGACCTCCATTAAACTCCTAGCTGTTATTGTACTCTTGATAGACTTGTTGTAACATCAGTCTCTAAAATCTGCGGTAACATGGATGCTGTTGGACAGGTTTGAAGGATGAGAACATATTAATTTAAGGATGAATGTGGTGGGATTTGTTAGATTTCTAAAATGCAGTCTGCAGTAAGATTGTTGTCCTCTAATGCAAAATGCAAAACTTCTATGAATGCAAAACATGCAGTATGGCTTCATTGTAGATTGTAAGACATTCATCTTGGCTTATCAAGCAGTCTTACAGCAGAAAATCAAAAGTGATGAATAACACAGTTCACTATTCATGTAGCATAGTAACGAGAATCTTCTTTTGAACTAATTTGGCAAACCAAAAGTTGATTTTTTCAATTATTTGGAAAAATATGCTTAGCTTAAGGAAAAAAATGCTACAGTAATGAGAAAAAAAGCCCAGAGTCTTTAACAAATATGAAAAATTGCTTTGACAAACTAATTGCAAAAAAGCAACAGTTTTTTCAGCAGATTATTATCAGGGTCAAGTAGCAATAACTATGATTTAAAAATAAAATCAGCATCTATTTCATATGCAAAGCATTTGGATGTCCATCTACTATATGTATCAGCAAATATGTACATAATAGATGTTCAAAATCTTGATTGTTAGAGCACCCTTGAATCCCCTTTATGTAGCAACACTGTTGGAATTGTCTCTTAGACTGTTTGATAATGCTTGCTATATGGCAGTTCACCATTACTGTAATGTGCCCGTCTTAAAATAAATAAATAATCAAAGCATTGTTTATGGGTCGATTGATTTAGTATATCTCGGACCCATTTTTATTTTTATTGTTTCCGTAGGTGTTGCCGTCGGCTATCTTTATAAATCCTCGGGAGTTCCTCCAAAGGGTAGTTAAGCACGACATGTAGGTAGTAGTCATGCAATTTGAGTTATTTCTTTATACTGTGAAATTCCTGTTGGAGTTCTGTATTGTTTGCCATTTCGGAAGTGAGAGATCTTCCCTATTTGGCTTTACAGTTTCGGTGGGATTCAACCCTCACCCTATTTTGGCTTTGTATTACTTTGCTTTGAATCTGGCAAATCTGAAGTGCGATCATTGTTTGAATTGAAAATTACTTCTAGTCACCTCTGGCATTTGACACTCATTTTTGGTACCCATACGATCTGATCTATTATTAGTTTATGCGTAATTCTAGCATTTGAGTTCGGGCGTCCATCTTGTATCAACATTTAATCATTTGCAAATTCCATCCCTAACAATCTTGGTTGTACGACCATTCACCACACAATGACAACTCTCCTCACCATTTGACAAAAACTGTGAATCTTGCCTCCCTACTGTTCAAGCAGACCCACCGTATGACCCAGTTATACCGTACAGAGCAGTTGTGCCGTACGGCTCAAGTATACCGTACATACTCCTTCAAGCATCGTACGGTCACACTGAAATCACTGTACGACCCATTTTTGAGGTTGCGTGTTGTTGGTCAATCTCTCATGTCGTACACTAGGGCTTGGAGGGTGAATGGAGGGCATTAAGCACATCTTGGGCATTTGTTCTTTCAAGTCTCATATCTAGTTAGGCTGAGATTACCTACGGAACATTAAAGTGATATCAGAGCCTAGCTCTTGCCAACTTGTAGACAGTGAATGAAAGTTTATAGCTGGAAAAGAAGGAGATCTCACTCAGTTGATAGAATGATAGATCAAGAACCCACTCCTGCGGAAGTCACATGGCACTATTGAGGGATCTTTTGAGGAATTAGGCACAAATCAATGACACTCAACGACTTATGGAAGAAACTCTATGGAAACTTGCAGACAATAAGATATTTGGGGAAGAAAATGGTCATAGTACCGACTTGGTTTTGGGAAAGGCAAATCCTCATTCGGCATGCTCTTGACCTTCCATGCCTACTTTTTCTCCACGGATGGAGGTACCACACGGAGGAAGGCAACCAACCTTTAAGGAAGTTCAAGAACAGTTGAAAGAAGGTTGGAAGAATGCAAACTTGGAAGAGGATATATCCTAGAAAGATTACACAGAATTGAGAATGCAATATTCTGGAGGTGGAAACCGAGGATATTTTAACGACGATCTCAGAAGAAAGTTGAGTAAAGTAAATTTGTCACAATTTGACGGATCCGGATCCATATTTGCCCAAGCATGGGTAACGAAGGCCGATACTTCCAGCTTAATCCAATGCCAGAAGAAGCAATTAAATTTGTAGCACTCCACTTGGAGGGAGTGATGCATGAATGGTGGCATCACGACACTATTACGTTAGAGCATGACCAAGTAAATACTTATGTTGAATTCATTGAAAGATTGATAGATCAGTTTGATGGTAAAGATCCAAAACTTAATTTTAAAGAGTTGGCACAATTGAGGCAAACTGTATTGGTCGACCAGTACATCACGGAATTTCATAAACTCTCTATTTTGGTTACGGACATTTATGAAAGGAGACAAATAATGCTCTTCATGGACGGACTGACAAAACTACTGAGGGGTTGGGTAAAAGGTTTCAATCTTGCCACCTTTTCGGAGGCTATAAAAAAAGCACAAAGCATGGCATCATCATCGACATCATCCTTTTGAGGTTACTCCCACTCCAAACCGCTAGTATTTCCAAGGGACAAACATAACAAACCTCTGCCAAAGGAGCCTTTGTTGGACGAAGCTACCAAACAGGAGCTCAGAAGGAAGGAATTATGTTTCAATTGTAAGGAGCTATGGGAACCTGAGCACAGATGCCTCGGTAAAGGGAAATTACACTATATCAAGGTTGTGTTTGATGATGAGGACAATCAAGAGAATCTACCCACAAAGGACAGTCACCCCCAGGAGGACTCCAAAATGGTTAATTTGAACCGTATGAAGAGGATCACCACATTGGTACGAGGTGGAGGAACCATTGCCCTGGCTGGGAGCCTGAGATGTACGGTATTCTGAGTACAGGGAACTCTTTAAGGATAGAGGGTCATTGTGATGCTCGATAGTGGAGCCACTCTAAACTTCAAAAACTCATCTTTGGTGAAAAGAAGAGGTCTACCTATAGAGATGCACGCAGGACTCCAGGTCAAGGTTGCCGGAGGAACACTTTTACCCTATAGCCACCTTGTTCCTCAACTGAGTATCACCATGGCTAATCACATTGTGACGGAGGATTTCTTTATAGTAGACCTGGATGATATGGAGGTTATTTTGGGCATATAATGGATGGAGTTACTAGATGAATACACATAGAATTTCAAGCGGATGGACTTCAGTTTTGTTGTCGATGGAAATAAGGTTGTTCTCCGTGGGATGGCAAATGAGTGACCGAAGGAAGTTTCAGCACAGCGGATGGAGGCCATTTTTCGGCATGATGACATTGCATGGGCTGCACATTGTTTTGTTCCAGCAAAACCAATAAAAGGACAATGAACACCGCACCGGGATGATGATCTTCAAACTATCTTGAGTACCCATGATAAAGTTTTTATAGACATTCCTCTTGGCATACCTCTCCATCATGGTTTTGAGCATACCATTGAGTTGGAAGCTAGTGCCAAATCAGTTATCACCACACCATACCGCCATCCTAAAAAAATTCAAAGATGAGATTGAGAAGACAATTTAGGAGCTACCTAAGAAAGGAGGGATCTGTCCTAGCTCTAGCCCTTTTGCATCATCAATAGTATTGGTAGAAAAGGATGGGACGTTGCACATGTGTGTGGACTACCATGTGTTGAATAAGAAGACAATAAAAAATAGATAACCTATTCTTAGGATCGATGAATTGTTGGATGAGTTGCATGGTGCGGTTTGTTTTTCTAAAATAAATCTTCATTTTGGATACCATTAGATCCGCATGCGGGAAGATGTGGAGAAGACGGATTTTCATTGTCACTACAGGCATTATGAGTTCTTGGTCATGTCGTTCGGATTAACGAATGCACCAACTACTTTTTAGTCTTGCATGAATCGTATCTTCAACAAATAATTGCATGAATACTTGTTGGTATTCTTTGATGATATCCTTATTTACAGCAAAACCTGGGAAGAACACTTGAGACATTTGGATAAAGACCTAGGGATCATGGAGGCTCAATCCTTGTTCGCCAAGCAATCCAAGTGTGAATTCGGAATGACGAAAATATTATACTTAGGGCACGTTTATAGTAAATATGGAGTGCAGGTCCACCAGGAGAAGATTCAAGCTATCCTTGATCGACCTCCACAAATATCGCTCTTTGGTTGTGAGGGTTCTTTGGATTGTGTAGTTATTACTAGAGGTTTGTAAAAGGATTCTCTTAGCTTAGTGCACCATTAATAGATTTGACTAACAAAGGCTTCTTCTAGTGGAATGAAAAGGCGCAACACACTTTGATAAGTTAAAAGAAGCAATAAGCACTTGCCCGGTTCTCAACTTACCTGACTTCACTCAACCATTCATTCTGGAGCCCGACGTATCCGGAGATGGCATTGGTGCGGTATTGATGCAAGATAAACACCCTATAGCCAATGAGAGTCAGAAGCTTACACAAGCTAAGCGCTTGTATTCCATTTATGACAAAGAGATGTTGGCTATCGTGCATGCACTAACCAAGTTCCGGCAATATCTAGCGGATGCCAAGTTTGTTGTCTGTATCGATCATAATAGTTTGAGATATTTTTTGGAACAACAGGATTTGAATGAGAGGCAACAAAAATGGGTAAGTAAGATTTAGGCTTTTGATTTCGACATTGAATATGTGAAAGAAAGAACAATGTGGTTGTAGATGCGTTGTCAAGAAAACCCACCATCTGCTTACTATCTCAAATTTCAGCTGATTGGAAATCGTACTTATTGGTGGAATATTCCAAAAACACATTTGCATGTAAGCTAATGGATGACGACACTCAAGATGATTGATACAGGGTGGTGGATGACATCATTTATTATAAGGAGCCGATATACTTAGTGCCTGAATCCAAATTGGAGCAGAAAATCTTGAAGGAAATACATGCCTCACCCTTGGCTGGACACCTGGGGTTTCTCAAAACCTATAGATAGCTCAGGGAGAGGTTCTCATGGAAGGGACTTAAAGATGATGTTTTGCAGTACGTGTGGGAATGTGCAGTCTTCCAGCAAAACAAATCCGAACACACTTTACTTGCCGGGCTGTTGCAACCTTTGCTAATACCGGAACAAAAGTGGGAATGTATCTCTATGGACTTCATCGTCGAACTTTCTAAGGTAAATGTAAAGGATTATATCTTTGTGGTGGTTGACAAATTGATGAAATATGCACACTTCTTCGCCATCTCCTTAGATTTCTAGGTCATACAAGTAGCTGACTTATTTTTCAGAGAAGTTTTTCGTCTGCACAGGTTACCCTGAAACATTGTTAGTGATAGGGATGGTCGGTTTCTCAGTATTTTCTGGACAACATTGTTTCGGTTGGCAAGAACAGAATTGTCACCAAGTACTAGCTACCATCCTCAAAGAAACAGACTGACGAAAATTGTGAACAAGTGGCTAGAAGGCTACCTCTGGAATTACATTTCAGCACAGCAATAGGCATGGGTCAAATGGATGCATCTGGGGGAATACTGTTACAATACAACTTATCGCATGTCTATTGGAATAACACCCATCAAAGCACTGTATGGGTATGAATCCCTTTCATTTTTTGACATGGTTCTGGATGACAGCCGCACACCTAGGCTGAGGGATTGGCTTTAGGAAGGACAAGACATCCTGAGATCCTTACAAAGGGCATATAATCAACAAAAGATCTATGCTGATAGACACTGAATCAAGAGAAGTTTCGAAGTGGGAGACTTGGTCTATCTCAGGCTCGAGCCATACAAGCAATACTCATTGAAGGCAAAAAGGAAAGAAAAATTGAAGCCACATTTTTATGGTCCTTATCATGTAACTCGCCATCTGTGAAGTTGCCTATGAACTAGAACTTCCAAAAGGGAGCTGCATCCATAACGTCTTTCATGTCTCCTGCCTAAAGAAAGCCGTAGGACAGAACATTGCAGTAACCACAGATCTTCTGCTACTCAATGAAGAAGGGAAGCTCGTGTTAGAATCGATTGCGATCATTGATGTACGAGAGAAGACTCTGTGGAACAGTACCTTGACGAAATACTTGGTACGCTGGAAACACTTGCTGCTGGACGATGCGACTTGGGAAGGTGAACACATTCTTCAATAGCCAGCATTGTATTTGCTTGAGGACAAGCAAATTTCGGGATGGGAGGACTGTAATGTTCCCGTCATAAAATAAACAAATAATCAAAGCATTGTTTATGGGCCGATTGACTTAGTATATCTTGGACCCATTTTTATTTTTATTGTTTCCGTAGGTGTTGCCGTTGGCTATCTTTGTAAACTCTCGAAAGTTCCTTCGAAGGGTATTTAAGCACGACATGTAGGTAGTAGTTGTCATGCAATTTGGATTATTTCTTTATATTGCGAATTCCTGTTGGAGTTCTGTATTGTTCGCCATTTCTGAATTGAAAGATCTTCCCTACTTGGCTTTACGATTTCAGTGGGATTCAACCCTCACCCTATTCCGGCTCTGTATTACTTTGCTTTGGATCCGACAAATCTGAAGTGTGATCATTGTTTGAATCAAAAATTACTTCTGGCCACCTTTGGCATTTGGCACTCATTTTTTGTACTTGTACGATCTTGTTCTATTATTAGTTTTTGCGTAATTCTAGTGTTTGAGTCTAGGCGTCCATTTTGTATCAACATTTAATCATTTGCAAATTCCATCCTTGGCAATCTTGGCCGTACGGCCATTCACCACACAGCGATAACTCTCCTCACTATCCAACAAATATTGTGAATCCTGCCTCCGTACAGTTCAGGTAGACCCACCGTATGACCTAGTTATACCGTGCGGACCAGTTGTGTCATACGACTCAGGTATACCGTACAGAGTCCTTCAAGTACTGTATGGTCACACTGAAATCACTTTCCTACCCATTTCCAAGGTTGTGTGTTGTTGGTCAATCTCTCACGCTGTAGACTAGGGCTTGGAGGGTTAACAAAGGGTATTAAGCACATCTTGGGCATTTGTTCTTTCGAGTCTCATAACCAGTTAGGCTGAGATCACCTAGGGAACATTACAATTACTGTATTAGGGAACAGATCCAAAGTATAAATTTAGATCTGATGATTGATAGAACTTCCTTGAATTCCTGGTTTTAGCAACAATGTTAGAATTTCTTTCATATCTAGAAAACCTGTTGTTAATGAGATTTTGTTTTTCAGATATTGAATTTGCCAGTTGTACTGATTTCTATGATTTATGCATTTTATGATGTATTTTGAAATTAAACTGGTGAGATATAATGTAAAGGCCTTTTGATTAATTTTGTAGCTCGCAGTGGACTTCAGCTCGTCTCATGACAGAAAGCCTCATCCTGATCCCACAATTGAAGGATCTATCGAGGAGGTTAGCTAATTTTCTAGTAGCCTTAAGATTATTGTCTGTAATTATTTGCATTTTTGTATATTAGTGTTTTCTTCTCACCTCTATATACCCTTTTAATGGTTATAATGTCAGAAAATGAAAATGCAGAAATTAGAAATATAATTGTATAAAATGAATGAGATAATTAGTAATATAATTTTTTACAACTGAATGGGCGATCATTTTTTTTGAAATTCTCAGTTTTAGTTGGTAAAAGTGGATGATATGCATTTTCAACATATGCACAAAAAGGCATCAATTTGCTTTTCTAAATGTAAGCTGTCAACTGCACGGATGACTACTTTATATTAGGCTAAAAAAAATTGAAATATATATTGCTTTGCAACGTGAATAAATATTTTTCTAGCATAACTTAAGATTCTCATTGCCTGCTTTTGCTATGTATATTCTGCAGGTGTGGGAGCAACGACTGTCTTCAAATCCAGCATTATATAATGCTTTAAAGTTTAGGGTATGTGAGATAGCTGCTAACTTGAATGCTGTTTCATATATACTTAATTGTTCAGTTAATTTTTCTTTTCTGATTCAAACAAAAATAGAGCTAGTGTCCTTTGAAATATATTTATCGTAACAATAATGTTGGTGGCAGCTTGCCGTCTGGCTTGGGAAAAAAGGAAAACCATAACACCAGACCAATCACAAATTCACGTAGCTTGACATGAAACACATGATGAAAACTCAAGATATAAAATTGGACAAATGTAAACTACCATGTGCAGTTCTGTCAACAACTTTTGATGATAAGACAGCACTCAACGTCACGTTACTCAATTATCCAGTTCTTGTTAAAAAAGAACTTCAGGTGCTTCAATGAACTTCAAGGGATATGATGAAACAAGGGAGTGGGTTGCACATGTTGAATGCATTGAAGAAAATTAAAGTGGAACATAGAATGATTCACATGCATTATCTTGTGTGATGTTCCATTTCTGGATATTTTGAAAACTTGACAAAATTCACAATGAACATGCATGAAACCGTCACTCATTTTGATCACAGAGGTTCCAAATAGGCAGGATGAGATCATATCATGATGTGGATGTGACACAATAATCAAGTGTATTACAGTTTTGGTAGCAGGTTGCAGAGTTACAATGTATGCAAATGCTGTTGGATTTTGAGCCCAGAAAGTAAGATGATAAACAACAATAAGAAAGAGCCAAAACTGAAACAATAAACACCAAAAATATCCCGAGAAAATCCTTCAAGAATGAAGGGAACAACCCAGCCACGCACACAACAAAAGATCATTTAATTGATAATGAAATTCAAGTGCACAACGTCCTTCGCTTGATGTGATATATATAACAAGAAGAGAGACTCTTCACATTACAACTGAAGGTCTCTTTGATTTCCCAAAACTTAAATTCTTTATTTTCAAATGCATCTCTTCGTATTTCCATGCCTCAATGCATGTATTTGAACATTGAAAGCAGCAAGAGGGTGCTTGCCTATGGAACAGTAACTAGTGTATTAATAGCTCTAGCACATTTTCAGCGCAAACAACAAACCATAGTTTGCCTCTATAAAAAAAAAAGCACATAGAGTTCATAGTTAAAGTATTAATAAAAGAGTCATCCAGCATAATATAAACACTGTATCTACGCCATGCAGGGCGGGTAATTAAAAGTCTAAAGCCATCCTGGGCTATTAACCAAAAAGCTGAAAAAAACTGTAAGACTTACTATCTAAATTGCCTCCCAGCCGCTTAGAAAGCAACGCGACAGTCCATTTTTCTTTAAGGAATTGGAACACTTCCTTATAGTCTTCATCAGTCTTAGGCTTGGTCCCAGAAATCTTCTCATGTAGCACACACAACGTAACAGAACAAGCATGCACAAACTTGATGGCAACCTTGTTCGAGTCCTCAATCCTCCTGTTGAAGCTACCAACCTCCCTTCTTGGCTCTTGCAGCTCTGCCTCCTGCTTCTCCAACTTCTCTTTAATCTTTCCCAGCAACCCTCTAGGCATCGGGCCAGCATCGTCCTTGGCAGCCTCCATGAAAGAAATCTGTAAAAAAGTGGGGTTGGGAGCAGGGTTTGGATTTTTTATTTATTTGAGTGGCAAAGGGAGAGGGATAGGGGGTGTTCTTGACATCAGGGGTGGGCGGAGTCAAGGGATTTTCTCGAGGAACGGGTAGGCAATTCCTTGCCAGTTTTAGCCACAACATTGTTAGAGTCCAAACCTTCAGTATTTTTCAAAGTTTGCTTGCATTTCTCTTTAGCAAGCCTATTAGACCTACGAGCCCTCTGGTTTCAATATTATCACCCGACTCAACAGTATACACCTCCTTGCCTTTTCTAGCGGACACATGTTGAATGACACATGACTTTATATTTAATATTACAATTTAATCACAAGTGTCCTCTACAGTGAAGGTGACCATAATGATAATAACGCACATATTTCTACATATAAAGATCTCTATTGCAGCTACAAACTCCAACACCCCCTCTTAGCGAGAGAAAGATCTTTAGCTGAACAATCACGCAAGGCTGCAATCACAATGTCAATCTAATCACATAGATCCTATAAAATTCATGAAATCACTCAACATAAAAACATGTTACAATTACTCATATTCATGGAGTCACTCAACATGAAAACTTGTAACAATTACTCATATTCATGGAATCACTAAACATGAAAACCTATAACAAATACTCATATTCATGGAATCACTGAACATGAAAAATCACAAACAACTTCCATCACGGACTCACTCAATGTGATGCTATTGTAGAATCTCTCAATGAGAAGTTAGTAAGGTTTACAACCAACATTTTATCATAGTATCTCTCAACATGATACAATCATGGACTCTCTCAACATGACTTCCAACTCCGATCACAGAATCTCTCAACGTGATGTCATCATGGACTCTCAACATCATGTTCACTCCTAGAATGAAAGCGTTATCAGATTTGTTGGGTGGATATTTTGCAACTGACAGTTTTGGGTAAAATCCAGTCACAAAATAGGAGGACCAGCCATAGCGTGTGAGACAGAGTCTCTCCTACCCTAAAGAGAAGGCTCCCCCTTCTCACCATTCCTTGGATCAACTCAAGGTAAGCAAGAAGTTGAAAGATTTTGTAAAAAGGGTGTTACCAATATTCTTTCCTCTTAATTTTCAGGAAAGAATCCACTTACCCGTGGAGCGAGTAATGGGCAAGGTGAAATCTCCAACTACACTTCTATCTAAGATTCTAAAGCTGAAAATGGTAATACTGATAAACCAACACTAACTCAAAGGCTAGCTAAGTGTACTGATTTGGCTCTAAGTCCGGTCGTATTTCTATATGAATAAGCTTTACGAATAGGGCACAAAGACTTCTAAAAGTAAAGATATCTCAACTATTTTGTGAATCAAGAAAGAGATATAAGCTACAGATAAAACTTCTAGTCTATATATCTCTACAATTGGTCCTAGTGAAAGCTCTGCCTCCAATTGCTTCTTAACTCATTTTATACTCAATTATCAAGAACACAATATTACATGAATCAAAGATAACATATACAAATCACAGACAAAGCTTCTAATTCGCACAAGTAACAATCTCACTCAATCAAAGTTAAGTCTCAATTGCTCCTTTGTATTCACTTTTCTATCAAAATAGTGCTACACAAACAAAGTTCTGCTGGCACAATTTCTCCAGAGCTCTCTTGCATACAATAAAAGATGATTTTATAATAAGAGGGCACTCCTTAATATAGGCAAAGGAGTTGAGAAAAAGATGGAGCAATTCAACCAACTTTGACCAAGCCTAACTAGAAGAGAAATTATTGAGTTACATGCAATTACACATGCAATTTGCATTACATGTAATTACATCTTTTCATGCAATGCATCCTCTTTGATGTACAAACAGAAATAAAAACAAAATAACAATCTTAAAGACTATTCTTTAGTGCCTTAAATTTGATGATAACATTACGCACTGTAGGAAGATCATAAATCTCCATTGTCTTTGATATCGCTTCTATCTTTATTGCATCTTCATATGCTGATTGCACAACCTTGAAATTTGTCACTAGAGAAACTTGCAAGTGTTTTGCCAAAGATTTATGTGAAGCAAATTTGTTCATTGTGCGAGAACAGAAATCCTCAGAATCTAAATCAGCATTGACCCTGATTGTATATTCTGAAGTCATTGTTTCATCTACAATCAGATTATCGCGTTCATCAAGAATTTGACATCCCATTTGCTCTAAGTCCCATGTGATCCCCGTTTCTATTGCATTACAATCCCCAAGGGCTGATTGCAACTTTGTTATTAGTTTTCTCAATGTTTCTTCGATGGCATCTAAATCAAATTTAACAATCTCATCCCAGTCATTGAGAATCTCTTTGAAATCATCTCTTTTTAAAGGATTTTAACCGTATTTGTAATAGCTTGGAGTCCTTTAGAAATGACTTCTCCTATCCAAGACTTGGCAGCTTCATTTAACTTTCTTTCCTTGGATGTTTGAGACATAACAACAACATTTTGAGAAGATTGTTTCCGAATGACTTTATTTAAACGAGTAAACTCATGTTTGAGCTGATTCTTCTTTTCCCACAATTCATGATTGCTTTTTGACACATTAGCTAATGCATCTTGAGCATCTTGCAAGCAACTCAAACGTGTCTGCTTCCCAATATCTACTTTGGTGAACTTGTAATCAGAATGGGGTAAGCTCTTCAACAGGCTTGTCCACCAATGACTCAACAACCTCTACAAACTTGGTTCTCTCCGAATCAACTAAGATCCTTGAAACAATCTTATCTTTTAAAGATTTGGACTTAGTTTTCTTTACAGGAAGGTTATCCTGAGGTACAACCACTTTCCTTTTCTTCACTATGATCCTGCTCGACTATGCAGGCAAGCTAAAACTTTCATCTATGGAAGTAGATATAGTGGAGACCATTGGCATTGATCCTGATTGATTCTCCGTTGTAACTGAGCAAGACTCAGTTGCACAGCTGAATTCATAGGTGCATGGTGAGAGGATTCTCTCTTGAATAACTCAAAACTTGTTAGAGATGTATCAAGTTGAAAAACTTGACCCTCTGTGAGAGTTGGAAAATCTTCAAACACACTTCCCAAATGTTCATATTGTTCATTTGTTAAAATGGGAGGAGCTACTGAAGATATTGGAAGAGCCAATGTGTTGACTTCTGAAGCCGGAATGGAAGGTGTGAAAACAGTGGAAAATAAATCCACATCATCCTCCATCTCATCCAGAAAAGGTACTTCATGCATGGATGGTGCATGAGTCTGTGCAGGTCTTGGGGGAGATATGATCATAACTTCCCCTTCTTCCTCCTCATCTTCTTCTGATTCTTCCTCTGATTGTTACTTTGATTCCTCCTTTGACTCCTTAACTGGTTCGGGGATCTGAGATGATTTAGATCCCTTTCCACCCTACAACTTGAATTTAAGAGACTTCTTCACATCAGAAGAAGAAGCTCCATCTTTACCTATAATTTCTAGCTGCGACTTCCTTCTAGGAGGACCAAAACTTCCACAATTCAAATCCTATTTCGGATTAACTTTTTTTAGGCCTTTAATTTTCAGCCACTTATTGGTGTTTGCTAAAATGGATTGAAATCTATCAAGGATAGATGTACCTTCCTTCTGGTGCTATTGAATGGGAAAAGGGCACATTTTGTTGAAACTGGCCTGATGATATTTAGGAACAAGAATATTGCCATTATCTTCAATTTGGAAATCTGACAGGATCTCAAGCATGTTAAGATCAATGATTTGCTGCAGAAGAAATACCAAAATCCGGCCTATGCAAAACATGTTGATCAGATTGCACTTCCATGAGTTGTCTAGCTAATTCCATTAGAATGATTCTATTAGTAGCATACCTAGGTAAGGTATATGACTCACCTTTAAAGTACCCAACCCTCAAGTAAGTAAAGGTTGGAAATTGGATAAAGATACAACCATACTAATTTACCTTTTCCCAAGCTTCATCAGATATCCTTTTGATGGATAACTGTCTATCAAATAGACACCGAAAATGCCCAAAGAAAGCATCTTGAACTCTTCTGTAATGAAACTTGCTATTAGCTAGAGTGATCTGATCATAATAATCCCAAATTGGAATCCGAAGACGATCTCCGAAGACAATATAAACAAGGTAGGAATTCATGTAGAAAGACATTGAAGTTCCTACATTGAGCAATTGTTGATAGAGTGCAGTGCTGATCTGTTCTCCCCAAAAGATATGTTCTTTATTCTCTATGATCTAGAAGATGAATTTATACACCCATGGTTCAAAATCGGTGGAATCTTTAAGACCACAAACCCTGTTGAGAAGAATAATGAGATCTTTGTACTCCTGCTTGAAATTAGATTTGTGAACAGTCTTTGGCCATTTTCAGAAGTTGTTTCTTTTGGTATCCAACCAATATTGATTAACATACTTCTGATAATCTCCCTTATTCTCATTCCATATTTCCAAAGATGATTCTTTGGTCAGATCTATGCATTCTGCATTATGCGGCACTTTGAAAATTTACTCGATAACTTCTGGATCAAGACTAATAATAACTCTGCCATTAGCATCCTTGATCGTCTTTGACTTTGTGCTGAAACACTTTGTGCATCTGAGAACAAACTCAGGTTCCATGGTAGCCATGGGAAACTTAGACACCGAGTGAATATGACTTCTCTTGATACGTTTCATGTCATGACCAACAGGAGTTTCTATTGTCTCTAGGAAATCAACCATGTCCACATATCCGATCTTCGTGTCTAACACATTGTCAAGAATGGACATGACATGAGATGGAGTTGCATGAGTCAACTCTTTATCAAATTGGTATTTCATTTTGCCCTTAGATTTCGATGGTGAGAGCATCTCTTGCGCTTGTGCTGCAACACAAAAATTCTAAAACGTGAACACATCATCAGAGAATATTGCCATAAAAGATTGATTCTTGATCAGCAACAAAGGTTTGAGTATGGATTAGATACTTCGAGGACCCGATGAGATGATCTCAAAAAGAGACATCATACATATGTAGTGGATGAAAATGGAAGGTGTAGTGAAAAATTATGAAAGTGGAAAATGGGAGGAGATGGATATGTGTGAAGGTGAAACGCGTGGGAATGTGTGCGAATAAAAATTGCTGACTTTGAAAAAGTGACTTGGGCTTTCAAGGTGTCGTTGCACGGAAAATGAAGTACATGTATATGCAACATGTAATGAGGAATGGAAAGTGAGATGAGATGCAAATGCGGATGGAGAATGAGCTTATATGTAAGTGTAGATGACAAATGAGGTGAAATGCGTAATGATATGAGAAGTAGAATGACATGTATTTTGCTCATGAAGTGTAAGTGCATATGGAAAGATGGAAATGCAATGTAACTTTAGGCAAAATGAAATTTATAGTCATCTTTGAGGAAAAGTAAAGTCAAAGTACATGGAAAAACATGCATATGACATTTTTGACCTTTTAAAAAGTGACTTTTAGTCAAAAATGGGTTTTAGAGATGCAATTACATGTAAAGACTTTTCGTGTAATCATGTCGTGCGATTGGATGCGGAAAGTGAGATGAGTGGAAATGGAAATGGGAAATGAGATTACATGTACGTGCGAATGATGGGTGGGATGAAATACATGTAATCACATTTGATGAATGAGATGCAAAGTGTTATGGCATGAAAAGATGAAAATGGAATGTGATGATTTCTTTGCATGAAATGGAAGATGGAGTGAAGTGAAACATGACCAAGTTCTTGGGAAAGAACTTGCAACTTCTCCAAAAATGAAGGAAAACCGAAAAGCAAACACACAAAACACAAAAACAACTTCAAAAGAAGAACGTACCTTTGGCAAAAGACCCAAACATGTCAACAAGCAAACCACTTCAACATGCAATTTCGAATTTGGAGTTTGAGAAAAACCCAAAAACATGAAGGTGAATCATTTCATAATTTTCAAATGAAAAATACACTTTCCATGGCAACAAAATCAACAAGTGTAAATCATCAAGCTAAAACATGCATAAAATCAGCAAGATAAGCACAAATTAATTAGCAAGAAGGAAAATGTCCACTTACATGATGATTGTGTGCCAAAAATGGAGGAAGAAGCTCCAATGTTGAAAAATTCTCAAACAAACTTGGATCTTTTCAAACTTTGCAAGAGGAATTCGTAATGGGCAGCAAATGAGGCATTTTCAATGCACAATGCCAAAAACGTGCCCTAAAATCCCTCAAACTTCCAACATTTTTAGCAAAAGATGAAAAAAAACCCGTTTTTGATAAAAACGTGATTCCAAAAGAGCATTCATGAGTCGTTTTTGACCATAGAATGCAAAAACGTGCATTTTGGAGGCCCAAATTTGGGCATTCTTCCTCAAAACATGACTTCAAATGGAGCGGAAAACACACCTTTTTGGCAAAAAGATCCAACGTTTTTGTATGGAGAGGATTAGATTTGCAAAACCATCCCTAAAGGAGAAGATTGGAAGATATCTCATGAAGAAATCCAAGATTTCTATGCAAAAATGTGTTCTTAGGAGGAATTTGCATGGAGTTTTTTCAAAAACGGGTTCATGAAAGTCAAATGCATGTGTTTAAGAGAAAAACACATCTTTGGGAGGTGTTTGTATATATTAAAAATGCAACATAAAGAAAAACACACCTTTTAGAGGCTTAAAAACATGTAATGGGCTCTTCCAAGGCAAAAACGTACCTTATAGGTTCATATGCATGTTTTAAAAACATGCTTTTTGCCCAAAAACGGGTTTTGGGGATGCAGTTATATGTCTTTGGTGCAAAACACACCTTTTTGGTGTAAATACATGTTTAAGTTACTTGCATATGCAACCCAAGGGAAAAACTCACCTTTTTGATGCATATGCATGTTTTAAAAACTTGCTTTTTGCCCAAAAATGGGTTTTGGAGATGCAATTACATGTCTTTGGTGCAAAACACACCTTTTTGGTGTAAAGACATGTTTAAGTTACTTGTATATGCAACCCAAGGCAAAAACTCACATTTTTGATGCATATGCATATAACATATGCAGCTCAACTTTTTAATGTCATTGCACATTTAAGTTGAGTTTACATGCAATTGCATCAAAAAGGTCCACTTTTAAGATTTATTGCATATTTAAGTTATCCATTTAAGCACATGTCAATTTAATTTTGATAAAATATTACGTAAGTGGGACATAAATTATATTTACATTATCATATTAACAATATAATGTGTAAATATCATTTAATAAATAATATTTACTAGAGCATTTGATTTAAATATCAAAAATTAAATTGAACTATATAGTTAATATAGTCACTTAAGTGAAAAATAAAATAAACAACTCAAGTTAAAAATATAATATAAAGTGCACTATAGTTACTTTAAGTGAAAATTTAAATGATAAAGTAACTTAAAAACATAACATAAAGTGAATTTAAGTTATATTTTTCAAAAAAGTGAATGTCAAATTAAAAATATTACATGATATTTTTAATTCGTGCAGTTGCAAATTATTTTCAGTTTGTAGATCTGGTGTTAGGATGAGTTAGCTGGAAGAGCCCAATTGATCTTCCTATCCCAAAGGAGGTTAAACAAGAATTTGTTATTATGTGTGAATCAAGAATTGTTTTGGTGACAAATAAGAATGATGAGTTATTATGGGTTCCTCATCAGGAGGGGAGATATTCGGTGAAGTTGGGTTATTTGGTTGCTAGAAATTTAGAACTAGGTGCTAGGATGTCAAGGGCTTATAAGTTCTATTGGAACCTAGTGGTTTTGCGAAAGGCTGGATGCTTTGCTTGGTTGGCTCTTAGAAAGAGAATTCTGACTGGTGATAGATTGCAAAAATTAAACATTGTGCAAAATTTACAATGTGTTTTGTGTTCAGAAGAACCTGAATCAGTTGATCATTTATTCATCCATTGTAAAATGGTTCAGCAATGTTGGTTCTTTATTCTTCAGAGATTAAATATCATGATGCAATTACCAAATACATTATGGGATATGTTTCAGGATTGGCATGCTCGGAAAATCATTCCTTCTATTCTTGTATTTGGAAATGTATTCCAGCATTAGGAGTTTGGGCTTTATGGTGAGAAAGGAATAAACGAATTTTTAGGCAGCAGCATTCAAATATAGCAGGAGTGGCAGTTCTTGAGTCCTTTGTGGTAGAAGTGGTTTTGGCATATGTTAGGAAAACTAATGAGCACTTAAGTGTTACAAGCTGGGATATTTTGTTGTCAAATAGATGGAGTAATTTACCATCTCTGAGTTATAACTTTATTGCTTCAGGACAAGTACAAAACCAAACAGGAGGGAAGTGAGATGGAAACCTCCTAATGTGGGAGTGTTAAAGTTGAATTTTGATGGATGTTTAAGAGGAAACCCAAGGGCTTCGGGGGTAGGGGTGTGTATTAGAGATCATGAAGGTAATGTGGTGAGAATGTTAGCTCACAAGATCTCGACAGGTACAAACAATTGTGCAGAGGCATTGGCGTTGTTACTTGGGGTTGAATTAGCGATTAGTCTGCAAATAGTCAATATTCATATTGAGGGAGATTCCATTTTGGTGATCAATTCATGTCTTCAGAGAAAAGTAGGGAACTGGAAGTTTGGGTACATCTTGCAGAAAGCTTGGAATATAATTGATATGTTCAAAGCTATAGTTTTTTCTCATACATTGAGAGAAGGGAATCGAGTAGAAGAAAACCTGTCAAATTTGGGACGTGACTTGCAACGAGTAGGAACAAGTTTAAGGAATTTTGATGAAAGGAGTTTTACTAATTTGTTTAAGGAAATTGATCACGATAAACAATTTATATTCTTTGATGGAAAAAGAAGTAGAGGATAGAGGTAGTTTCAGTTTGATTGCATGAGAGTTGGGGCAGATATCTTTGGAATTATGAGCTTATGTTGTTCACACATGTAGGAGTCTAATTGGTGTATATGTAGGCCAGTTGGTTTTTAATTGATCCAACATCATGTGGTTCTTTTCAAACATGACATGAACATAAAGCTTATTGGGGAATTCGTCATAGTACGAAGGTGACATTCTAAGTATTCTAAAGGTGGGACTGGTGATTGTTTGGAGTTGAGATGAAGTTTATCTTTTTATAATTTGAAAATCATTCCTCAGTACAAAATATGTGTAATTATGTCAACTTGCAAATATGCGGATGTTAATTTAGTATTAAGTACAAAAGAGTATATTTGGCCATAATTAGGTGATTTGGTT
This sequence comes from Cupressus sempervirens, assembly GCA_028749045.1. Lineage (NCBI taxonomy): Eukaryota > Viridiplantae > Streptophyta > Pinopsida > Cupressales > Cupressaceae > Cupressus > Cupressus sempervirens. The sequence continues at coordinate 306,526,092 of CM053783.1, forward strand.
GCGAGTTGGTTTTTTTGTTGGTTTGTAAGTTGGCCGAGTAAGTACATTACGTGGGTTCAGGTAGTACAATGTGAATCCGTCACGGCAGATGAAAAGCTTTTGTTTGTGATGGCACTGGAGTATGCCGGGGAGAGGTGGCAACAATTTATGATGGTAATTAAGGATCACTTGTGCGAAGTAGGTATGTAAGAATGTGAGCTTGCATTGGAAATTTTATTTCTTTGAGTGGTCAGATTGTGGTGCAATTTGAGTGCTTGGGTGAAGAAGCTTTATGGAGGATTCGAGCAGAGTTCTTAGAGTCTGCATTAAAGGAAAAGCTCTGGAGAATCCATGGATTGGACGTGTGTTGAAGCAATAGTTACAGGAAGTTTTTAAAATGAGTTGTGTATGTTGTCAGAGGTGTATCATGGAAATTCTGGGCCTAGATGTTCTATGTGTTTCCTTGTCGAGGGTCATTCTTCCGTCCCAAATTCTTTCTTATTTTCTCACATACACTGTTGATCTACTGCAGGATATGGGTGCAGTTGAGAGCATTATTGAGAAGGTAGTTTGGGAGAGCTTTATTGGGAAGGATGAGGTCAGGGCTGCTCTGCACAATTATGAATTGGCAGTGGGTTTGGTGCCTTTTGGGGGTGTGATTGAAAATCAACTAGTAAGAGGTGATGCAAAATTCCATAAATTTGTGTCACTGTTTTCCAAAGCTTTGGTTGATGGAAGCCTAGGGCTAGCGGATCATATTATATGGCGTTTTAGAGATGTCATTACCCCAAAGGCTGTTGAAAATTTGAGATATAAAGTGAGGGCTGTAGATGAGTTAACAAAGCATGTCCATGTGGAAGAGGGAAGCAACAATGCTGGTGTGATGCAAAATGAGAGTTCGAGGGTTTTAGTGAAGCAGAGTGTCAACATCATGCAAATCGATAACTTGATGGTACGCTTGGAGTTGGTGGAGGGAGAAGACCCGTCACCTATGGAGTGGGAGCCAAATTAAATTTTTTGTTTGCTTGTGAAAAAGTTGTGGATTGGCTGGTAGTGCAGTTAACCAAATTTTTGTTTAAGATGATTACTCTAGTTTTCAAGCTAGCCTTTAGTCAGTGCTTTCATCAGGGGAAATATTATGCACATTTTGGGATTTTGGTTTGGTTATAGACTTGTGCGGGAAATTAAGATGAAGAGTCTACTGTTTTTGAGAACGGTAATAGTATCAAGTTTTTGTGGCCTAAGCTTGTGTTTTTTGGGTAGCAAGTAACGGGTCTTGTTCGAAGTATCGGTGGTATTATGATACTGCGGGATTGTTTAGGTCGAGCAATGTAAAATGATAAAACGTGTATTAGGATTCTAATTCCTCTAAACTTAGTGTATATCTGTGTAAATTCGAGTTTGTATCTTACATTCTAGATTGTAATTGTAATTGGTAACGACTGGAGGATTTCTTGTTGTGTTCTTCCCTTCACGAGCCATTGAACCAGCTTTCTATTAATATATATATTCAGTGGCATGCCACTTTTCGCCAAAAAAAAAAAAGAACTCATAATTAACAAGAAATGCAATCAAAGCTAAGATTCATATCCATCAAGAGTCTCAAAACCTACTATAATATTAACAACATGTAAGAAAAATGGTGGAGATTCAACATGACTCCCTCTTAATATAAACAACTATGATCATCACAAGCAGATGAAAGCTCCCTCTAGAGCTAAGACATCTCCCTCTCCCTCTGATTTAACATCCCCAACTTATTGCTTTTGGTTGCATCTTGCAACCAAGGGTGGTTATTAATGCAAACGGGAGAGAGATTTTGTCTTGTGCCTCTATAGCTAATGCATCAATATTAAAATTATGTTCTATTCCTAGTGAAATAAAATAAATGCTCATTTCTTATGTGATCTAAACTCCATAAGAGGTGATTCCTTTATTTAGAATCCACTGCAGCTCATAGTTCAAAATAGTTTCCAAGACCTCCATCAGCAATGGTCCATTATCATCATCATTGCAAGACTCTCCATCAATTCTTTTGAGCCATGCCAATGAAATTGTTTAATCTTATTATAACAACTACCAAGTATAGCAGGCACAACTCCTTCCTCATATTCTAGAGTAGGATTCGCTTCAAGAACACTTGCCTTCAACTCTCCTCTAAACATCACACAGGAATTTTGCCAAAACCAAATTATAGTATCAACTTCAATATAGTCGTGATATTCTGTGTGTGCCTTTCAATCATTCAGGCAAATGTCTCTGTCATATCCATACAAAATGAGATAATGTCTTCAGGTTCTAATGCTCGTAAGAACCATTGACATGTGGAATAAACAAGCAGGTCGTGAAAGCCGTGTGCAAATCAATTGACTTGTTCTATCACAGATGTTACAAACCGCTGCTGAATAAGCAAATTCATGTATTGATGTCAATGAATGCGGTTGACAACCTTATCCTTTCCACCTGGACATAGTTCCACTATCTTTCGGAAGCCTAGTTTTAAAAAAAAAAAAATTTTCATTTTTGATATAACTTTAGTGACAAAAGTGAGCTCCAGAGCATCTAAATCAAGTATTTCTTGATCCAATTCCAAAATTTTCTTGCCCATTATGTATATGCTTGTTGATGTTTTATAGCTTTAGTCGGACAAAATAAAAAATATATAATTAAATATGAGATAAAATATGATATATATATATATATATATATATATATATATATATATATATATATATATATATATATATATATATATATATATATATATATAATTAATTGTTATTAATTGTCTAATTAACGAATAGACATGTCCCGGACATGTCTCTTCGTAACTTATATTCATTATAGATATAAGAGAGAAAGCTGCCTTTGGAAAATATATACCTTGAAGGCAATATCATTACATTTGCAAGGATCTTTGAATTTCAACATGGTATTAGAGCCAACCGCAAATGTATCAAAGTGATAAGAGTATAAAGAGGAATTATAAACTGAAATATTTATTACAGCAGATATAAAATATAGAGGAAAGGAGAAGTATATTCTACAACATCTATGCCACACGATAACATTAGACATGCAAGTTAGTGAACAAAGGGTAGACTCAATGCAAGCAACCAAGCATGGAGAATGGGAGAAAATGATGTAAGATATTACACAACAAGAAACCCTAATATGAATATAGTGAGATATATAACATAGCAAATTGATAGGTTAAATTGAGAGGGAATATTATACATCTGGTTGACAGATAGCCAAGTAGTTATAATCAGCCTCCAAAGTCAGTGTAGTATCTTGTATAGAGATATCATATTGGTGACATGCACAACTATAACTTTTATATGGGAAGAAATTTTCATTATTCGTTTGCAAAGACAAAACATTAATAAAATGCAGACTGGACTGTAATAACCCCAACAGGTTATAGCTTTGTCAAACACAAAGTCTTCTCTAATTCACTTGTTTGACATTTTGTCAAAGACTTTGCAAGCAAGAGATATATTGCATATCTAAATTCTGATGGCTTTCTAAATGCCAAACTTTAATAAATATGTTTGCAAAGAACACACCAAGCATCTAACAATGAAGATGCAATTGTTTTTTGTATAACACTGATTACAAATAGGAAAATATGCATCTACATCAATAAGACATTAGGGCAACAAATTCTGATACAAAACTCTGATATAAATCAGATTACAACAGATTTTACAAACCCTACCAATGCCCTAAATATCTACTCTCAAACAATGCAAAATGTAGTAGATAAAAACCTAGAATCGCTCCAAAAATATGAATTTTCCTGTAGCAAATCATTGTAGCGACGACACTATAGCAGCATTACTATAGCAGAGGTATTGTAGCAGCGTCACTGTAGCAAAGTTACTATAGCAATATCCAACTTATTCCTTACTCCACAGATCTGGCCCTAGGCCACAAATTTGGCACAATGAAAAGACTGATTTGTCTTCTCCAATAGTCGCAACCCTTCGGAAGATATTTCACTACCTTAGTTATGCAAATCAATGTGAGTGTTCGTTCCCAACGATCAACGTAGCAACTGTAGAAACCCTTGGCTCCATAAGTTATCCGAAAGAGTAGATAGCAACACATTCGATGCTCAACAATGAGGCTGCCCTCCCTATTTATTCTTTTCCTCCAATAGATGGACCTCCTTCTAGAAGAAATAAAATTATATTTAATTCCTCCTTCTAGAAGATTCTTTTAATTAATTAATTTAACTTTAGTCACTTTTGATTAAATTAATTAAATATAAAGTCACCTTTTAATTTTAATTTATTTAATGACTTTATAAGAAATTAATTTAATCAATTTCTCCTTATTTCTCCACTTAGCCTTCAAAGAATGTAAAGGCTAAGAACTCCATTGAGATGCGAAAAATATGGGGACATTACAATCCGCCCTCTTTGAAATTGCTTGTCTTCGAGCAATGTCAACTCCGAATGCTGCAAAATTTCCTCACCTTCCCTAGTAGCATCCTCAACCGGCAAGTCCTTCCATTTGATCAAATATTCCTTGATAACTTGTCTCTTCAATTGTTTCTCCCTAATATCCAATATAGCTTCAGGTACGAAAATCAACTTACCCTCATCATCTAAGGACCTAACGCCTTCTTGAGGCGTGACACATTAAAAACATTATGGACCTTACTATCAGTTGGTAACTTCAAAAACATTATGGACCTAATGATTCTGAAGGGTCCATAGTATCATGGCTCTAGCTTCCTTGCACCATTCTTCTTTAGTGTAGACTGTCTATAAGGCTGTAGCACCAAGTACACCATGTCTCCTACCTCAAATGAATGCTCAACTCTTTTCTGATCTGCATATTGCTTTTGTTGGTTTTGTGCTCTCTGAATGTTCTCCTTAAGAGCCTTCATGATATCTCGATTTTCTTGCAGCAAAGCTCCAACACTAGGCATTCTTCTATCACTCATCAACAAATCAAGAAAGTTGGGTGCCTCATAACCATACAAGACCATAAATGGTGTCATTTGAATAGAAAGTTGGTAGGTGGTTTTATAGCAGTACTCAGAAAGACATATCCACTTAACCCATCCCTTTTGCTGCCTTGCAATGTAGTTCCTAAGATATCCCTTCTTGGTTAGATCAGAAAGTGGCGTTGCATGTCGTGAATATCCATTAACTAATTTGCAGTAAAAACCACATGAGCCCAAAATTCCTCTTAGTCGTGTGAGACTCTCAAGTATAGGCCACTCAATTATTGTCTTGACCTTGTCTAGATCCATGCATACTCCCTGTGTGCTAATGATGTGTCCTAAGTACAACAGCTCTCTAGAGCCTAACTCACACTTGAATTCCTTGACATGCAAGGTCTCTTTGCCAAGAATACTCAAACTTGTATCAAGGTGCAGAATATAATCCCTCCACAATTTGTTGTACACAAAAACTAACACAAACCGCCTCAACTGTTGTATGTCAAAATGATAAACATGTTTTTGCTATTCCTCATGTATTGGCATCAAAACACAATCTATGTCATGGAGCCATGTCATCCACAATACCATATCAGCATCTCCCATGTTTAAAACATAAAAATCTGCATTAAACTAAAGTTATTCAAATGCATGAGCAGATCTGAAATCTTCTTGTCGCACCTAAGAGTGTAGCCATTTCTAACCTTTACTCTTATACCCTCAAAGACCTGCGTTTGTATGTTGTGTCTTTCAACCAACCAAGCATCAATGAAGTTATGTGTGGCTCCTGTATAAAGCAAGGTAATGATCTTCTGCCCAACTAAAGCTCCATGCATCCTAAAGGATCCCTCACGCTGTATGTTAGTGAGACGTGCTTCTTGTAGCTGAACTGACTCTTCCCTTTCAGCCCTTTCTTCCTCAAGTTTTGATCCTGCTAGCTTAGACCCTTCTTGATCAAATTTCTGATCTAAATTTTTAGATTCAGAATTCTCATTATATGCCCACATAACACAGTCAATCTTCCCCCTACACCTTAATAGACAATCATGGTTTGCATCATGCGCTGCTTTGCAATAAAAACTAAACTTCTTTCTACTTAAATCATTAAGCATTTCTCTATCTAGGGGTGCTGCTGATTCCCCCTTTGGATCTAACTTTTTTTGAATTGCCCAAATATGATCCTCAATTTGTTTGTGCATCATGTCATGATGAGATAATGCTGCAATAATCTCATCCTTCTTCACTTCAATTGAGTCTCCAAGTTATGAGCAACTTCAGCCACACATGAAGAACCCTCAAACTGTTCTTTTTCCTTGATGTTTCGAATCTTTACCAAATCCTTTAATTGACCAAACTTGTCAACTTCATTGTTGTCATCGGATCCAGGTACATTTTTAGATTCCTTCTCTGTTTGAAAACTGTAATGTCCCCATCTTTTTAGCATCTCAGTGGAGTTCTTGGCCTTTATATTCTCCGAAGGCTAAGTGGAGAAATAAGGAGAAATTGATTAAATTAGTTTTTTATAAAGTCATTAAATAAATTAAAACTAAAAGGTGACTTTATGTTTAATTAAAAGTGACTAAAGTTAAATAAATAAATTAAGAGAATATTCTAGAAGTAGGAATTTAATATTATTTTATTTCTTCTAGAAGGAGGTCCATCTATTGGAGGAAAAGAATAAATAGGGAGGGCAACTTCATTGTTGGGCATCGAATGTGTTGTCATCTACTCTTTCGAATAGCTTGTGGAGCCAAGGGTTTCTGCAGTTGTTACATTGATCGTTGGGAATGAACACTCCCATTGATTTGCATAACTGAGGTGGTGAAATATCTTCCGAAGGGTTGCAATTGTTGGAGAAGACAAATCAGTGTTTTCATTGTGCAGAATTTGTGGCCTAGGGCCAGATTTGTGCAGAAGGAATAAGTTGGATATTGCTATTGCATACATTATCCCCCTTGGCCTCATGTGGCCCTTTCCATTCATATGAGTTGGCTACCTAGTGTGGGGTCCTATCACCGTTTCCCTCTGTCTTATCCGTCCTCAACTTGTCTTCCATGATTGAGATTTTCATGAAGGAGATTATAAAGGTTCTTACTGCAGGGTGTCCCAAAAATCCACTCCTTTCTAAGCCCAAAGCTAGTCCATCCTGTCCCCCTTTGGCTCTATAGGACTCCCTAGTCACCACATAGAGTGAGGTGCTTAGAGAGTGAGCTCATAGCCGTTTCCCCTGATGAAGAATTCCCATCCCTTCCATCATGGAAAATCATAACAGTTAGAGGTACTATTATGATACCCTATCTAAATTATAGATATTGTGTATGTGCTAATAATTAACAACAGTTTCTCTTATACTATTACAGTAATCTATAATAGGCTTAGATTCAAAGATGAGTGAACATTACTGGAATTATTTAGTAACATGAATTGTATGCAGAAATCACAGAGTATGTAGCTACGATTTTATTAATAATGCTGTGTGTACGTAACTATATATGCATACCAGATTATCACTGAATACACATGGGCTGATGATGATGATTTGTAGCTTCAGTCGGATAAAATAAGTGACTAATTTCTATTTAATATCTATTGATATATGTGTATACAATTAGATATAATAGAAAGTGATTCTTTATTAATTTATTTTTTGATTGGTAAAAAGCCGAAGCCAAGATTAATTCTAATGTGTTGAGATTAATTATTATTATTATTTTTTAGACTCCAGTATACTCGAACCCAAGACCTCTCAGTTAAGAGGCTCACAATTTACCGTTGTGTTGTACGGTCTTGCCTGAAAGTAATTCTTTATTATTATAAATATATTTAAATTGAGAAATTCAAAATACTTAATATATTAAAGTTTAAATAGTGAAGAAATTAATATGAAATTATAATTCTGAGATTATATATATATATATATATATATATAATATTATATAAATCATATTAATTTATTTATTGTAAACTGAAATCAAATCACATCATATCTTGTCTGTTTTGAGTGACCATGACTCTATTATCAGGAGGCTGTGTTTATTGTGTGGAGACTTGTCCACGGGGGGCGTGACTCCATGTGAAGAGGGGTCATGTCTCCCCGTGGGCATGTCCCGAGCCCATACTCCCGTTACTTATACGAAGAGACAGACAAGTGTTGAAAGAACGAACACATCAATTTCAGCAGTTGTCAGATTTCATACACTGTGTGGGTTCATATTATATTTTGGGCAATTACAATCTGGATTTTTTTGGAGAATATATACACACACACACAAATTTGGTGCAAATAAGATTGGTATTCACTGTAGAAAACGGAGACTCAATTAGGAGTATTATATATTGAAGTTTCTGAGATTATTTATTCTGATAAATATCGTCAGAAACTCACCATTAATGTAATCTGATCAAAATTTCAACAGCTGATATATATTATGGGATTGTTCTCTTTCCTAGTCTCTTCTTCCTTCTGCCGATGATGATTATTTGCTGACTGAGTTTAATCTCTCTATGTATTATTGCCTTGCTGGAGGGGGATGAGAGACATGTCCCATGTCTCCCGTGGTTGCATCCCTTCATAACACTTAATTAAACATATTAGTTAATCTTCCCCGAGCCCTGCCAAATAACCTCTGATAACCATTGAAATTCATTCTCCAGTTTGACCTCCTTCCGGTTTCTGCTGTTCAGGGGTGGTTTCTTAATAGTATTTCTACTAATATATGATGGATCTCCTAGAAATGAAATTAATACAGGTACTATCGATATATTCATAGTCTATTCCTTAATCAATTGCTATAGCCCCTTAAGTGGATAGGCCGGTGTTGTGTAGGGAGAGGTGGAGTAAATCTTCACAAGGTAAGTGAATCCCAAGATGGGATAGGGACAGGGTCCTGAAACCTTGAGGGAGCCTACTTGTAGATTGTTGTCGAGTGCCCTACGAAAACTAAACCCCCATCCTCAGGGTTGAGTTTAGGAGAGAGATAAGGAAGTGGGCTTACATATGTTAACTATCAAATGTATCATGAATCATTCATTGTTCCTAATTCAGTTTGATTTTAATGTATAACGATGTATGTAAATCGTTGAGATTTTGCAGCTTCCTAGCAGGAAACATTGCAGAGACTAAGTGAATTTACATTCCTAAGCAGAATGCAAACCCTAGTTGAGAATACGAGAGTGCTATTTGAGGGCCTACGTCGTGTTGTAGCTTATCTTCATTCACTCTCAACTTTATAAACTAGTTTTTCTTTATAGCCAACTGAATCTTTATACAACATAAACATTTCTTAGAACCTTCTGTAATTGATTCCTATGAGAATCTATTCTTATTTTTGTCACTGAAGTTTTATCCAATGTAAGAACTCGAGCTCTAATAGATATCCAAATTGAAGATTTCATAATCTAAATACAGGTGTTGGTATTCTTGGGAATAATCTGAGTGTTTCACATTTCCAGATTCAACACCATGGAATAAATACTCTTTGATCTTTACATGCCCTCGCCAAGAAATTACAGTCTTCACAAATCTCACAACCTTTATAACAATATAACTTAGGCAATGGAATAAAAAGATATTAGCAAGGTTGCATGGGGACGGGCGTACTTGGGTATGTCAAACTTTATTTTTAATTACACTTATATTTATAAAAAATCTGAAATTATGAGTCATCACAATGGTTTTTCAAAAGAAGAACAATGATAAAGTTTGCAAATATAATGCATTTTTTTCAGTTTCAGATTTGTTATATGTTTAATAACTAGCACTTGCAACCGAAGGAGCAAGGGGTATGCTGATAATGGCAAAAGGTGGACGTCTGTATAAGATGGTTGTCCACATATATTTATGCCAGATATTTAATATGACATGAAAGGAATATAAACAATGAAACCCAAATTAAACATTGTTAATTTGACATAGTTAATTATTAAATCCAATATAGTTAAATTCATATAAGAAATGCAAAAGACGAATATAAGAATTCAAAATAAAAATCACAATGTTTGGAAATTATCTATTGATTCCATGGGTTACTTTATAATTAATTTTAAGTCTAAAGAGTCTTGTTTAGAGTGGCTTCTAATTTGGATGAGGGAGTTCGTCTATTGTCACAATAAGGAAACATTTAGTTGTTATCGTGGAATTTTTTCACATAAATGAGAGCATTTAGTTCTTTTTCTTTTCAAATTTTTAAATTAAAAAAAAAATGCATAATTTTTTAATCTTTGTGGTGTTTTACAACTCTAAGATTGTTATTGGTGCATACATCTCAATGCCTCTTATTCTTAGAAGACCAACTATCTATTATCTCATAAGATTTATGAAGCATAGAACTTAAAGATACATATTTTTAAACTTTTACTTGTTGTTTTTCCTTGTCATAACTTGTAACTTAGGAATTATTCCTGAGGAATCTAAGTTTTATCTTCTAGATGCATCTTTTTATGTAGTTTAGAAAGTTATCCCTATGCTAATACATATACTTGCTTTCTGACACACATCCATCACTGCATCAAGTGCTTAAAAATCCTTGTAAATATTGTTTTATTTGATTGAAGCTCTAGATCACTTGTCATTTGCATGATAATAATCACAAGTGTACATAGATATTGAGTTGATGAACACTCTTAAAGTAGTTGACTATCTTTTTATCATTAAAGTCTTCTCAAATTTTAATATGACACTAAATTAAAGAGCCAATTTCAAGTTTCATCATAGATTAATAACTATAAATAACAAGCAAACAATTAAACTAAACTAAAATTTATCAACCTTTTACATAATAATTCAATATTTCCACATTTCTAAAGGATTTCCCATTACAATTGTCATTGTAATGGTTGGGGTTAGTTTTCTCATCTTTGATATTCATTGTATCAAAATTTAATGTAAATGGGAACTAGATTTGATCACACACACTAAGGTACCTACCAAACAATTTTAAGTGTGTTGATCTGTGAATCTCTATAAATCATAAAGCATGAAGAAACCTTCCATTCATGGAAAAATATAATGATGCCAATCTTATTGCAACACATCCTAATAACACCATATGAAAACAACAATGCCAATATAAATATTGTGAAGATACAGTTATTTATGCGCATGTAAAGAGATAAATTCACATGAATAAAGCTCCATTCATTAATCATTATAATTGTAAAATGTTAGCTACAGAACTACTCAAATACAAACTACCCTCAATTTATAAGGACATAAAAAATAATATTTATTAACTTAAACAAACATCTACATAGTTGCCAACTATTGAAAAAGCTTCCCACACATTTGAGAAGATAAGTCACTTCAAAGGGTAAGTTATATGGGCCTTATATCATTTAGAAAATGGCCAACACTCTTAGAGCTTACCTAAGTTCAAGAACACATGTTTTAAGATCTTGGGGAATGGAGATACAAAGAAGATTATTTTTGTCCTGTAAGATTGACTCTTTGCATTATATCTGCTAGTTTTTTTTTTTTTTGTCTCCAAACTTTTTCACAAATTATAGTCTTCAGATGCCTGGTGACGATCTTCAGATTTTGTCACTTAGTGAGTGGTTCTGATCAAGATCCAATGTGGAAGAGCTTTTAAAAACCATGAACTATTTCATTCGGTGGAAAATTTGGCCCGATAATTGTTTTTCTTAAGCATTTTTTGAAAAAATGATGTTAGAAATGCTTCTGAAATTGGCATTACTAGGAGGATATTTGGAAGAAATTAGCTGTCATCGTGATTTTCAAGTGAGATTTTGCATTAGTTTGATGAAAATTTATGTGTTTGTTTTAGTTTTGATGAAGATTTCTGATTGTTTCTTTTTAGTATAGCACGGTTTCTCAATTTCGATAAACAATTATTGAGGAAGCCAATGCTATTGGAATAGGATTAAATTAATGAAGATGTCAATGCTCTTTGAAACAATCAAATAATGAGGGATGGAGACAACAACAAGGACCATGCCTTGGATGACCACATTAGCATCTGCCTTAATTTCCATTAGAACAGTTTAGCATCTGCCTTTAATTCATTCGACAATGAATTTCTACACCCTTCATGGATGGCTATCTATCTATCCTAGCGCTGTGCTGAAAGAACAGAAAATGTTTCTTTCGAAATATGCTTTTCAAAGTTCCAGTAGGCATCAAATTCTCAGAATAATGAAAAGTGCTGGCTCAAGTGCTTCAAGAATCGTATACCTTCTTATCAAAGGAATATCGATTTCCAAAAATTTCAGTCACAATTTTCCTCCTTACCCGTTTCCCTGGTTGCTTCATTTGTTTTGTTTTACATGATCATTTTTGTTCCTATTTGGTAATCCTGCTCTGTGGCACAGGGAAAAACTTCTTAAGCATCGACTGATTTTACTTTGGGTTTTTCTGTGCAGTGGGTTGGTCCCTTCATTAGCGTTGTGCTTGCAGAAATCTACCACCAGATGATCATCCATGCTATCTCATTCAAACGCTCTTAGAAATGTTAATGAGCAGGGAGCTTCTGTAAATAAAATGGCTGAGCTACCCTGGTTGGGTTTGCAGATAGAGGTGGGAAGCTTAGATTGGTTACTTATAAATACTGAAAAGTTTGATGGATTCAAGATTCCAACTAATATATAAAACAGATATGTTGTTCACCAATACTGTTTACACCATTCACAAAGGTTATATATAGAAGGTGCAAGTGGTTGGAAAGATGAGATCAATATACAGATCTCGCAGATCATTAAAAGATCTGTTGAGAAATATAATGATATAAGATCTGAAATTTCAGAATAAATGTGGTCGGTGTTCAAGATTGATCTAAGATTTGCATTGATTGCTCGTTGAACAGTTTTCAACTTGAAAAACAGCTGATGGTATCTGGTTTGCGTATCAACGGACAGGTTTGGGCTGAAATGCCCACCTATAATAGGCTATTGGCTAATAATATATGATAAATGTTTAGATGCATAGTAGAGAAGGCAGATTTTAAACATGAATAAGCAGATCATAAATTATATGACATGATAAACTTCTGACTTTTGAACGGTGAGAAAGTTTATTGTTAATCAATATTGTAGCAAAGTTTTGAACTAATTAGGTATTGAATTAAGCTTGACAAACAAGAAGCTGATAGGTGAACCAAAAACTGAAAAAAAAAATCAGAAATCTTAATCAATGTCCTTAGCTATGATGCTGTCCACCGATTACCTGGTACTTGGGGTACGTGTACCTGGTACTTGGGTACGTGGGTACGAGTACCAGGGGTGTGGGTACGAGTACCCATGCAACTTTGGATATTAGTGATTTGATGAATGAGGTTGATCAAGATTGAAGGAGTATCATTATCAGCAATTACTAAAGCATTCCATGACAGCACATAATTATGATGGTGTTTGACTCTTGCAAAGGCAATGGTCTTAATGAAAATGTGACTCCCTCACATCTGAAGATATAAAATGGGAGAACAATACATTTGAGAAGATCATGAAGTGAGAAATTCATTCAGCAATTAAAAAATATCTGAGATTCATCAAGAATCAATTCAGAAAATAAATTCAAGCATCAATTATCTATAAAAGCTTTTGAGCATTGTTCAAATATTGACCTTTCAATCCATCAAGAAATATTAATGAGTGAAGCCTATAAAAAATAATCCAGAAAATACATCAAGCAATCAGTCTTGAGTTTGAAGAAGCATATCGCATATAGGAAGGATGAAATTGCTTCCAAGCTCACGAGAATAGGAAGGATAGAAACCGTTTCATACTTTTATCAAGTTCGGACAAAAACTGAAATCTTAATCGAGGAGGATGAAAGCCCTCCAAGTTGGGCTAAAAGTTGAAAGTACGAAAACCCTTTCGTGCTCTTTGGCAGGCTAAGGACAAAAACCCTTTGTATTATCACTGTTGAGTTGGAGACAAAAACCTCTATTCAGCACATTTTTAAGTAATTCCAAAGAATTCATGATAAGATTGACTTTGAGTACTGTGCTATGATTTATTGATCAGAATATCACCATAAATTCTTAAACTTTGAGAAACCATTATTAGTTTTCAGTAAATATTATTTTTTTAATGCAAAAATCTGGAATAGGCCAAAAAGGAACATTACAGATTTCCCATCTTGTACAAACTTTTTATAGGAAATGGGATGATTATTAACACATGGTTTATAAAATATTCCCAGGATTTCTACATAGAATTGTGCCTTCATTGAGGTAGAATTAGTGATTTTTTTTATACGTAACATTATTTCCTATGATGGTTAGATGTTAATCTGAACCTCTCATCTTTTAGAGGTTTGAAACTGGAAAGCCATCGTTTTATAAAATATTATTTACTTCATAGTCTATTATACATATTGATTCTTCTCACTTGTTGGAACACTCTGAATTTGCATAGAGTGGTTATAAATTAACTTTGATCTAATTGTTTAGTTTGGGAATTCTACAAATGATATTTTCATATGTTAATTTATTATAATGGTACGATGAGATAAGAAAATACTGTAATATTTTGTTAAGAGATTTTATTGCTTTTTAATTGTCATGGTTCACTTATGCAATTGCTAGAATATAAAATCTGTGAACAACAATTTGCCCAATCTATGTGATATAAGTATGTTTGGTCTTGGAAATAACAATGAGAGCTCTTATTCTTTAAGCAACTTAAAAATAATAAGTAAAGATAAGATATCTTATTCTTCTTTGTGTTCAAAGAACGTTAAGATATTGTATTAATTTAGAAGGCAAAACTGTTGTTAGAAAGGTGAAAGCTCCATACGTGTTACTCTTATATTTCAAATAAGTCATGTATACAAAGTGCCAGGTGTATTATCTATAGTTTGTTGTTCCACACAACATCATTTATGGGTCTCATTCTCTGATTTGAATTTTCTTAATTTTTTCAGTATGGAGGCTATTCAACACCGTCTCCAAAAAAAGAATCCATTGCGGAAACCAAAATCTGCCTTTGTTTGGGACTTACTGATTATAGGTTTGTTTGTGTTGATTGCTCTATCCTTTCTACTTTTACTTTAAAACATCTGAATTAATATTTATTGCTATTTTTGTTTGCTTTGTAATAGATTTATATTTAATTAATATTTAAAAAGTAAGTACATATCAGCTTCATTTTTCACATAACCGCTCCCCCCCCCCCCCCCAGCTTACTACCTTTTATGTTTTGCATCAGCATATTAACAATAACTTTACAAATTAGGCTGGATTTTCCATGCCACATCAAACTAACATCCTCAAGACTACCTTACTACATTTATGTTCCATCAAATACATCTTTACAATAAATTTCAAAAATAATTAACAAATGGCATAAAATGCCATAGCCATCATTTCGCTATTCACTCCACCCCTCACGAGGGCAAAACAAAGTCTGTAGCATCTTTGTTTTGGCTTCACAGATCAACTCTGCCAACATACGTGAAATCTGTTATGACCAACCAACCGCAAAAAAACTGCCAGGCATCACTTTTCCAAAATCTGTCCAATCTTTTACTCCCTTCTCTCATTCAAACCATTTCCTTTGCAAATACACAGAGAGGCTTGAGTGTCAGCAATATCTTGCAGCTTCTCCTTCGCCAATTTGCCAAAACCAAAAACCATCACCTTCATTTTCAAACTCCAGACATTTTCCTTCAGCCATACCAGCACACCATTTGAAACAGACTCTCATGCAAAAATCGCCAAGGAGTAGATATCATTTACCAAAATTTCTTCCACCCAAAATCTCTTCTTCTTTCTGTAAGACCTCTTCTGACCTAGCACTACCATGCAGACAAAATGTCACACACCCCCCACCTAAACCCACATCTACTACACCTGCCTAATAAGGCAACCCTTTACACTGCAGTTATGCAACTTTGTGATGGATATAGACTCAAAATTCTTAATAGTTACTTTACGATAAAGTCACTAAATAATTTCCCTAGGAGGATACCCTTGGGGAGGCAATAAAATAAAAATAAAAAGGTTCAATGAAGTTTATTATTCTAAATTGCTAAAACAACCTAAAAATGGTGTGGCTTTCGAGGAAAGAAGCAAAAGGCAATTTGGGATGCCATTTTCACATACTCAGAAATAAATAATTTTGGTGAACTTGGCTTGAGAGCTGAAGCAAGCATTTGAACCAGCATCTTGTGGAGACATAATCCTACACAGGATTGAATGCCCCTGCGGGGAAATATATCTCTAGAGAGTGATAAAGTTTTTGAAAGCAGATTCGAAAGTAATGAATGATTGCAGATCTGAGGCAGCTAGAGGCATAGATTGTAGGCAGTACCGTTGACTTCGCCATCCATAGCACTTCATAGGGCTTAAGGTGAGTTTCTCGGGGAATTCAGAGGGCACATTTTGATAAGGGTTTCTTGGCAGAACAATGACAATAGGTTGCATTATTTTGTAGATCCAACCCTGTCCATACAATATTATTACAATCACCATATTTTCCTCCATCATTCCTACATCTTGCTTGGCTAGGCATCTGAACTGGGTATGTTCAATATTAAGAATTAATGCAATGAAATTCTTGATCATTTGGAAATTGCTATTTAATAATAGTTTTTTTGCTCCTTCATTTCCTGCCTTTCGTTCAGTAAATGTGTTGGCTAAATATTTTGTCAGTAATCGTAGACACACTACTCACAAAATGGGATATTTAGACATAGTGTATGAGAAATAATCTCTCCTCTCAACTTAGGGGAGGTGCCCTTCTTATTGCTACTAACTTAACTGGAAATTGGGTGGTTCACATATCCCTTCCTCTTTATTGAGGAAGGATTTTACATTCATAAAAACGTACTCTGTAAATTGATGGCCTTTTTCAATTTCACCTCCAAGTACCAGTTGGAGCAATAATTCTAATAAACTCAAAATTAACTGAAAGATTAATTGTTAAGCATAGTAGTTGTCTATAGACTAAGGTAATTGTTAAGTGTACTAGTTGTCTATAGACTCAGGAATATATATAAGCTCACAGACTTATACACTGTCCTGAAAATGTTTTAAACTATGAAGCAGCAATATGGTAAGTACAAAGAGTTGAACACATGAAACTTCGTTTTTATTTCTAAAATCACTATGAACCACAGCTCAAAGTCCATGGATTCACTTTTCACCAACTGAAATTGAAAATTATAGCACAAAGTCTATACAAAATCAGATTCAAGACTCTTCATAAAAGCACAAAGAATTCCACAAGTCTCCTCAGCTCAAAGATTGAAAATACTCACTTTTCATTCGATCAAAAATCAACTTGCACAAATTAAAGCGAAGTTTGAACCTGTACAATTTCACCAGAGTTTTCTTGCAATGCATAAAAGATTCCTAATCTACAAAGAGTCCTCTTGTATTTATAGGAGAGAGGCTATGAGAAAAATATGGAAAACTAACGACCTAGTGTTGACTTATTCAACATTACAGTCCTCCATAATGTGATTGCATTTAGCAGGATGTGTTATTGCAAATTTTTACTTTACATGTGCCGTTACATATGTATCTAATGTCCCCGCCCCAAAAGAAGACTTACAAAATAAATGACAATAATAAATTGAAATGAATAGATTAAGTCTACTATTAGTATATTTATATGTCATTAATATGATATATTATTATTATAAAATAATATATCATATTAATGACATATAAATATAATATTAATATAAACAAATATTTGATATGACTATAATGGTGATATAAGGAAAAAAAAATGATAAAACAAATAAGTAAAATTTAATAATATAAACATTAATAAATGAATTACAATATATATTATTAATTATTATAATATAAATACATCGATCATACATTCAAAATATTTTAAGCATCAATATAATTAAATAAGAATTATATGGATTGTTGTCGGAAAAAGTGTTATGCCATCGAGATTAGTTAAGATGTCAGTTATTATCCGAAGGGTGTTCTGTTATGGCGCGACGGTTCGGTCGCACCCCTTCGGGATCTATATGTACGCTTTGCCTCGAGAGAGAAGATATTCAGTGTTTAGTATTAGTCATTCATGATTTATCCTGTACTTGCATATGATGATTAAAGCTTGAAGATATTAATGAAGAATATGCTTGATTCCTTAAGCATTGTGTTTATATCTTATTTCTGTTACTGTGATATGCATAAATCTAGTTTACCCTGTATAGTAAACATTTGGCATCGTTGCCGATTTGAATCTGGAAAGTGCAATGTAGCGAATGGCATAAATGGGAATACCCGCACCACAGAACATCAGAACTAATGAAGACGACGTGATTGAGTTGTACAAAGGTGAGAATGCTCTCGCGGATAACTTCCATATACTTTTTTTGTGCAACGATTGAAACGTTTGTTCGTAGAGAAGCCATACGAGAGGAAGTTTCAGAGGACACAGTTTGGGATGCTTTGAACGTCAGCCCTGACGCCAGTAAACTATTGCACCAGTTCCCTCGATTGTTTGCGCAAGCATTCCTTGCACAAGCACGACAAAGAGAGGATGCTGAGAGAGAGTAGCGTAGACAACATACTCTCAAGAACTTTCTCGAATGTAATCGTTGAGAATTCGAGGATCGAGATGAAACCCAATGGAGATCTAACCCATGAGCACTAGTACATGGGAATGTAAATGGAGTGTGTGTGAAAAGAACATTGAAAATCTGTAACGGTTGCATAAATGACCCATGATGATGTACGAAGACTATATATAAATAAAAGTGTTCTTATTATCTATGATGATAAAGAGAAATAAAAGAGAACAAATTGAGCAAAGGAAACGACTCAGGCAACTCGATGATGATTACCACGGTGGGGTCACAGAGAGTGACCACGGTGCCACAGGAGGTGCACTGAACAAAGAACATAGTTCACCTAACTGTCGACAACCAAGAAGTACGGAGGACTTATTAGAGATGCGACAAAGGTTGAATTTGATTGAGGAATCGGGGGAAGAATTTCTAAATTTACGTAGACCACGTGTGGAGAATACAAACAGAGGAGAAGGAACCAACGTGGCTCAAGGTGCCAAAGGAGCACGAGCGTGGGGTGACCACTTGGTCCCTCACACACCATACGAATGAGTATAGTTTGATAATTGCACAACCCCCTTTTTAGAACCTATCTCACCGCAATGTAACGCGGGTGCTCAGGTGTAGGCGCAGAACCAAAACTCGCATGGAACACAACAAACACAACCAACACAACCAAAGCAACCAACTGTACCAAGGCAACAAACATTAGTTATGGCAGGGCAGAAGTAGAAACTGCCTAAGTTCATGGGTGATGGTATAGAAGGTCTCGTACGACATTGTAAGACATGTGAAACCATATGGATGGCCAATGGAGTGACGCACCAGGATGATTGGGTACAATAATTTCCAGCTACTCTAAGGGGGGTAGCGATCAATTGGTTCTTTGACATCGATCAGGTGAAGGTAGCTACATGACTAGACTAGGAGTTCGGGGTAGAATTCCGACTATTAAGAGATGATAACAAAATTGTAGTGGAAATTTACAACAGTAAACAAGGGAAGGATGAAACTGTCCGTGGGTATGCACAGAAACTGAAGGAGTTGGTCGGGAAGATGGAAAGCCCATCAGTTGATGGTTTGAAAAAATGCTGGTTCATCGAAGGCTTGAAACCTATAGTTTCGAAAAAGATGAAAATTGTACCCTCGACATCATACATTGATACATATAATAGAGTGATGGGACCTCGAGAGCGAAAGTAAAATAGGGAAGAAGAAGACTAGATCGTCTGATGAGGAAGATAATTCTTTGGGGGAGAGCAGCGACAAAGAATTGAACAAGAAGATTTGGGCACTACAAAAAGATATGTTGTGTATGATGAAAGAATTTAAGAACATGAAGAAAAAACTTGACAGAAGCACCGATGGGGACTTATGGTGTAAGGATTGTAAAGAAGGCCACATGAAGGGCGCTTACCCAAAAAATCAGCTCTGTGACATTTGCCAGATAGCCGAACATTCCACTAGAGAATGCCCGTTTAACATGAAAATCAAGGGCCACCAACAATTTCTAATGATGTAGGAGGTATCTACATCAGGTGTTGCAGGAATGGGGAAAGAAAACATCAACACAAAATCATCAAGAGGATATTGGATAAATCAATGAGGAAGAGGCGGAAATAATAACAATAATAGTGAAGGTTACTGTCGTATACAGTATGACCCAAGTTGGCGGCCGACGATACAATGCTGCACCTGCAATCAGTGGGGCCACTTTGTGAGGGATTGGTCTAAGAGTGAAGCAGATGGTGTGGTCTTGGAGACCACAACGATTCAAAATTCCCAAAACCAGGGGTTAACTTGCTGAACATCGAAGGGAACGGTGAAGAAGTGTTAGTGGTTACCCGAGCACAAGGAAAGAAAGTTGCGTACCCTATCCCGAAGAAGAGAAGAGAAGGATGCAAGAAGTGAAAGACGAAATAGAGAAGGAAATGATGGCCGAAAGAAGGGAAACAAATGCTACCGTGAGTACCTCAATGAGCACACAGGCAGAGCAAAAAATCATAAGGCAGGTGATGCAGGTCGAAATCCCTATAAAATTAAATGACCTTCTTGCAATGCCACAATTGAGAACAACAATATTAAACATGACACCACCCTTGAAGGCATCAGCTGGACCAACAAAGAATGATGATGGTGAAAACGAAAACTCCCTTGGAGAGGAGAGTCCTCTCGGGACAAAAAAGGATCCGATGTTACTTGTAGATCCGATGTTACTTGTGGTGAACGTGGGTAGACACCCTACAGTGGTGGAGATGGGCATCCTTGGGACCATCTTGACAGACACCATTGTTGACGAGGTTTTGGTGTGAATGTGTTACCAGAGGAAACATGGAAGAAATTAGGGCGACCATTGTTGTGGTTGCCAACATTTCAATTGGTAGGCGCCGACCAACGAACTTATTTGAACTTTGATGATGCAGAGAGTGATGATAGGAACACAACCCTTCATTTTGGACTTCATAGTAACCCCACAAAAGAGAAAAGGATATGACGCGATCCTGGGAAAGCGTTTGTTGGTGCAAGCAAGGATGAATCACGACTGGAAACGAAATACTCTCTCGATGGAGAGAGGTCACAAGTTCACAATTGACCTACGAATGCAAATGGTGAGTGAAGATCTAGCATCTTTGTCTGATTCAAAGGTGGAAGAAGCAGACGATGAAAGAAAGAGAAGCATGGAACCGAATAAGGAGGGAGTTCTCAAACTGGAGGGATGCCCTGATGATGACTTGGATTCATTAAATGGACTCTTCCATTGGCAAATGGAAGACTATGAGGTGTTTTCGAGTTGCAACATGTCGGGGGTAGATTACAGAAATGAGGATAAAAAGAATTCCTTCCCAATCGAGTACAAAGAATATAAGGAAGGGGAGGCACCGATGGATGGAACACCAGCACATGCACTTGATAAAGAAAAACCCATTAAATATGAAGAACCTTTGATAAAGGCAATGAATCTAGGGGATGAAGCCAATCCTAAGAACATCCTTGTCGGTGATGACTGGAACCTTGTGCTAAAAGTAACGACATTTAAGATATTTACCGAATACAAGGACGTATTCACTTGGTAAGGATCTCAAAGGAGTTCCGCTTTAATTATGTGTCAATTGGATTCCACTCATACAAGGAGCTATATCGGTGTGGAAGCGACCGTACTCAATGAACAAAAATTATGCTGCACGGGTCAATGAGGAGATTGCACGAATGCTTGATGCGGGCATCATATTCCGCGTACAAACAAGCGAATGGATGTCTCCTATTGTAATATCACTAAAGAAGGATGCCAACCAAATAAGGATATGTGTGGATTTCCACTGCCTGAATGCAATAACCATTAAGGACCCATTCTTGATACCATTCACCAACAGTATTCTAGAGGAAGTTGTTGGACATGAGATCTACTCATTCATGAATGTCTTCTCTGGCTACAACCAGATATCCATCGTAGAAGAGGATAAGTTGAAAATGACCTTCGTGGTAGAAGAAAGAGTCTATGCTTACAATCGGATGCCTTTTCGACTATGTAACACTCCAGCCACATTTCAGAGGATCATTTTACACATCTTTGACAAGATGTCAGTTGGGAAGTTTAAGGCTTTTCTAGACGATTGGTCCATATTCAACGCAAAGGGGTCCATATTCAGTGCGAAGGACACACACTTGGTAGCCTTGAGGGAGTGCATGGAGAGATGTTGACGAGTTAGGTTAGCACTAAACCCAAAAAAGATGCAGATTCATGGTGCCTCAAGGGAAACTGCTGTGGCATATATAATGCAAAATGGGATTGAAGATAGATCCGGATAAGATCTGAGTAATTTTAGAAATGAAACCTCTTACAGACGTAATTAGAATGAAGTCTTTTCTAGGATACATTGGATACTATAGAAGATTTATCAAAAATTTCTCTCAAGTGTCCTACCCACTGGATAGATTGACTTGGAAGGGGGAGCCTACACATGGAAAACAAAACAAGATGAGGCATTCAGAGAACTGAAAATGAGACTAGTAGGAGCACCTATCCTCGCTTATCAAAACTGGGATAAAGAATTTCATGTGCACGTGGACACATTGAACTTTGCAATTGGGGCAACTCTTGCGCAGACGGTTGACCATTGGTTAGATCACCTCGTTTATTTTGCAAGTCGGCTATTGTCAAAGCCGAAAAGAATTACAATACAATAGAAAGAGAAGCCCTCACGAATGGTGTATGCCGTGCAGAATTTTTGGCATTACCTGCTAGCAACACCGTTTGTATTCTATGTAGATCACCAGGCTCTGATGTATCTAGTAAATAAGCCAATTATACAAGGGCGAGTGAGTCAATGGTTGCTCCTCCTCTAAGAGTTTACATTTAGCATCGTGGTACATCTCGGGAAAAGCCATGTGAGTGCGGACCATCTCTCAAGGATTAAGTCAGGAGAACCACTTGAGGGAGTAAATGATGACTTTCTCGATGCACACTTGTTTTGGTTTGTCATATTCTCATCATGGTATACAAGCATTGGCGAATACCTATCAACAGGATAGCTTTCGTGGGAAATGCAAACTGAACGAACGAAAGAAGCTCATGCGGAAAAGACGAACATTTCAATTGATTAACAGGTTACTGAATAAGATGGGACCCAACCAATTCCTTTGAAGATGCGTTATGGAAGAAGTGCTGAGCATATTGAGAGAAGTGCATGAAGGTCCCAAGGGTGGACACATGGGACCAGACATAACAGCGCGAAAAATACTTTTGACAGGGTTGTGGTGGCCTACTTTGTATAATGACGCTAGAGAATGGGTCGTGGGCTGCAACACTTGCTAGAGGGCGGGAAAGCCATTGAAGAGGGACTTTATGCCACTTAACCCACCAAACATGCATAAACTCTTTGAATGATGGGGGTTGGACTTTGTTGGACCCCTGAAGACAAGTAAAGCTCAGAGGTGTCTGTATATTGTTGTAGCAACTGAATATCTTATGAAGTGGGTCGAGCACGGGCCCTACCAGACAACTCGACAATAAGTACCAGAAAATTTATCTATGAACAAATAATCACCAGGTACGACATTCCAATACAACTAATAAGTGACCGGGGAGGGCATTTCATGAATAATGTCATTTAATTGCTCACAATGGAGTTCAAAACTTGTCATTATTTTTCAAGCCCATATTGCTCGAGAGCAAATGGGTAGGCCGAATCAATAAATAAGATATTGGTATAAGTGATCTATAAGTCTTGTGGTGTCAAAGGTGAGGACTGGGAGGAAAAGCTACCATTTGTGTTATGGGCCTACCGCACCACTTATAAGGTCACGACTAGACAAATTCCATTTCAATTGATGTATGGCCAGGAAGTTGTGGTACTAGTTGAGTTCATGGTGCCAAGTCGGAGGAACGCAATCAAGAATAGGTTGGCTGATATGGAGAGCTTGGGGGAAAGGCTATACAATTTGAATAAGTTCAAGGAACGACGATTAATGGCACAATGAGCCACTGAAGTATCTTAGCTTAGGCGCAAAGCGTGGCATGATAAACATCTAAAGGTAACAAAATTCATGCCAGGCCAACTTGTACTAAAGTATAATGGGTGCAATGAGATTAAATTAGGCGAGTTCAAGGTCAAGTGGACCAGACCCTACAAAGTACATAAAGTTGGCGATAATGGAGCAATCAAATTATGGACCTTGGACGGGAAAGAAATCTCTAATCTAGTTAATGGTTTAAAACTCAAAATTTACCATCAAAGGCATGAAGGATGGAGAGATGATTGTCAAGTCCCCTTTATAGTGACATGCTATTTTAAGGGATTTCATAAGAATATTTTATGGATACTTCTAGTAGTTCTTAGAGGCTTCTTAGGAAAGTGCATAAATAGAGTGCTTGGCCTCTCATTTGGACATCCCAAGTTTGAGTTTACACTAATTTTCTCTTTGAGCATTTGTGGCACCATCTTGGTCTGCAAATTGTCATTTGATCGTTAGGAACGGAGTCTCCTAAGGATTTGCATAACTGAGGAGGTGAAATATCCTTTGAAGGGTTGCACTTTGGAAGTGGTATTCAGCTACTTCAAGTTGGGCTTATTTGGGCATTTCCAGCAGGGTTCGATATTCAGCCCGGACATACATTTTTGCTCATATCTCACTATTGGTTGGGAGTTTGATTTTTATTTTTTGGAAGAATTTTCCTTGGAGCCTGGTGCTTATTTCTATTTCATTTTCGGCACCTTTCAGCCCAACATTTATTTTTGCCAGGAGTTGTACCAATCCGTACATGTACAAATGTACTTGTAGGCCATAAGGTCAGGAAATTGGAGGCCAGTTTGGAGTTGCATTTTCATCATTTCATCCTCAACATTTAGTCTCCAGCATTTGCTTAATCAGGTTCTTTCATTTTAGTTTGTAGTTGCAAGAAATTCTCAGTTGCATTCAGCCAGTAAGGGTTTGTTTGTAATGTGCCATGTTGTAATGCCTTGAGATGAAATTCGCATATCATATGTAACAGCATTTGGTTATCATTGAATGAATATATTGGCTTTATTTTACATCAGTTATTTTAGTAGATTTGTTGCACAACAAATTCCTTTATTCAACATTTTACTTTCAACAGTGTATTTAATTTGCATGCCAAGTGTTTGACGAAATTACACAGTTTAGTATTAGTGGCCTATTGGCAAGGGCCATTACAGTGGTATCAAAGCTAAATCCTACCATCCTGAGGGTTTAGCAATCACATGGAGCCACCTGGGGTTGGCTCTCACAGATTTTACACTCGTAGGCAAACTTTGTTTGACAGGAACAAGATTTTGACAGGCAGCTAGACACCATGGGTGATAGACAAGAGCATAGCCCACCAAGAGACAATAGGAATGAGGATCAGGAAACAAAGGAATTTTTCAGAGCAATGGTTACAGGACAAGAGCGGATGGCTCAGGCTTTGCAGACACTTACCACCATGGTTGAGCGCATGAACCCAAAGGACAGACGTAATCAGGAACAGGATAGGGGGACACCAGAGCAGGATAACAGGAGTGTAGTAGGGTCACAGGGTGCTCCTAGGCACAGGTCATGGACTGCAAATAGGCCTACACGTCCTACATTCCTTAGAGAGGCGACCCAGGAGGCAGTAGAGGATTATATGCTAGAGGATTTTTAGGATGATCTTCGAGCTACAGATGCAAAATGGCAGGCACTTCCTCCACATGTTCGTGAGTTGCTGAATTTTGATCGCTACCTGAGTCAGAGAAGAGAGCACATGAGGAGTTGCAGGCAGAACTGGAGGCCTAGAGGAGGTCAGGACAGTGAGTTGCAGCGAGCTACTAGCAAGCTCACCTTACCATCTTTCGACGGCAGTGGACAGATGACAGCACAAGCCTGGATCCATAAGTTCGATACATTCCTAGCATTGAGGCCTATATCAGAGACAGATGCTATCAAGTATGCCACTTTGCATTTAGAGGGTGCAACACATGATTGGTGGTCACATGGTATGGTTACATTGCAGCATAATCAGGTGACATCCTATCAGGATTTTGTGGATAGATTGGTAGAGCGCTTTGATAAGAAAGACCCAGAGGTCTTCTTCCGTGATCTTGCACAGCTGAGACAGACAGACAGTTTGGAGGTCTACATCAGTGAGTTTCAGAGATTATCAGTGATGGTGCAGGATGTGTGCGAGAGGAGGTTGGTTATACTATTCACAGAGGGGTTGTCTGAACCTCTAAAGGGGTGGATCAAGGCATTCGATCCCCCTTCATTGCAGGAGGCTATGAGGAAGGCACCGAGCATGGAGCTCACAACACCCTCTAGCAAGTTCACCTCCAGGAGCACTTCTTCATTCAAGGACAATAAGAAGTTTGATAAAAACAAGGGCAAAAAAGGTGACACCAAGGGTAAATCTACTGCACCTTTGGATATGGAGACACTGAATGACTTGCGCAGGAAGAAGCTATGTTTTTATCGCAAAGGTCCCTATGATAGGGATCATGATTGTCCTATGAGGCCTAAGGGGAAGGCCAATAGGGTTATGTGCGTCTATTATGAGGATTCAGATTCTGATAATTCTGGACATGAGGTTGATCATAGCGATGCAGAGCCTGAGGCAGAAGCAGAAGCTCTAGAGGCTAAGGAGGAGCCCGAGTTGCACTTCCAAGAGGCACGCTTGTCTAGCATTCAGTAGGAAGGATCTTTTAGACTACGTGGTGTTCTAGCAGGGTAGAGAGTTATTACTTTGGTTGATACAGGTGCTACGCACTTCATTGATGCACGTTTTGTTGAACGTTGTGGTATTATGACTGAGGAGTTTGAGGGACTACGAGTACAGGTTGTTGATGGTTATACTCTTAAGTGTAATAGGATGGTTAGAAATTTGCACTTACGCCTGAACAACTATGAGTTCAAGGCGGACTACTATGTTGTCAACATGGGTGATCTGGATATTGTTCTTGGGATGGAGTGGTTGCGCTCATTGGAAGAGGTCACCTTCAAATTGAAGGACATGGAGATTAAGTTTGAAGTGGATCGGAAGCAACACATTTTAAGAGACATCAGGAATGGAGACATCAGGACTATTTCCTTCAGATGGCTGGAGAGGTTAGCTAGACATGATGACATTGAGAGGGCAGCTGTATATACTCTCATGCCTACACAGGAGGGACAACATAAGATAGAGTATCATCCAAACATACAGCAGTTGGGAGTGAAGTATGACAGAGTCTTCAGCGACATCTCACTTGGCAGACCGCCAGATAGAGGTATTGAGCACATCATTGAGCTGGAGGAGGGTGCTAAACCCGTGATGATTACACCATATAGGCATCCTAAGAGGCTCAAGGATGAGATCGAGAAAACCATCAAGGAGCTTCTTGTGATGGGTCACCTCAAGCCTAGCAAGTCTCCTTTTGCTTCTTCGGTTGTGATGGTGAAGAAAAAGGATGGTACATTGAGAATGTGCATTGATTACAGGGTGTTGAACAAAAGGACAATCAAGAACAAGTACCCCATCCACGGATTGATGAGTTGATTGATGAGCTTCATGGTGCATGTTACTTCATGAAGATTGATTTGAGATCCGGTTACCATAAGATCGGAGTTAGAGAGCAGGATATTGAGAAGACTACCTTCAGATGTCATTGTTACAAGATTCAAGAAGAGTTGGCAGATTAACAGATTTCCGGATGATTCATTAATTAACAGAGGAACAAATGTGTTCCTTATAAAGAATTACAAGGACGTTGTTTCTAAAAGAAACAACGTAGACTGAAGACGGAATTAGAAACAAAACTAGAGACAGGATAGGAAACATTCCTATCTGGACTGAAGAAAAGAGAGACGGGATAGGAAACATTCCTATCTAGACTAAAAGACGGACTACAGACAAGTAGTTGACTATTATAGAAAGTATAAGATATTATCTTAATACCCTTCCTTAATGGTCAACATATGGATGTCGGAACATTCTGTGATAACTGAGACCCTCCCTGGATCTACAGAATGCTGAAACCAAGAAGCTTTGCCAGAAGAGTGCTATGACTCAAAATAAGTTGCAATTACAAAACTTCGTTTTTGTGAAAAAAACGGTAAAACCCAGAATCTCACACAACCTTGCGTATTACAGACAACTTGAAATGATTTTTGAGGAGAAAATCAACAAACCCAGAATCTCACGCAACTTTGCGTATTACAGACAACTTGAAATGATTTTTGAGGAGAAAATCAACAAACCCATAAAAACAGAAACAAATTTAGAAGGCGAAAAATGCAACTTCGCCTTGATTAGGACCCAGAGAAATCGGACGCTGCGTAACACCCAAAACAAGTTGATCGATGTTTCGATATTCGAAGATTGCGATGATGCGCTGCTTCCAGGTTCCATAATTGGGACCATTGAATTTCGAATTATGTTCGAGCAGAATATTTGTCAGAGATGCCATGGCACGTTTTTCAATGAAAAATTGTGAAAATTTGTGAAGGCACATTCTTCGAGGCAAAAATATGAAAGACCCAAAAGAATCAGAGAATGACCCAGAAGAGAGCTCGAAATACTCAGAAAGAATTTGCTGTCGTTTTTTGGATCCGCTGACTCGAAAATCGAGGCACCCAGAAAAAACGAACGACAACCCAGTTGAGCTCTCGAAAAACCCACCAAGAATCAGCAAACAAAATATTTTTTCGACCCCAAAAATTAGGGTTTCGAAAAAAATGGCCCTAGCTGAAAAAAGCTTGAAAAAACTTCAGATTTCTTGATTAAAAATGACAGATTTTTCTTCAAGGATCGATGTGCATGGACGAATGGGGCTAGAGTGTGCTGAACAAACACAGGCAGAGCCGAGTTCGGGAATTTCTCTAGGCTGAAAACCCTAAGCGGGTTTTAGAGAAATTCAACAGAAATAATTTTGAAAAAATTTAAACAATTAATTTCACGAAGAAATTATAATTTTTTTTCAAAAAAATTTAAGTAATAGCTCTGATACCATGTTACAAGATTCAAGAAGAGTTGGCAGATTAACGGATTTCCGGATGATTCATTAATTAACAGAGGAACAAATGTGTTCCTTATAAAGAATTACAAGGACGTTGTTTCTAAAAGAAACAACGTAGATTGAAGACGGAATTAGAAACAAAACTAGAGACAGGATAGGAAACATTCCTATCTGGACTGAAGAAAAAAGAGACGGGATAGGAAACATTCCTATTTAGACTGAAAGACGGACTACAGACAAGTAGTTGACTATTATAGAAAGTATAAAATATTATCTTAATAGTCATTGTGGGCACTTTGAGTTTTTTTTCATGCCATTTGGACTAACCAATGCACCAGCTACTTTTCAGTCCACCGTGAACAGGGTCTTTCGTCACTAGTTAAGGAAGTATGTGTTAGTCTTCTTTGATGATATTCTGATTTACAGTCGAACTTGGCAAGAGCACATGGAGCACTTGAGACAGTTTTGGGGATCTTGTAATCGGAGTCCTTGTACGCCAAGGAGTCCAAATGTGATTTGGGCATGACAGAGCTATTGTATTTGGGTCACATCATTAGTGTAGGAGTAAGGGTGGATCTTGATAAGATCCTTGCTATTGTGGATTGGCCTACTCCAGAGAACCTGACACAGTTGAAAGGGTTTCTTGGGTTGTGTGGTTTCTACCGCAAATTCTTTAGTGGGTATTCACAACATGCAGCTCCTATGACAGATTTTCTGAAAAAGGGAGCCTTTGTTTGGACACCTGAGGCACAAACTTGCTTTGAAAGATTCAAGAAAATCATGACTACGTGCCTTGTGTTAGCATTGCTTGGCTTCTCGAAGTCATTTGAGCTTCAGTGTGATGCTTCTGGAGAGGGTATTGGTGCTGTTCTAATGCAGGACAAGCACCCCATTGCATTTGAGTGCAGGAAGCTCTGTGGGCCAGAGAGATCATTTAGTATATATGACAAGGAGATGTTGGCTATTATGCATGCATTGGCTAAATTCAGGCAGTATCTGGTGGGTGGTAAGTTTTGCATTAAAATTGACCACAATAGTTTGAGAGATTTCCTTGGACAGAGAGATCTCAATGATAGGCAGCAAAAGTGGGTTAGTAAACTGCAAGCTTATGATTTTGACATCTCCTATGTGAAAGGGACTCAAAATGTGGTAGCAGATGCATCACGTAGACCACATCTCAATGCTATGATTCAAATATCAGAGGATTGGAGGCACTTGATCATTGTTGAGTATGCCAGAGATTCATGGGCATCCGGGATTGTTGATGGGACAGTTGTTGATACCAGGTATACACTTGTGGATGATTTGATTATCTACAAGAATAGGGTATTCTTAGTCTTGGGATTGAAGGTGAAGCGTATTGTTATGAGAGCACTTCATGATTCACCTACAGTTGGACATCCTGGATACTTCAAAACGTATAGGCAGGTACGGGAGCGGTTCACATGGAAGGGGCTCAAAGCAGATGTGTTGCAGTATGTTAGAGGATGCCTTGTTTGTGAGCAGAACAAACAAGAGTACACCTTTCCAGCAGGGCTCCTATAGCCACTTCCCATTTCTGATAGGAAGTGGGAGTGTATATCTATGGATTTCATTATGGGCTTGCCTAAGGCCCAAGGGCGAGATTGCATCTATGTGGTGGTAGATAGGTTGACGAAGTATGCACACTTCTTTCCCATCACTACTACTTACACGACAGTGGAGGTAGCTGAAGTCTTTTTTAGAGAGATTTTCAGATTACATGGGATACCCCGGAGCATAGTGAGTGACAGGGACAGCAGGTTCTTGAGTCTTTTTTGGCAGGAGGTGTTCCGTTTATGTGGCACTGAGGTCACACCTAGCACTAGTTACCACCCGCAGACTGATGGGCAGATAGAGATAGTGAATAAGTGGGTGGAGGGATATTTGAGGAACTACATGGCTGATCAGCAGAAAGCATGGGTTAGATTGATTTATTTATGTGAGTATTGCTATAATACTACCTATCACATGTTTATTCAGATAACTCCTTTCCGAGCACTATATGGCTATAATGCACCAAGCTTTATTGATTTTCTTATGAGTGATGTTAGAGTTCCTCGTGCTGGGGATTTGCTTTAGGAGAGTAAGGACATTGTTGATGCTCTCAAAGACAATATTGCCAGAGCACATAATCAGCATAAGCAGTATGCAGATCAGAAGAGGACAGAGAGGAGTTTTGAGGTTGATGACATGGTTTACCTCATGCTGCAGCCTTACCGACAGTCTACTCTCAGGAAGAGGGGGTCAGAGAAGCTTAAGCCTAGATACTATGGTCCTTTCAGGATTATCAGGCGGATAGGTGAGATGGCTTATGAGCTTGAGCTTCCAACAGACAACAGGGTGCACAATGTTTTCCATGTGTCATGGCTCAAGAAGGCGTTGGGTCAGCATGTTGTGTCTTCAGCAGTTCTTCCTCCATTGGATGATGAAGGGAAATTGGTTCTTGTCCTTGAGTGCATCATTGACAGTAGAGAGAGACAACTCCGTAGGAGGACTATCACAGAGTACTTGGTGAAGTGGAAAGATTTACCCGAGGAGGACCAGTATAATCTCCATTTGACTAACATGACTAGGACCAGTATAATCCCCATGTGCCAGAATATTCTGATGAAGTCAACATATGCATATGTGATTGGCCTTGGATAGAGGATGTCTCGTCCAAGAAGAACTTTAAGGGGTGCACTCTAGAGAAACTGACAGAATAACGAAGGGTTAGGAAACCTAATCTAGAGACGCTTTTAAGGTTGGGGTTAGTATAGAGGGTAGAATATATATTTAGACTTGTTATTTTCTTTATTTTGACATTTCTTTTGTAGGTTTTACTCATTTATTGCTAACCCCAATAGTAGGGACATTACACTTCATTAACACTCAACTTCCAAAGGTTAGCTTCTTATTGAAAAGAGTTATTCCTACAAATCTAGGCAATGCTCAAACTCTGGCAATAGAGATTGAGGATGATCTTATCATGGCTGACAAAATACGCATGGATCAATCAAAGGGGAACTCCTTTAATTATGCTTCAACTTCAAGCAATATAGACCTTATGGTCCAAAAACTGGCAAATGAGTTGCTCTCAAAAAGCAAATATCTCAAGGATCTTTTTCTGCTCCATACAAAGACATCCCAAAAAGGGCATATCCTAACACTGCTCATAACTACAAAGCAAAAAATTAAGCAAAGCTTCCCCCTCCTCCAAAGGGGCTTGGACTTGAAGCCCCTCCAGGAAACCAAGCCACAAGTTTACTTTGAAAACAATCAAGTTGATACCTTACAAGAAGATTATCAAACAGAGGACATTGCAGCCCTAGACAATGAAAGTGATGGAGCAGCTAGCGACTCTAGCATTGGGTATGTTCACCACGATGACATGGGTCTTAAGGAGGATTTTGGTCAAGAATATGCAGTTATGATACATTCCCAAACACGGTTAGCTCTTCAAAGAGATGAGTCGGTAAAACTAAACAATGGTGTGCAAATGCCTATCACCATTGCAAAAAGGGGAACACCGCTGCCTACCCTTCCTAAGGTCACAGCAAAAAATCAAGTACACCTCTTCCTATTTTTACAAGTGCACCCAAACCCAATATGTCAAATCCAAAGCCCCAGGCTAAAAGTTTCTCGTCTTGTTTGGCAAGTTCTTTTCAAGCTTTTGACATTGTAAATCATGCCAAAAAGACTAAAATTACAATGTCTAAGGTAGAATACCTTCGAGTGTATCTAGATCAATTGGGAAGGCTTACCAAGTTTATTAAGGAATTCCAACTTGCACAAACTCATACTGCTATCCTAGAATCTAAAAATCTACTCAATAACCTAGTTACTATTCCATCATCCATTCCCAAGAAAAAAGAGCCTTTCTATATTTTCTTATTGATACATGGTTTCAAGCTTAGCAATTGTATCATTGCTTCTAGTGCCTCTGACAACGTCATGCTAGCCAAAGTGGCAGATGCGTTGGGCCTTACCCTAACAAAAACTTTTGGAAACTGCTATTCTATAGAGAATAAGCAAGTGCCTCTCAATGGGCGAATCGAGGATGCACAATTTGCATTTGCATCTTTCCAAGAAAAGAAAATTAAGATGATCGTCTTGGTCATAGACATCCCTGCTTCCTATGGATTCCTATGGAATGTTACTTGGGTGTAACTTTTGTAAGGATGTCGGGGGCGAATGCAATATGGACATGTCAGAGGGAAGAATACATGTCAAAGGTGTTATGCAGAAGTTGCTTCTTGAGAGGGAGACCAAGTACATAATGGTTAAGTCTGATGACCCTCATGCACAAATTTGTTTGAGCCAATAGGAATGGGAAATTACTACCTTCATGCTAACGAAATTTCAGAATTTGCACAAGATTGGACTGATGCATCAGAAGGTTTTTCTTGTCTCCCTGATACTGATAGATTTGCAAATGCAAGTGAGGATCAAGAGGCAAATCTCAGTTCTAATGAATCTTTCATCATGGTTGAAGATGAATTCTCACCATGGTTGAAAAAGCTACAAGTCCTACCCAAAACTTTACAAAAGCAAGTACTAGTAGTTCCAATGATGTTTGGATGTTGGAATTTGATGGTAGTTGTGCATCTTTGGGATATGGTGGAGGATAAGTTTTGATGTCTCCAAAAGGTGAGCTCTTTCCCTTTTCCTTCAAATTGCAGGTCAACAATACCAATAATATAGCTGAATATGAAGCCTTGTTGTTGGGTATTGAAATGGCACACAAAAAGGGAATCACAACTTTACAAGCCCAAGGTGATGCCGAATTAGTGGTGTGTCAACAGCGTAATCAATACCAAACAAGAAATGAAAGGCTCAGACATTAAGGCAACTTGGTATGGGATTGCATCAAGTCATTTGATGCTTTCAACATCTTTGTAGTCCCAATGGAGTACAATGACAGAGCTGATTCTCTTGCTGCGTCAGCTACCTTATTGATTCCTCACAAGGATTTTCTTGATCATCTACATCAGATTGAGATGGTTTTTCAGCCAAGTGTTCCAAATAATTAAGACCACTGGCAAGTGTTTAATAATGACATCACTTTCCTTGAATCAAAGGATATTTTGATGAGCTCTACTTTGAGGGCAGAAAATCATCATCTAGAGAATCAGTCCCAAATATTGATCCTAAAACTGGAGAAGAAATCATTTAGTTGAAGGGAAATAAAATTCTTAAAGGTTTACTTTCTCTCGAGTAACAACGAATTAGAAATCTCTTTTATTAGTGGAATATTGTAAGAATGCATTGGCATGTGAATTACTGGATGGAGATGTTCAGGATGATAGATTCAAGATTATGAGTGATGTTATTTACTACAAGGATATAATCATTTTAGTACCCGAATCTAAATTCAAATTGAGAATTATGCAGGCAATTCATGATCTGCATTTGGCAGGACATCCAGGTTATTTCAAAACTTACAGCCAAATACGTGAACGGTTCACATGGAAAGGGCTCAAGAATGATGTGTTGCGCTATGTAAAGGAATGCATTGCATGTCAACAGAATAAAACCGAGCATTCATATCCAACTAGATTACTCCAGCCATTACCCATGCCATAATAGAAGTGGGAGAGTATATCCATGGATTTCATTACTTGATAACCTCGGGCGCAAGGTAAAGATTGTATGGATTTCATTACTTACAGCAGTCCAAACATGATCGATGGTATATGAGGATTCAAGTATGCAGCAGTGTTTACAACATCATTCAGCACAAAAGATTGAACTTCAGATTTTGCATCAGCAATTACATTAAAATGAGGTATATGAGGTTATGTCAAACCAACCATATCAATGTTTGAATGAATATCAATCCTGTATACTACAGTGCTAATATTCAGAAATATATGGATGAAAGTGGTATGATGAAATCACATACACAGACAAAGGCATACTCCATGTATTTAGAAG
The DNA here is from genome assembly GCA_028749045.1 of Cupressus sempervirens. Lineage (NCBI taxonomy): Eukaryota > Viridiplantae > Streptophyta > Pinopsida > Cupressales > Cupressaceae > Cupressus > Cupressus sempervirens. The sequence continues at coordinate 306,560,923 of CM053783.1, forward strand.
ACAATACTCAGAACCTGTCAACATGGGAGACACGGCTTGGACACACTGAGGAAAATATGTGATGACATCTAAAAGAAATATACAAAGGCATATGGAAGTAACCGCTCATAAACAATAATGTGCCTATCGCAGATGTTGACAGACCAGCCAATAGAGATATATAATGTCTCTACTAAAATCAATGAACCCGTAGAATTTGAACATCATAAATGAAACACAAAAGTCAGTGTCACATAGTATGGTTGCTAAAGACAATAAAACAATGATATACTCTGCAGCGATTCTTTAAAAACATCCATGAAATATGAAGGCATCCACCATAAATCATGCAGATTCATGAACCAATAACTAACATGAACAATACACTACAGCATATAGTAGGCAGATTCAAACATGTGAACCATTTATATAACAGGTCAGATTAAATACCATGTCACTATTAAAAGTGGAAATCATCGATTGATTGAAGTCAACAACAGTATTAAATAAATAAATGAACACCAAAGAAATGATAATTATGGAGATTTATGGCAATCTTGTTGATAAATTATAACTCATGATGAGTCTGCAGAAGCAGTAGAATGTTTGTCAAGTTTGAACAAAAACATGAGAGACTCGATAGTATGCAAGAATGGAAGTTGAGTGATAAATGAAAAGCTCAACCAGTCTGTGAATCCACATCACTATGATGGAACTGGAGAGTGCGTCTTCAGAAAGGATTGAAGTATACTTCGCTGGAGACGTATGATGACATTCCCATTGATATATTTCCCAAGTTTATGTCTGTGTCATCGTATGTCAGGAGGGCTCCACAGAAAGTGCTGGATGATGTTAAAAGTATGCCATTAGGATTTGGAAATATTATCAACATGTAGATTCAAACTTGCGGTGGACTTGGAAGAAATTAATCTAAACATGGTTAGAAAGAAATCAAGAAGTAACGATTATAATGATGTAGTATCATTAAAGATTAATGAAAGTATTAATTAAATAAAAGGTTATGAAGTCAAGAAGGTACATCTCTTGGTAAAAAGATATGACTTTTGTAAAAGGATATAAATAAAGATTTATTTACTTGTAAAATTTAAGAAAGTAGAGAGTGAGATAAGAAGTCAGTGGTTGATAATAAGAAGAAGAGCAGATATGTCTGTATGAGATAAAGATATAAAATATATGAGAAGATAAAGATATGGAAATAAGAAATTCACAGATTTGTAAATAGGAAAGGGTGCTAGTATAAGGAATATATGAAGATTAAAATAATATATAATAATATATATTATTATTGTATTATATATATATAGCGATAAATAAAGAAGGTTGCCACTTCATTGAAGACATTATAAAGACGGGTATTTTTCAAATGTGAATGTGAATTTAAAGAAGATATATATCAGTTTGAAGAAAAGAAGCAGTGCTAAGAAAGCATCCATCATCAGTTGTCAAAGCAACAATATCAAGTTGGAATAGAAGTTTGTGTGCAGTGGGTTGGTGCTCACAAAGACAATTAGAGGAAGTTGGTGGCTGCGAAGTGTGAGAATTGGAGCTTCTAGTGAGTCGGTGCTCATAAACATAGGGGCTGGAGCCTCTAGTAGGTCGTGGCCTACAAAATATTGTAAAAGAACAAGTTATTATATGAAGCAATTATTTGCTGTGGTTTTCTCCTGCATTGGGTTTCCATGTAAATATTTGTGTTATTGTGTTCATGTGCATAATTGCTCATTACAGCATTTGAAGTTAATTGTTTGGATACAAGTTTTAATTTGACAAATTTGTTATTAAACTGATTTACCCCCTCTCAGTATAATCATGTGCTCTTCATAAACTGCACTGAGACCTCATTCATCAATCTCATAAAGGTACTTGGAGCATCGCTCAACCCAAAGGGCATGACAAGCCATTCATTTAAGCCCTCATTGGTTTTGAATGCTGTCTTCCATACATCCCCATGTCTAATTCTTATTTGATGGTAAATGGATTTGAGGTCAATCTTTGAATGGTAGCATGATCCACCGAAGTAGTCTAATAGGTCCTATATCCTTGGCATTGGGAACCTATATCTTATAATGATTTCGTTTATGGCTCTTCAGTCCACACAACTGCCATTTTCCATCCTTTTTAGGGGCTAAAACTGATGGCATTGCACAAGGACTTAAACTCTTCCTTATCAGTCCTTTCTCTAGTAACTCTTGCACTTGCTTACTTATATCTGCATTTTGTTGGGATGTTAGTTGTAGGCAGCCTTATTAGGTAGAGTGCCCCCCCTGGTATTAAGTCAATTTGATGACTTATGCTTCTAATTGGTGGCAATGACTTAGGTTTCTCTCCTGCAACAATATTAGGAAATTGCTATAACAAACTGTCTGCCTCCTTGGGTAATGGCTCCTAATTCTCCATGTCATCTTTGGGCTTGACAACCATATCATAACCTTGAAAATCATCCTTCGTCATACTCAAGAGCTCCTTACCCCCTACTAAGATCAATGAGGACACTTTCTCCTTGCTATGTGATTCAGGTAGTGGATCCATTTTAAACTTCCTACCATTTTTGGTGATAAGGTGAGTGTTTCTCTCCCCATCATGTGAAGCCTTAACATCAAATTTCTATGACCTACCTAGTATTAGATGACAAATGGGGATGATTTCACAAAGAATCCTATCTTTATACTCACCTATCTCAAACTCAACCCATGCCTGCTCTTCCACAGTATAGCTCTGATTTTTGTTGAGCCAAGAGGTCTTATGAGGTGATGTATGGGGCAGCTTTGTAAGTCACTTTTCCACCATCTCTGTTGACACAACATTCTCAGTTGATCCTTAATCCACAATTATTTTGCACAACTTTCCATAGGCCTTTCCTTGAGTCCTAAACAAGGACATTCTTTGGGGAGGCTCCTGCTTCAAAGGAACTTTCAGTAGGGTCCTTTTGATCATCATATTCTCATCATCAACGACAGGTGCTGCACTCCCAACTGGTGCATTAACACTACTGCTACTACCTTCATCCTCCAATATGAGTTGACTTCTCCCATCTCTGCCTGCAGTTGAATTAGTTGGTCTGCTAGGACACTGATTCTTGGTATGCCCAAACTGATAGCAATTGTAGCATTTACCTGTGAAGTATCCATTTCCTCTGCCTGATCCTCCATATTGTCCTCTACCTCTATTAAAAGGTCTTCTCTATCCCCTAAAATACTGTCCAACTCTTTGAATATTTTCACCCCTGAATTCACTGTTCTAATTTTCATCACTCCCACTACTCTGTCCTCTGCCATTATTGCCTTTGCCCCTACTAATACTCCGACCTTCTCTGCCTCTATTGCTATAATAACCTTTTCTTTTAAGTTTCTCTTCAGCCTTTATGGCTAATTGAAAGCACTCATACACAGTTTTAGGAAGAATTAAACTAACTTTATCTTGAATATTGTATTTCAATCCGCTCACATACCTGGCCACAAGATCTTTTTGATCTTCATTAAGGTTTGCCTTCATGCTCAACCTATGAAATTCTTCAGTATTGGTGGCAAGATCTTGATTTCTCTGCCTGTGATTATGAAACTTCTTGATCATCTGTACTTCAAAGTTTGCTGTAATAAATTTTCTTTTCATCATAGCAATCATGCTGTTCCTTTTGGCAATGGGCTTCTTACCATTCCCCCCCCCCCCCCCTCTCTCTCTCTCTCACAGACACACACACATTTTGAGCATAATTCCACCAAATAATGGCAGAACCCTTGAGCTTGGTCCTTGCATACTTGGCTTTCTTCTCATTTTCCACCTCATTCAAATCAAAATATGGATCAAGTGCAGCTATCCGATCTATCAATTCTTCTCCACCCATTTTACCACTAAAAGTAGGCACTTCAACCTTGAAATCCTTTTTCTTAGAAACCCTTATAGCATCAAGGAAAGCTTGTTGTTGCTAATTAGCATCATTTTCAGTTCTATTACTTGAAGACTCTACTTCTTGGGTCTGTTCCCCACCTTCCTGTTCTTCCTACTCTTCCTCTTCCTTACTATCAGAATTGTTCTCCTTGGCCTTCAACTTACTCAACATCTTTTTCAATCTTTCTTCCCATTTCTGATCTATCTTTTTTGCCATCTGTTCAATCACCATTTCTAGGCGCTTCACCCATTTAGGAGGCATATTGTCCTGTCAATCTATCAAATTGAACAAAAAACACTTTGGTATGACTCTAATACCAATTTGATGCAAGCAAGGAAGAACTAGGACAAGGCAAAGTCCAACTTGGTCTAGGTGAGTCCTCCAAGGCTAAAACTAATCTTCACAATGGGTCAGGCCACAAGGTAAGAAGGTAATGTTCTCTTCCCAATCCACCAAACACCTCAAGTCCCCGTGTACATACTTCCACACTCTGAACTCCACGTAACTCCAATTGACTCCTTACCTTCCCTTCAACCCTTGCAAGCACCCTCTAAGATCTTTCAACACCCATGACTACAAGGCATCCGAGGAGCATTCCAGAGGCATTAGACAACTCTTCTAGCATGTTTCCAAACTTTTCCCCAGTTTCAAACATCCACTCAAATACCCACAACATCAAATTGTCCTCAAGGCCTAAAACAAACCTAATACAAATAGGCCTCCATTTCTGGATTTTGGCAAATAACTTTGAATTTTTCCAAAACACTCTCAAAGCTAATGTAACATTCGACCACCCATTTGGAAGCTCTTCAACATTCTAAAGTTACAGGTTTTCAAGTTGCTTCTAAAGCACCAAACCCCAATTACCCAAGAAAATGAGGGTTTGAATCCTAGACAGCTAGGGCTTCCACAAATTCAATGTTTTAATGACAACCCAATTGGACTTACTTCACAAACAGTTAGGGGACACTTCAAACAAACTTCCAAACTCCTTCTATACCATTCTACACTTCCTTTGACCACTGCTGCTACGTGTTGTTATGCTCTACCATGTTAGTCGCATGTGCATGCTTAACCTCAAAATGACTGAGTTTTGCAAAGGCATGGTGAGTGGAAAGAAAAATAGCAAAAGGATCCTATAATACACTTGCCCACCCCTCTTTCTGCAAAGAGTCGCAAATTTTCAATGGTGGAATTGAGAGGAATAGGCCATTCTTTACCAAACCCTTGCTATAGTCCATACAGGACCAGTGAACAATAGAAATTAATTTTGAACTTTCAATCCGACTACCACACTCTATCAAAGAATTCAAAGCAAGTATAATATCATATGCCACGTTCATAACACCTTTACAGAGATGAAAATTCAATGAAATAGGAAATTGCAATCGAAATAACACTTACTGGTTATCACAGTCATGCAATGCTCACCACAAATCCTTGCCCAACTTCATCAACCTTCAAAAATGTCTTACATTCATCTTAAATCATCATGGGATAAGACTTTCCAACTTCCCACATGCATCCACCCGACCAAAATCCACAATGACCCTTCAACTTCTAAAAACATTTGCAACTTTTGCAACTTCACAACATTTCTTGCGAAATTACAACTTTTTGACAACTTCTTACCAACACCATATGACCCTACTAACATGACCGATTGGCCTCTAAACATGCCAAAATCTTATTTATGACATTTCAAGTTAAAATTCACCTTTGACTATGTTTACCGTATGGGGTAAACGGTTTAATGCATACAGACAATAGACAAGAACATGTAACAACAATACTCCTTTTTTTATTCGCATATATGCCGAAGAGATTACATAGTGCTTCCAATGATGATTACAATGATGATCCAAAGTTTTACATATACCATTCCGAAGAACCTTCCTGAAGGGGCTCGTCGACTACATAACAATTACCGACGACATCAACCCGTTGGCTACACAATATCTACGGACAATGTCAACTCGTCGGCTATACAATATCTACCCATCGGCTACACAATATTTATCGACGACATCATCCCCCCAAAAGAAAAAAGTCGTATTTGGACGACAATTATAAAATATCCGAGACAAATTAACAAAACGGAATACATTAATTGATTAACTACAACAAGATATATTTGTTTTTGTCACAGCATTTTCACATTCGTCCTGTGCCTGCACCAAACTGGTCTCCGAACCACGTTGGATCTGTAGCCTCTGCTAACACAATACTGTCTCCTTAGTCAAGTTGACCTTGATAGCCACCTGTGCTGCTTTCTCTTCCAACTCCTGGGTACACTTAGCCAAGTGTCGCTCTACTGCCCTCAACTAGATGATTAGCTCCTCCCGAGCTCTCTATGAATCCACCAAGACAGCTTCACGTCCAACACCTACTCCAAGTGCCTCAAAGCATATCACCCTTCTCGAAAGGCTTGCTTCGTTGATCTTTCCACCTTTGGTACACAGACACTCTATGCTTGCAGCAACTTCAGGTCTCATCAACTGGTCACACCTCCCATGACTGATAACTGCACTGACTAGGGGTCTAGGGGGCATCGCTCCTAGCAGGGTCGAGGGGATAACTCACACAAAAGTCCATGGAACACACCATTTTTTGTTATTTCTTTTCGATCCCACACTCTTTCAGCCAACCACTTGCGTTTTCTACCTGTTTATGTCTTTCCCTTCCTTTCGGCATCATACATTATTCATTTTGAACATTTTTGATTTGTCGTAATTTTTTTTAGCTGTAGATTTTTTCTCTAAGTTTTTCTTCCACTTCCTCTTTCCTGTAGACTCCATTTATTCCTCTACTTGGTTAGGTCACTTATCTCTTCGTACAAACCAATTGTTCTACAAATTTCTCTCCTTCCCTGGCGTCCATATGACCCTCCTTCAAGACTTCATGAACGACTTCTAGCTTCTGCTGTATTTGTCCAGTAATGAAACGTACATGCTGTACGAACCACGTGAAATATAAAAAAAAATGTATAGTGCATACACAAGCAAGGAAATGGCGTATGGAATAGGTGTAGAGAATGCCGTACGAACTTCGGTCCATATTGCTAAAACATCATTACTTTTCCTTTGGTGTATGTTGAATATGGTCTTGTGTCCATACGGTGACTAATGTCTTGCTGCCGTATGGTGACTTTGTTGGCTGCCGTATGGTGACTTCATTTTTTTAAATTTATTCATTTTTAATTTTTATTTTTTTCACTGATTTTTACTGCTTCTCAATATTCGTCGATGATGAAACAGGTTGCGCATGATATATTTTCAACTTGAAACCGTTTACCGTTTCCGAAATTTCCTGCCTGTCCAATGTCCCTAGCTTTATTACTCCATTATCACCTACTTCCCGGATTTGGTATGGCCTGACCCATTTCACTTTAAACTTTCTCGGTTTGATTTCATTCCGTCCGTCATACTTCAACACCAACTGTCCTGGTTGGAACTTGTTCAGTTTTAGGTGTTTATCATGCCACGCTTTGCAGCTATTCTGTGTCACCTCCGTGGCCCATTGTGCTTGCACTCGTCGCTTATCAAGTTTATTTAAGTTACACAATCTCTCCCTCAGTTTTTCCATATTGCCCAGTCTGTTCTCGAAACTCGGTACCATGAATTCTATTGGCTGCCACTCCTTGCCATCAATAACTGTATTCTTGATTTTAGAACCTTCACTTCGTACTGCTGAAGTTTTTATTAAGCCCTTTCTCTTTGTTTCCTGTGTGGACTGTATGATGTGTTTTACTTGCTGCTGGCACCTTTCTACTATATCCGTGGTTCGATATAACATTTTCTTTCTGCGCGGTCCGTTTATTGTGTACTGTATGGTGGAATCTTTCCTTTTTTCTAGGTTCGTACTGTATGTTCTTTCCTTCAACTTTAGTCCTAACCACCTTTCCTTCTTCTGCTTCTCTGTATTCCTTTGGACATTCATTTCCCTCTTCTTTCTCACCTTCGTCAACCCATAACATATTACAGCTTGGAAAGAGCTCGTAATCCTCCATCTGCCAATGGAAAAGGCCGTTCACCGAATCCAAATCATCGTCCGTCGATCCTCCTTCCAACCGTAGGAATCCTTCCTCATTGGGTTCCAATTGCTGCTTTCCTTCATCCTCTTCTTCAGAATCAGACGATACAGCTTCTTCGCCCATCATTTGTGTGTGTAAATCAATAATGAATCGTCGTCCCTTGCTTTCCATTGTTATTGTATTCTTCTTCTAGTCATGCTTAACCCTTGCTTGTACAAGCCATCCTTGGCCCAGAATGGCGTCATATCCTTTCTTATTCAGCGGAATGATGACAGAATCGAGTACGAACGACTGTGTTCCAATAGTTACTGGTTGTGCCATCAGGATTCCCAATGGTTTGATCCTATGCTGGTCTACTGCGAGCAACTGGAATGTGGGTGGCCACAACGTCGACTATCTCAACTTCTTCTAGGTATCTTCCGGGAGGACGTTTACTCCTGAACTTTTGTCCACAATTGTGTTTGAAAGGACCATTCCTAATATACCTATCTCGACGACCGCAAGATGCCATCCAGATGTGAGGGCTAACAACATTGAGTCTGCTGCACTTGCTCCGCTTTCCTTCTCCCTTCTGTCTGTTGTACTTGCTCCACTTTCCTTCTCCCTTCCGTGTTCTCCTGGTAATTTAGCAGTCGGGGCTATGTTCATGAGTGCTGTCCGTAGTTGAGACATTGTGAGGATCAGATCATTTAACTTGACTGGTACTTCAGTTTGTAATATCTGTCATATGATGTTCTGTTCTGCGCAGTTCCTTGTTGAGGTATCGGTAGTGTCCTTCAATTGTGATTTCTCTGCCTGCGCTTCTTCCAATCTCTTCTTTTCTTCCGTTGGGTCGGGGTACAGTTTTGCTTGTTTACAAGTGATTGCCAAGACTTCTTTGACCACGCCGATGCTGATCAGATTCACTCTTGATTTCAGGTACTTGGCATCTTCATGATCTTCAGGACCGCACCATCTGCATAACAACTTTGGTGTATTCACTGATGTACAGTTTCGTGCAAAGTGGCCCCACAAATTGCATGCTTGGCATTGAACCATCGGGCGGCCATTCGCATCTTACTGAATTCGGTTGCGGCTCCCATTATTATTGTTGGTATTGTTGTTTTGCCCTCTTATATTATTTCTGTACCCACTCGAAGTGGCACTGTCATTGCTAGTGTTTGCGCTCCCTCCCGACGCAGAAGCCTCTTGTGTTAGGAGCACTTGTTGATGCCCTCTTGTTTTCATATTGAAGGGGCATTCTTTTGTGGAATGTCCCATAATTTGACAGATATTGCAGAACTGTTTTTTTGGATAGGACCCCTTCGTGTGACCTTCTGTCTTGCATTCTGTGCACCATAGCTTGTTTCCCTTCGTCTCTTTCTGCATATTCTTAAATTCTTTCATCATTCTGATCATATCCTTTTGGAGAGCTCGGACTTTCTTACTGTCTTTTTCGTCACCACCGCTATTTTCCTCCGAAGACGAGTCATCTGAGTTGGATGGGCTATTTTTCTTTTTCTTTTTCATTTTCTGTTCACTCTCTAAGTTCATTGCCCGATTGTATGCTTCGGTGTATGATGATGGCGGCACAATCTTCATTTTCTTCCTTAACTTTGGGCGTAGTTCTTCAATGAACCATCTCTTTTTCAACCCATCTGCCGGCTTACTTTCCATTTTATTTATTAATTCTTTTAGTTTTCTGGCATATACACGAATTGTTTCATTTTTTCCTTGCTTTGTGGTGTAGATTTTTGCTACGATTTCATTGTCGTCGCACAGTAATTGAAACTTGGTGATAAACTCCTTTTTAACGTTCGCCCATGTAGTTAATTTCTGAGGATCCGCATTGGCAAACCAATCAACTGCTACACCCCTTAGGGTTGCTGAAAATTGTCGCACCCATTCATCTGTGTCAGTTACGCCATTCGTTGTCTAAATTTTTTCACATGTCTTATAGTGTCTGATTGGATCAGCTATTCCATCACCATCAAACTTTGGCAACTCCTTTGGTCCTGCTATTATTACTTGATTTCATGTACGGGCGCTGTTCAGTACTGCTCCACTGGCGCTGTTTGGCACTGCAACACCGACGTTGTTCTGCACTTCGACACCGACGCTGTTTCGGGCAGTCGTCTTATTTCCAACAGCTATGTTCTGTGGTGAAGAAGGGTCTTCGTTAAGCGAAATTGTCCATTTCAGAAGTGTATCGGGGACGAGAAGTTCACTCCACGCTCGTGCTCCCTTGGCACTTCGAGCCGTGCGAATTAATTCCCTTCCATTTGGATTCTCTTCCCTCGGCGTATACAGGTTGAGAAATTCCTCCCTTGCTTCTTCCACCAAATCCAACCGCTATCGAGTCTCTTCCAACAACTCCTCGGTGCTTCGGTGTCCGTCGACAATCTGCTGAAACCTCCATCTGCGCTTGGCCTGTTGTGCCAAAATTAAATTTTCTCGTGCGGTGCGTATTCCATCTTTTGCCTTTATCTTATTTCTATCCTTGTTGAGCTGATTTGGCATTAGTCTTCATTCCTCTGCCTTCGTTCCAGGTCCATGGGGCAACGACGCCAAATGTTTACCGTATGGGGTAAACGGTTTAATGCATATAGATAATAGACAAGAACATGTAACAGTAGTACTCCTTTTTTAATTTGCATATATGCCGAAGAGATTACATAGTGCTTCCAATGATGATTACAATGATGACCCAAAGTTGTACATATACCATTCCGAAGAACCTTCCCGAAGGGGCCCGTCGGCTACACAATATCTACCGACGATGTCAACCCATCGGCTATACAATATCTACCCGTTGGCTACACAATATTTACCGACTACAGACTGACCCGTTGACCAACATTGACTATCGTTGGTGAATGAGCAGACAATGCAATATTGATGCAAAAACATGTCCAATGATTACAAGTTGATATGAAATGACTCACACATGCCCAAACCACCTAAAAACAATCCTCTAATGACCAATCAACAAAATTTGGAGGGAAATGGGCAGGATCATGCATGATACTCCTGCACCACATCTATTCACTAATAACTCTCTAGATTTACTGTAGTTTCCCAGAGAAAGTCTTACCCCATTCTCGTTCAACACTTCTAGTTTAAGGTCTGAAAATTTATTCCAGATCTCCTAGTATTTTCCAAGTGATTCCAAGTTTTGATTGAAAGTCACAAAAATTCCATTCGGCTGGGACACCACCATTCTTGCGTATGTGAGTACTTGGAGTGTTTCTTTATCAACTCTGTCGCCTATGCCATCATTTGATCCACCCATGTGTTAATGGTTGTAAGTTTGTAACCATTTCTCCAACCCTCTCAAGCTGCCTTTTAGACTCCTTTGCAATAGAGGATGCTAATGGATCAACTTGTTCTAAAACTCTGGCAATCTTTCAAATAACTGTCATGAACAAGTCATTTTGTTCCTCCAACTGGGTTTTCTTCTTTTTAAGCTCATTGCACTCTTGTGCTAGTAGTGCAACAAAATCTTGAGCATCATTGTTTAGATCAGCATGTGTCTGTTTGCCCGAGTCTAACTTGGTGATTTTGAAATCAGCTAGTTGCATCTCATCATGGGGCTTCTTTGTAAGGGATCTGCTATCTCCACATATTTGGTTCTGTTTCTATCCATCCAAACCCTTGAAACTATTTTGGCTCTCTTGGCACCCTTGGCCTTAACCTGTTTTAATCGTGCAAAGTTGAAGCCATTTGGCAAGATTTGTTTCTTTCTCTTAGATGAGCTGGGTTGGGAACATGTTGGGGTAGAAACAATGGCTGGTGTTTCAGTTTGGACAGTAGGAGGAGTAGTCCTTGTAGTAACATTAGGCATTGATTCTACCATGAACCTGTCAAAATCACCAAGTGTAGAGTAGCCTTCCGGAATTGTGGGTGAACACAGATCAGAACCATAGGAGACAATATCATCCAAGTTTTTACAAGGTGTATCCTGAATAGGCTCAGTAGCTTGAGAAGATAGTCAAGACCATTGAGAATGAGTCAATATCAGCACCAATCAAGAAACCAGATACATCCGCAAGAATGAGTTCCTGTGTAGTTTCAACAGGGGTAGGTAGTGTGATTGGAGCCTCTGAAAGTACCTGTACTTCCTCTTCTTGCTGATCATCTTCTATTTCCTGAATGACCACCTTTTCCTTTTCCTTTGATTTGAACGTCACTTTTACAATGGTTCTGGAAGAGGAAGCATTATCTTTGTTCTTACTTCTTATCTCTGATGGTTCCATGGTGCCACTAATCACGGGATACGTCAAATAGATGGAATTTGGAAAATTTAATAGCATTTTTCTCAGCCAAAGGACTGAGTAATAGGTTGGTATCAAGTATGTGGATCCATGATTATGAGGGGATTTTGTTGGACCTGTCAAAATACGGTAGCTTCATCTTTCTCCTGATTGGGTTGGCTTGAGGTTTGACCTCATAGTACTCCTGAAAGGGTATACAATTTTGTATTGCTGGGTCTAATCTAGCATACATTTGTGTAAGATCTTCTGCATACCTTGTGAATGTCTCGTCTTCTTACATAATAGGTTCTTAACTTGGCAGGAATAGAGGAATGATTTGTCTGAGGATGGAACTTTGGGTAGAATGTTCATTCTTAGAATGATTTGAAGGAGTGTCTCTTCCTGAATTTGGAACAGATCTTTCATTACGACTAATGTTCATGCTTTGAATAGCTTGGTGGATTAGTTAATTAGTTCTTTCAAACCTTTCATTTGTTTGCTACATAAAGGTTCTTAGTTCATTTGCCAATTGCTCGAGCGTATCTGTTGCACCCTTCCTATGTTGATATGTTTTCATGAACCATCTTCTATAGTATGTCAGGATTATGCTCTGATAACATTGTAATGTCCCTGCCTAGAATCTCAGAAGCAACTTCAATGTTTGCTGTGGTGAATTCCATTGTATGTCAGATCTCAGACTTGAATTGTTCCAAGCCTAATTTCCCCCTTTTTGATGGCCCACATTCTTGCAATAAGGTTGCTTGGCATTGAAAGGCATTAGCAACTGAGAATGGTACAATGGACCTGTAGATTGCAATGCCCTTTTATGCAAATTGAACCTGACCAATTTGGTATCTCATGCCTCGCAACAAGTTCCAACTGGCTGATTTAACATTTTCTACATGTGAGTGTTCTTGATAATAGGTTGCTATCTTAGCAGTGATTGGCACACATTGACCTTTGCAATATAATTCTCCAAGGAGTGTATTGTGATCACCAAGGGATGGAATTCCATACACCACAACAATTCACTATTTCTTTGAATCGATGTGTTTCTCACAAGAATGAAATTGACAACAGTGAACCACTCTATGTATATTGCCTTTTCGTCCTCCAATGCCATAGACTAGTATGAATGAATGGATATAATTGGTCCCTTAGATATAATTATGTGGTTCCTTTTGGGTTTGTCTTGGTGTATTGGGCCTTGTTGCATAGCTATATGTGGCGAGCTGAGTAATGATATGGTTGCAGCTATTAATATATGCTCGTTCAATAAAGTTTATATATATATATATATATATATATATATATATATATATATATATATATATATATATATATATATATATATATATATATATAGACACACACATACACACACGTCACTGGGATCTATGCAACCTTCATAAGCAATAGCTATTGCCAACTTTGATTATCTCAATGTCTCCCAATCTCTTTATTGCTGGTAATCAATGTGCCATACTATACTAATTTGTAATTATATTCTTGTCTTTACATCCACGACTCTTCCTTTCCTTATATCTTTGTTGAGTATTCCTGCCACTTCCAGGAAAGATGATCTACAATTATATCCTCTTCCATGATATTACCTATCCAGTTTTATTACACTGTAAAGGGATGATAAAGCTGCATATAGAGAGACATGCCTATTGTTTAATGCTTAGTCTCTACTAATCGATCAGCTTTGTGGGCTTCATTAAATTGTTGTCTTAAAGGATGTAAAATTAGTTCTTCAACCATGGTTGATTGGGATAGGAAAAGGCTAACAATGTATGAGTAATAGAATATTATTAGAATTTAATTTAATTGTAGAATTTATGAAGAATTTACCATTTAATATTATTAATTTATTACTGTTCATTTAGTATTGTAACATTATTAATTTATTCATATTCATATTTATATTTTATTACAACATTTATTTATATTATAATTTTATTACTATATTTAATAATGGATTATATTATATTATAGTAATTCTATAATCATTAATTATTATATAATATTATATCAATTAATATATATTATATTTGTAAAAAATTATATTAATAATATAATTAATTTAATAAAAGTATATTATAATTAATTATTATTTATTTCTTCATTACTTTATTTATATTATTTATTATTAAATCCTATTATAAAGAAGACAAACGATCCTTAAATAAGGAAATACAAAAATGATGTTTTGAAAGAAACAATTTTTAATAGAGAACTGAAATAGAAATATACTAAACTTTATAAATGACTAGATACATTAAGTGTCTAGACTCTAGATACATCTAAGAGCCTTAAATGATCCTTGTGAGGTAAATAATACAATTTTATTCTAATAACCAAGACATAATAATAGTCAGTGTACATTGACTAAACCCTACCCTCCCCATCTTTGTTAGGATATCCACCATTTGAAGCTTGTTATGAATGAGAAAACAGGTGAAACCGTTGAACTCTAAACATGCATTGTTCAGCCAAAACCTTTGCTAGTCCATGCTTATTAAATAAAATGGTATTGATATTTGTTGATGGCAGCATATAGTATTTCATACATGCTGTGCATTTTGCACTAGATTATAGCCAAGGTTACCTAGAGATGGGGAGACTTGGAGGTCTTCAGTACTGGTACAAGTACTGGTTTGCCTATTTCTCAAAAATAGGAGATGGGGGTGATTGGAGATGACAACTTTTTTTTGAATATAATCTAATAATTTCCAAGAAATATCATTGATTCATTACATAGTGCTTTGAAAACAAGAACAATGGAAGGTTTAAGTATGAACATTGAACATTAAAACCAAAGGCAAATACTAAAGACTAATAGTAATGTGATTTATTCATTTAATATTGTGTCATATAGAGTCCAATAGTTCAAAAGTCAAATTGCATATCTGATTTCTGATTATTGTATATGATCATATCAGATTAATAATCGCTGAGACTATCATTGCATATTGAAATTTGAAATCCAAAAATATATAGTTTGATGCTAAATCGCAGAAATGCAAACAAAAATCTCAGAACTGTAAACAAAAATAAAAAATCTATCTACTATCATCTACAACAAATGTTGTCTCTGGTTAGGGCTTTGTCTCAGTTCAAATGGGAAATCCTCGGGCTTCCAAGTGCCTAAAATGACAGTCAAAATAAAACATTTTAAATTTAATTTGCCCTTTTCTGTGGAGAGGTGTGGGAGATTCTAATTTTGTGGCTGGCGACTTTGATACAAACTCTCCAGGCATTTTGAAGACTCTAGAGACTCGAAAAGTCTCGGAAATGCATGTCGAGGAGGGGGAGGCATCTCCATGTAACACTGGTTATAGCCCTTAACTTATTGTTTCATCATGTTATTAATTTTGAAACTCATTGATGATTTGTCTTTTTCTTTGCCACCCATTTTCATTTTGTATCAGTTCATGGTAGATGGTCATGATTAATGTAGTTCTTGACCTTTATCAATTTGTTTGTACATTTTTTGATAATTGGGTCGATGGCATAAATATCATCTTTATTATGGATATATCTCCAAGCAATCATGTTTCAGCATATTTAGTCAATATCTATATTCACATCTCTCTTAAAAGCTTCGTTCTTGTAGATTCTTCCTTGCATAACCTTTGCAAATCTTTATGTATATACAATATGAATATACTGAATGTACATGTATGGTAATTTCTCGCTTCTATTGTTGTTGCAATTGTCGTCTTTAGTTGATATAAGGTTTGCTCCTTCTTTGAGACGAATATGAATTATTTGATATGCTCTTTTTAAGGTCATTCAATGTGCTGGTTGAATATTTAAACCATTGATGCTAAGAGTATAGCTTGCTAATATTAGAATAATTCAAATCAACCTTCTTGGGCTATGCATTGTGTTTCAAACCTAATTAATAATAGAATATCTGCTTGGAGCATATACTGTTTCAAAACCAATTGATTAGGTAACTCATGAAATTCTACTGAATAGTTTTCATTGCACAGTTGGCACGTAACTTGGAACACATACAATTTTAAATTATAAACTTTGGCTAATAATAATACTGCTCTATTATATTATTAATGAATTACTCGGAGGAGTTGTTCAGCAGTAAAATTATGTTTCAAGGTTTTGAAAATAGAGGAAGATCATATAAAAAATTCAATGATGCAAGGATTAAAGTCACTCAGATCTTTGAAGGTTGTCCATGAAACATATCAATACTTTTGTCATTTTCTCGTTGTATTTGAAAAGCTCCAGTACTAAAATAATTTTGTGTTGCTAATTTTATAGAGATTTTATGCCATTCAACAGGTTCTGAACCTATGGTTGAATTTTGTGAATAAATTCACAAAGCATCTAATCAGGATTCATAATAGGTCATAATTTGATGCTTTGTGATTGACACACCTGTGATGATGACTTTCAATTGTGTGTCCGGATTTTGGGTCTGACAATGGTTACACTGTTTGACATGGGCCACATATATGTTTGTTGCAGGACCTTTGTTGGGACAAACCTAAGCCCTGCATGGGAGCAGTTTCTCTTACCAGTGAGAGGTAGTGTAATTCAACAATGGATTCAGCTTGTGCTTTGGAAGTTCATCCTCTATTCAAAATCTAGGAGCTGAAGATGAAAGGCAGTTTTATGTTTGATCATAAAGAGTTTAAAATTACTCCATTTTTAATTTGACACATTAATGTCTTTAATTTATATATATAGTCCAACATTGTTATAAACCATGATGAGGATCATTTACATTTTTAATTTAGGGAAGTATTTGTTTGTCTCCGACCATTGATAGTGCATATTTTCTACAAACATAAATGCACGAAGATGGTACTCAAAAAATTTAATGTGCGTGAGTCATTTTTTGTATTGACATAGAATATCATAGACGGAGAAAAAAAATGATAAAGAAATCCCACCAAAGTGGTTTAACAGCTTTAAGGACAGATTATAATGAAAATCACTGTCAGAAATTGAAAAGTACATCTTGAACATCTGTACAATACAGTAACCTATCTTGATAATTGGATCAAAAGATGACTCATAAATACAATTCTATACTCTCCTCAGTATACTACAGTTGAAGAACGCTTTATTTATAAATAGACAAAAAATATCTCATACAGGAAGATTGATTGACTTGTTTAAAGGGAATTGTAAAATAATATAAAATTAGATGATTCATATGACAAATAATGGTACAGTACGACATACCAGAATTTTTTTACTATTTAGCATGGGTATACAGTCAAGACCAAATGTCAAGAGCTCTAATACAGTAAAAGGCTAAAAATAACCTTAATCCAAATGCGCCCTTATTCCCTACATGCAAATAATGCAATACCATTTGAATCTAGGTTATCACAAACTGTAATATGCATCCCTATTTGTTATCTGTTTTTTTGTTTCCAATTATTTTTTGAGATGCTTTGAAATGTTTTTGCAATATAAACAATGACAATAATAGTGGTGATAAAAAGAGAATATTTTTGCACTTTTATGAACTCATGAAATGAACAATGATCAGAAATAACACTTCTAAAAATTCCAAATTTAATTCTTTATCTGGTTTAAAAATATTACTGAAATATAATGACAACCTAGATCATAAAATGGTATTTCATATCAATATGCCACATACAATGCAGCCAAGAAATATTTGGAGCTGCTTGCAAATATGCATTCCAGAGGTGGCAAAATAAAAAATGGATGGGTAGGTCTGGAAATGTCAAACAGCAGTAAGGTACTCTAAAAATGCAGATTCGAGCTCTTACAGCCCCCAACTGATGCCCTAGAAAATTCATGTGGCCCTTCAAGGAATGTTACTAGGAAGAAGATATAACTAGCAAATAGAAATAAACCCTCTTCAAACTTATTCAAATATGATATACAATAAGCTCCAAAAGTCTGATATGTATCTCCACTATGCCCAAATGTGACCGCTGAATGAAATCAACAAGTATTCTCCAAATCATATTGATCAAGAATGTAGATAATGTTGTTTACAAGGGGTTTCATCTTCGCAAACCAAAGATAAAGCAATCTCCTCCAAGACAGAAGCAACATCAAAATCAAAACTCAACATATCGAAAATGAGAGCCAACAAGTCTCTTTTATACTTTGTCCAAGAGGGTTGACCCCTTTCTCCTAGGCAACTTTATTAATTAAAGTTGTTTCCTTTTATTACTTCAAAGTCTCATAACACTTAAGGGGTCATCTATTTAAAATATTTCACTTTACCGTATAACTTGTCTTCTTTATTGTCCTTAATTTAGTTCCCTTCTTGTTAGGTTCTTCATCCATAGTAACTTTGGTACCACATGTTTGGATGTTGTGATTGCAAGTGTCATTTGGTAAAAGCAGCGAAGGATGGAAGTTACTCAAAAATGATGTAGCTTAATAGCAACAATCCAATTGTTTGCAGAAAAATCTAAAATGACAATTTCACAGATAGAGAAAGCTTTTCTCAATGGGGCAATCTTCCACAGGGCATAAACCAGTGTAACAGCAGAGTGTCCTAGCTGTTAGTCATTAAGAGAAATCGATTCAAATTTCTTCTTTAGCTTCTCCTTGAGGTTCCTAGTGTCTTCATTTTCATTGAATCTATTTAGTCCTTTTTAATAATAGCATAAGATGCTTACAACATGAAGGGTCACTATTGGTTTAGAATTCTTACTTTCCAACATTTTACAGTGATTTTATTTAAAATTTCAAACTACAATAAAATATGCCCGTTCTTATATGCAGTTTGTCATTATTTTTAGCACTTTTTAAGTTCTTAAATATTGTTGATGTTTGATTTTTATTTCTTTTCCCTTTGCTTCAGTATCTATTTTATCTACAACTGGTGGATTTGATTTACAAGCTTACTACAAAAAGGCTCTTAACATATTGCTCCATAAGTGCTTTTTTAGGGTTCTATCAAATAAAAATAAGATAGCCTAGTATTTTTTTTTATGGATTTTAATGTATTAGGATTGGTGGCTTAGATGTTCTTTCATGTGCTAGATGTTATCTATCATGTTTGAAAACTTACGGCTTATATTGCTGCGTCAGACGATGTAGAGCAATGCGAATACACTTCAAGTCCACTGGGAAATGGAGCAATTGTTGAGACAATCGATAATTTTGTTCTTGTATTAAGAAGAAGTCACAGTGTTGGAGAATTTCCAGGTCATCTTGTCTTTCCTGGTGGGCATTCAGAGGTAAAAACAGAATCTGAACTAAAAGCATCTACTGAAATGTATGAAAGGAAATAATAAACTAGTGTTAGTTACTAGTAATTATGTTATTACAAAGTTTTCATGTAAAAGGATAAATAATTTCAAGTAAAAGTTAGCAGAATTGCTTCGAGATTTTTAGGTGCTTTAATACGTCTTTTTAATTTTTCTTTGAATACAAAAAAACATACGAGCTATTTCTGGATTCAATTGCATGAATGATTTTGCATCAATATTTCAGATCACATTCTGTGATCCATAATTAGGATGATATTGCTAGAAAGAAAAGGATGAGATGAATAGAGTAGCAGACTCAAACAACTAAAAAGAGGAGGAAAGAGGGAAAGAGGGAGAGAGAAGCAAAGGGAATGACAGTGATGCCTGAAAAGACCAAAAACCAAAACTAAATATTGACAAAGTAAAACAAAAAGTATACAAATTGTGTGTAAAATATAAATAAAGACACAAAGCAAAGAGAAAAATTAGAAAGCTTATAAAATTAAGTGAGAGTAATTTATAACCATATTTACAATGAAAACATATAATAAACAATAAAAACACAAACAAAGATGATCTAAAAGTAATTAATAAAAAGAATAGCAAACACTAAATTATTTATATGAGAAGCAAATAAAAATGAAAAAAAAGAAGAAGAGCAATACAAGATTTGAGAGATGGGATGTGATATTTCACTAGTGAGAGGGGTTTGAAGGTACAGCAAATTCTTTATTTGGAAAGGATTTTAGCTAATTTGTGTGACATGACCTCAATATATAAGGTCATGCTAGGGGGTCACCAAGAGGAAGGTGGATGGAATGGGGAAGGAAACGATCAAACCACAATGTGCATGATAGTTCACTTAGGACGACTTCGTAAAAGGATCAAAATTAAATTTTGATTAAGTTCTTAGTTAAAACCAATGGCCATGTATTACTTAATTGAAATCATCTCCTTCATTTGAGTCACTTCATTATATAATGAAATCATGGTTCCACCATTAAAATTAGACCTTTTGTGAGAATTTCACACCATCACCCCATTGCAAATATTGACCCCTTCTTTTGTTGGTAGGTCTAGGTGGTAGACTAATTCTGACAACAATGCTGAGTATATTACGATAATAGATAATCGTTTATTATTAGTTAATGGTAATCTATTTGTAAACTATTGTAAATATTAGAATGTTTCTAATATTTAGTTAGCTTTAGTTAGCTGTAGCTTTTTTTAGCTTTCTTTCAGCTAGAATAGAATATTTCTATTCTTTACGATCGTTTCCTATGGAAACATCATTCCATTCTTTTGTATATAATGACCTCTCAGTCTCTGTTAATAACAAGCAAGTATTTTACCAATTACTTCATAATATGGTATTAGAGCATGGTTAATTTTTTTCGAAAAATATAATTTCTTAATTGAAATTCAAAGATCATTATTTTCAAAATAAATTTTTTCCTCACAGACCTGTTTTACAATTCTGTTTATTTTTTGGCTAAGGTTTTTATGAAAGAAAGTCTGCAAATTGCATCCTTAGAAATCGTTGTTTTTTCTCCAATTGCGTTTTTTCTTTGGTTGCAAACTGGTGACTTTTTTTTTGACATTTTGCTTGCAAATTGGTTGGTTTTATCTTTGCTCATGGTGTGATCACAAAGCTCGTGTCCAAGCAGAGCCATTTGTCACGATTTTTGGCCGCTGTTTGAAATTTTTGGCCACCGTTTGATCAACTATGCATACTTCAGACACCATCTTTGGTGTTGTTTTTGCTCTCCAACGCCAAAAATGACCTCAAATCTGCTGCTTGCTACCACAAATTGACATTTTTTAGTTTCGAAACTCCATTTTTCTGCAACTTGGACTTTTCATGGCTGCTGACTAGGGTTTTCTTTGAAACCCTAATTTTTGAGGACCAAAATTTTTTTTATTCCAGATTCTTGGTGGGTTTTTCGAGAGCTCAACTAGGTTGTCGTCAGATTTTTCTAGGTGCCTCGATTTTTGAGCCAATGGATCCAGAAACTGATAACATTTTTTTTCTAGGTTTTTTGAGCTCTTTTTTGGGTCATCCTTCAAATTTTATTGGTCTTCCCTTTTTTGCCTTGAAGAACGTTCCTTAACTGATTTTCACGTCTTTACGTTGAAAAATGTGCCATGGCATCTCTGAGAAACATTTTGCTTGAGCACAACTCAAAATTCAATGGTCAAAATTATGGCACTTGGAAGCAATGGATCATAGCAATTTTTGAATATCAGAATACCGATCAAATTGTTCAAGGTGTTACAAAGCATTTGACTGCTGTTGGTACTGATTAGGATACATGGGATTTGAATAATCGAGAGACGGTAATGCTTCTCAAATTATCCGTTGCTGATGATCAACTCTCTCAGATTCCATCCGACAAGACAATTGTCGAGATCTGGACACATCTCAAAGGTCTTCATGAAATTTCTGAGAAAAGAAGAGCTTTCTTTTGGAGGAACACTCTATTTTCTATTATCATGGATGAGCGAACCTCGCTCCAGGAACACCTGAATAGGATGTAGGAAATCCGTGATCATTGGCTTGCCATTGGTCGCAAGATATTGTGGTTATCACTCTTCGGAGTCTACCAAAGTCCTATGAGCATTTTATGGAGATTCTCAACATCACATCTTCTAGTGTTGATCTGAAGTTCACTAATCTATGCACACTCCTACTTCAGCAAGATCGGTGGAAACAACAATTCGGTAGCAGTTCCAGCTCCACCTCCACAGAGCAAGCCTTTGCTGCTAAATCCTTTCAGAAGGATAAAGGCAAGTTTCAATAGTCGTCTCAGCAGAAGTCTTCTGCTTCAGCTTTAGACAACTCTCAGAAGAACATTCAATGTAATTATTGCGACAAGTTTGGGCACATGAAGGTTGAATGTCAGAAACACTTAGGTGCACAATCTAAGCAATCAGGTTCGTAGCCCAAAGCAAAAAGTACAGAACACATCGAGTAGACAAAATTTTCCCTTTACGTCTTCATGGCTAAAAGACTTGCAGATGATGTGAAGTCATTTGCTTGGTACATTGATTCAAGTGGCTCTCATCACTTCACCCACCGTAGAGACCGGTTCATTGACTACCAACCTTAAACGGATTTGGTTATTTTTGGTGGCGTAGAAGAGTACACTGTTATCGGCAAAGGCAACTTTCAGATTTAATTTGTTGGGAGGAATCTCATATTTCTTGATGTGTACTATGTTCCAGGGATGGAACTAAATCTACTCTTAGTCAGTCAATTACTACGACATTCTCCACACTTGGGTGTCACCTTTAGTTCACAACAGTGCACCATCACTGATCGGGCGACTCAGTCAACTATTGCAGTGGGTCTTTTTCGCCTTATTGATTCTAGTGATTCTCGAGACTTAGCTATGGCTATTTGGCGGTCTTCTGTTAGCACACTTTGGCATCAATGATATGGGCACTTAAATGTGCATTATCTCATACAACTTTCTCAGAATGAGCTTGCTCTTGGATTGCCAGAGATTCAGACTCAATAGCTTGGAGTTTGTGATGCATGTCAGGCTGGGAAGCAACATCACACACCTTTCACTAGTGGCGATTCATGGCAAGCTTCTTAGGTACTTTAGCTTGTTCATGCCGATATCTGTGGCCCTATGGCCACTCCTTCTGTTCTTGGGTCTAGTATTTTTTGCTATTTGTTGATGATTTTAGTAGAAAAATGTGGGTGTATTTCCTTAAAAATAAATTAGATGCATTTCTTGTATTTCAAAAGATTGAACCTTTAGTTGAAAAAGAGTTTTTGAAATCTATTATTACTCTTAGATCAGACAATTGGGGAGGGGGGGAATTTTGTTGTAATAAATTCTCTAGCTTCTTGGATACTCATGGCATCAAACGCCAATTAACCACACCCTTGTCATATCCCCATTTTAAGAAAGAATTTTAATAATAAGTAGATAATACAATGTTATTAAATAAATAATAAAGTTATATTATTACTAATACTAAAATATAAAACAAGGAAATAATAATAATTTAATCTATATTATTAATAAAACAATATTTAATATGATATTTTAAATAATTAAAAAATAATAAAATTTCAATGAGTAAAGAAAGAAATAAAATTATTTACAAGAGACAATATTGTAGAAAGTACGTTAACTTTCTAAATAGAATTTAATAATAAATAAAATAAACACAAACAAGTAAATAAATAAATAATATAACATAGAATAATATAAATTAACTAAATCTAATGAAAATTCGAGAGATGTTTAACAAATAGACACGACTCCTTAAAATTAAGATATAAAAGGGAGGAGAGTTTATTTTAGAGAGTAGAAAAAAGGAAGAGGAGGAGAGGAGTTCAAAAGAAAAAATGGAAGAGGAAAGTAATATGAAGAAAATAAGGAAGTGACTTTCTGAAAAGGTATCAATGATATTGAAAGGATGTGAACCTTTGAAAAGGTCATAATTATGAACAGTTGTGACTCTTCAAAAATATTTTAATTATAAAGTATTGGGATTTTTCCAAAGGATTTTTGTTATGAAGTGTTGTGACTTTTCGATAACTTTTTGAAAGGATTATAACTATGAAGTGTTGTGACTTTTCAAAGGATTTGTATTATGAAAGATTTTGACTCTTGGAAAAGAAGAAACAAAAAAGTATATTTTTTCCTTTCCTTATAATTAGAAATCGAAGAAATTTGGGAAGTAAATATAGAGTTGGGATAATCTAGAAGGAATAAGTCATTGAAGGGCTAACTAAGGATTGAGCCACATGGACCAAGAAAAGAAGGTAAGAAAGGTATGTTTATGGATTATATTTATTTAGTTATGTTTATGAATTTATTAATATTAATGAATTGTACTTGTGGATAATATTGTGTTAATCTATGGGGTTAGCACCATGGATATTAATGAGACTCAAAGCATGAAGCATGTGAGATATTGAGATCTCTATTGTCCACCATAGTTGAGAATCAATGTGAACTTGAAGCATGGAGCATGTGAGATATTAAGATCTCCATTGTCCGCCATGGCCGAGAATCGATATTGAAGCATGGAGCATGGAGATATTAAGATCTCCATTGTTCGCTATGGCCGATAATCGATGTGACAAAATATTCTGATGTTGTCAATATATGCATATGCGAGTAGCCTTAGATAGAGGATGCCTGTTGAAAAAGAATCTTAAGGGGTGCGCTTCCGGGAAGACGATGAAGCAACTATGAGCTAGGAAGCCTGACTTGGAGACTTCTTTAAGATTGGGGTTAACTTAGAGGGTAGAATAATATAATTAGTTTTATTGTTGTTGTGATTCTAACCATTATTTTGCAGAAATTATTTGTCCCAAACTAACACTAATAGTGGGGACATTAGAACCCCACACACCACAACAAAATAGTGTAGTTGAATGTTGAAACAGAACAATCATCGAGATGGCTCGATCCATGCTCGAACACAGACGTGTTCCGAAGAAGTTCTAGGCAGAAGCAATCAACACTGTAGTTTATCTTTTGAACCGGTCACCCACAGTGGCGGTCAAAGGTAAAACTTCGAAAGAGGCTTGCTCAGGTCGCAATCCCAGAATCAGTCACTCGAAAGTTTTTGGCTCCCTTGCTTTCATTGGATCCCTGATGCGTCATGCACCAAGTTGGATGCCAAGAGTCAAAAACTCATGCTTGTTGGATACAGTAGTCTTTACAAAGCCTACCGTCTAATCGATATTGAGACATCTCGTCTCATCTACAGTCGTGATGTAGTCTTTGATTAACAGCGAGGACCTTTCATGCCTGTTTCTCCCGTTCCTGATCTAGCAAACTAGCTTATGAAGTCTCATGATTTGGGAGTTAGGCTTCTATTAGGTCCACCTGATGGGAGGGCTCCAATAGCTCTTGCAGCTCCAGTTATACCAGTGATCCTTGTCCAGACACCTCTAGCTTCTCCTGTAGGATCACTTCGATTTGTAGATGCTTCACATGAGTTTGATCTTGATTCTTTTGATGAGGAACATGATCACCAAGTATCTCCTGATACTAATGTTGGTCGTTCTCCACTTTGGCCTAAGTGGTGGGTTAAGACACTTGCTGATCTTCGTGATGATGAGCTCATGGATGGGAGAATTGCTCGAAAAAGCACAAACTTATAGAGTCTATTAACTTTGCTCTCATGGCCAGCATTCATAGTGTGTTTGAACCTCAATTCCAGAGTGGGAACAAGCCATGACATCTGAACACTAGAGCCTGCTGAAGAATAACACTTGGGTCCTTTCTAATCTTCCACCAGGGAAGAAACCCATTGGCTGCAAATGGGTTTACAAAATCAAATACAAATCCAATGGTACTTTGGATAAGTACAAGGCTCGTTTAGTTGCGAAGTGCTTTTTTCAGCATTAGGGCATTGATTACGAGGAGACCTTTACTCCTTTTGCAAAGATGAGCACCATCAGATTAGTTCTAACCATGGCAGCACAATTTGGTTGGAAGGTCCATCGGATGGATGTCAAAAGTGCTTTCTTGAATGATGATCTCCATGAAGAGGTCTACATGATGCAGCCTCCTGGTTTCAAGGTTGCTGGTAAAGACCATTAGGTTCTTAGATTGGTAAAAACTCTCTATGGCTTGAAGCAGGCCCCTCAGGAACGGTATATAAAAATTGATAAGTACCTTAGTAATCAAGGCTTCAAGAGGATTTCTTCAAACTCAAATTTGTACATCAAGACTACTGACAGTGACATCATCCTTCTAGTTATTTATGTGGATGATTTGATCATCACTTGCAGTTCGACATCTTTGATTCAGGGAATCAAATAGAATTTATGCTAGTCTTTTGATATGACTCACCTTGGGGTCATGGATTATTGCCTAGGTGTTGAGGTTTGGCAACAATCTTCTGGTATATTCATCTCTTAGTCCAAATATGGCAGGGCTTTGTTAGACAAATTCCATATGTAGGATTGCAAGCCTGCATCTACACCCACAGAGAAAGGTCTCAAGTTATCCTCCAACTCTGATTCTCCTCCTGTTGATGATACTACATACAGGCAATTAGTAGGCAACCTCATCTACCTCTCTGCTACTAAGCCTGACATCAGCTTCGCAGTTAGCTACATCTCACGCTTTATGACAGCTCCTAAGGCTGATCTTTGGATGGCCACAAAGCGTGTGCTTCATGATGTGAAGGGTACTTCAGAGTATGGACTTCTTTACTCTCAAAGTTTTAAACCTAGATTTAGTGGGTTCACAGATTCAGATTGGGCAGGCTCTGTTGACAATAAAAAGTCAACTTCTGGATATGTGTTCAGTTTTGGATCTGGTGCGTCACATGGACCAGTAAGAAGCAACAGGTAGTTTCTTTGTACAGAGGAACTGTTAAGGCAAGATGTGAAGCTGTTTGGCTTCGTTGGATGCTTGGGGATATGCAGATGTCACCAGCAAGACTGACTACTCTATTTGTTGATAACAAAGGCGTTATCAAGTTAGCATGAAATCCAATCTTCCATGAATGAACCAAGCATGTGGATGTTCACTATCACTACATAAGATAGTTGGTTGAAGACAGGACAATAGATTTGCAGTATGTTCCTACCACAGATCAGACTGCAGACATTCTCATCAAGCCTCTTGGTCCTGATAAGTTTGTCAAATTCGAAGGACAACTTGGTGTTGTAGATAGATTAACCATTAAGGGAGGATATTACGATAATAGATAATTGGCTATTATTAGTTAATGGTAATCTATTGTAAATATTAGAATGTTTCTAATATTTAGTTAGCTTTAGTTAGTTATAGCTATAGATTTTTTAGCTTTCGTTCAGCTAGAATAGAATGTTTCTATTCTTTACGAGCGTTCCATTCTTTTGTATATAATGACCTCTCGGTCTCTGTTAATAACAAACAAGTATTTTACCAATTACTTCGTAATAGAGTATTACGAATTTACAAGCCTTCCCAAAAGTCAAGTTGTAGAAAATTGAGCAAAAATAGCAAAATCTGGGAAACAATCAATGAAATTTGGCTAAGTGCGAAATTTAGGAAAAATTGATAAAATTTGGTAAAGACTAGAAAGTGAGAAATAAAAATAAAAATTGAGCCAAAATATAAAAAATTGTCTAAGTAAATCGCCATAAAAAGAGGAACAAAAAGAAAATTATTGTTAAAATTAAAATAATATTTCCCCTTTTTGGGTTGATGCGTAGAAGATTGGATTCCACCTCTTCAAGTAGGATTGACAAGTAGAGAATGTTTGCCTCTATGAGGTAACAAGTTTAATGCATGTAATAATAGTATAAAATGTAAAAGAACATGATATGCAGAGAACACCTTATGCTTTTGTATTAATTCATAAATTGTTTACAATGTATGATAGCAATATGACATAACAATAACAACAACTCCAATCATATGATATCCTTTTCCATTTTAGAGAAGTACATATATAGACCCAAAGGGGTACGAGGTGAACTTTACAACTCATAACTGCCTACCCTTTTGTTACACTAACAATATTAACAACTTAAATAACACCTTAACAACATTTATTAGTATTTCCCAACAACATCATCCCCTCCCCCAAAATAGAAGTCTCTGACAACATACAACAAAATGAGAATGATGAGAACCTAACATCAATATGATACAAGATAAGAAAATCAACGGGGAGGAGGCAGATAATCCGTCCCTAAAGATGTAGGCTCTAGTGGTGGTGTGAATGACACTAGGTGAGCCTGTAACTCATACACCTGCTATGTCTTCAATTGCAAATCACGGTCGACTACCATCTTCCGCTCTATGGTGTGCTTTACCATGATGGCTGCTCTACGAGTTTCTTTACTGTCGTATCCATGGTCTCCATAGAACTTGCTATATTGGACTCCAACATAGTCCTCTCTGTATGGGCCTCCTCCAACTAAGCTACTAATGCGACTTTCTTTGCCTATCCTGCCTCCGTTTGAGTCACCATGACCATCCTCTTTGCTGCAAATGCCTCTTGCTCACAAACCATATCCGTCTTGAGGTGGGTCAACTCTCCCTCTATTGTCTCCAATTGGGCAGCCAACTCCTCCCGAGCTGTGACACAATTGCAACCTGTGCGGCCTTGTATAGAGGAAACATGGTCTGTCCGCCGAAGGGTATAGTAGCCTTCTCGAAAAGCCTTCTCAATCCTACGAATCAGAGCATCCACCCAACTCTTCCACACTCTCTCTAGGAGAGCCTACTCCAACATAGTTAGGGTCTTCGTAGTTGACCATCTGCATGACTCATACATTGCAAATGGGGACCCCTTCTTTTTGCTCTTGGTCTTGTCCTTTTGGCTTTAGTTCTTGGTAGTTTTGGGCTTAGGTCCCTGAGGTTCCCTTGTTTCGAATGAGAATTGATAAAATTAGCTAGGTTTGGAAAAGTGTTGTCCACCTGACTTCTAGAATAGAAACTATTTGTTTGTTGGAGAAGTGAATGCCTTGACATGCTATTTTTTGAGATTTCTATTTTAGTTAACTTCATCGCCTCCTGAATTGACCTTATTTTGACTTTGGAACAACTTACATTTTTTAGCTTGTCTATTTTAGTAAATTTCACTGCCTCCTGAATTGACCTTATTTTGACTTTGGAACAACATTACTATTTTTAGAAAGTCTTTTTTTTGCAGGTGAATTTTGGCAACAAGTGAGCTTTGGATGATAAAGAGACAAAAGCGTATCTATTTCTATATCTAGAAGAATGAGCAAGCAAGGCATCAATCTGAAAATGGTTAAGTCTAGAAACATCCTTGAAATATCCAAAAGTGGGAAGGCACGAAAACATTTAAAAAAACGATTATCTTAGAAAGTTTCTCCTTCATGGAAGAAAAACATAGAAATCATGAAAAAATGAAAAATCTCAGAAAATTTCAAAATTTTGGAAAAACTTGAAAGCTTGGAAAAAGTTGGAAAGCTTAGAAAATCTTGAAAACTTGGAGAAATAAAAATCTTGGAAAAAAATGAAAAATCTTATAAAATTTCAAAATCTTGGGAAAACACAAGTCTTGGAAAATTGCAGAATCTTGGAAGAAAAATCTCGAAATCTTGGAAAAGTTGGTTTAGTGTTGGAAAATTTCTCCTTCATGAAAAGATGAAAAAATGGCTAAGTGTTGGAAAATTTCTCCGTTGTAGATGGATGAAAAAATGGAGTTGGAAAATTTGTCCTTCATGGAAGAAAATTGGTGAAGTGTTGAAAAATTTCTCCATCATGGAATGATGAAAAATGGAAAGTGTTGGGAAATTTCTACTTTATGGAAGAAATTGCAAGGACTAGATAAAATTTGGCCAAGTATGAAAATTCCTTACCTAGATCTCAAATCTCACCCTCCTTATATGGGTTGAGAAATGATTGATGAGGGTAAACAGAAAAAGGGGGATTCTTCAAAAATATAAGAGAAGGCATAGCAAAGTGAACTTAAAACACTAGAGGAAGGTGTGAAGAGAGAGAACTAAGTTTTGGAGAAAGAAAATATCTCTTGTGTTTGTGTGTGTGTGTGTGTGAGAGAGAGAGAGAGAGAGAGAGAGAGAGAGAGAGAGAGAGAGAGAGAATATATGTAAGAGGATTATATGTTTAATTTTGGATTTCTTGCATGATTCTTATATTGGTTATTTCTATTTTGCAGGAGGAAAATTCCAGTTTTATAAATTCAAGAAAGTCACCGAAGTCCCGAAGTCTAGTCCTAGTATCAAAGCCATCCAAGTATTGAGTGATCCAGAGTCCAAGGCGTTCAAAGCTGAAATCCAGTTTTCCAAGAACATGGCCAAGGAAGTTCTATATGAGGAAATTCTAAAGTGACATAATCATCAACAAAGGATTCTAATCCATTTCAAGAAGATAAATGTCAAGCTTGTACATGAGAGGATGGAAATATTCAAGGAAATGGTTTGCAAGAGAGCATTCAAAGTTGGAATTGGGTTACAAAATGATGCATTCAACAAAAGACCCAAGTTCACATGACAACCAACATGCTGACATGACATCCAACCATCTCTTCTAGCTAATAGAGGTTCTTCAAGTCAAAGTCAACACAATTAAGGGAATCAAGAGTAATCCATGAAAGGGAGCAGATACGTTTAATGCGTAATCCCTTATCTTATACTGGATGAACATGCAATAGTGTGCTTTTATTACCCACTACGATGGTAGCTTCTTCAAGATTGGGTTGTGGAAACCACCTTTCATTAATATAAATTCCTTTCTATGCCCTGACCCTAATTAAGGTTGAGGTAAATAAATCAAGTCCATCAGTTATTGTTTTCATTCCGGCGCCCATTGTAATTGAAGACCTATATAAAGGCCTCACTTCTCATTTGTAAAAGGGAAGATTTTTCAATTGTTTCCATGAGCTACTAGGACATTGCAATTTTTATTGAAGTTTGGTGAATCTTTGAAGTGTTTTAGTGCTTGCTTGTTCTCTAAATTCCCTCATCAAGTTTAGTAGATAAAGTGTTATGACGACAATGGAAAATATGATGGTGTTTTGATGAATTCCTTTGGTTCATACTTTTGACATTTTAGTGATCCTAAATCATTGTGCAAGGTTAGCTTGAACCCACTATCATTTATGTACATTGTTCTCTATGATGATGTTGGGGTGGTATGAAATTGTTTCGCATAACCTTTGAAGATTGCACCCGTTCATGCGTAGATTGTAGTATAACTTGGTGAAGTGGAGCTTGGTAATTAAGGAGTTTGTCCACCACAGTTCCATTTGTTGTTGTCACTACCCTTAGGATTAGAATAGAACTTCTGAACCTACCCCCTTTCATTTTTTCATATTCTATGAAAATCCCCCAAAAAACTACTTTATTGCAAAAACTTCCAATAGCTCCCACATCCAACATGACTTGAAATGGATTTGAGAAAATATACGTAATGCCCCTTGTGATCATCAACAAATCACATCAACCATTGAGCTTATCCATGGTCAAGACCCGACATAGAAGGAACCTTGGAGTCATCATATAATCTTCTTGCAATCTTAGCATACACGAGACTTTGTTCAAGAGAGGATAAGATACCGCATTATTTTGTTCTACTGGTTGGTGGGTCATAAAACACACATCAACGATAACATGTTGCAAATGCCTGAGTGTCACAACCTCCTCATACAAAAGCCAATAATCACTCCGTCGGAACAACTCCCTCTTGAAACTATGATGCAGGAGCATCCTAGGGTAGTTGGCAATCCTCTATGCTGGAGTGGGTTTTGACCTTGGAGTTGGTAGACACCGTTGAAAGGAGGTGATGCTCGGTCATTATTGGGGAGATCTTGGCTGTAGTTTTACTTGAGGAGCTCGGTGACTAAAGGAAGTCGGTTAAGCTTGTGGTGCTTGGTTGATGATTTGCTTGGTGGAACATGTGCTTGGTGATGCTTGTGGGAGCTCGATGGATGTGCTTGCTCAGTGGTTTTTGCTGACGCTGTGGTTTGGCTCACCGAATGGTGTCCTTGGGAGATTTGAACGATCAACTTGGTGCATTTAATGCGAGTAGCGTGTGATTGTTACGTGGATTGATTATGGGATGTGTGTGGACCTATTTGGGCCTTGGTTATTTATCCTATGTGTATTTAATGATTGTTGTAAGCCGACTAAGGCATGTTATGTTTATTTAGGTTTCTAGATGATTCTATTTGTAACAGGCCGACTTCTGGTCGTGCAAGTATAAAAGAGGGGTTTGGGCTAGTGTTTAAGCATCGAAGGAGAGTAGCAGAGATTCAAGGAAGTAATCTGGAGTTGCGAATATGGAGTAGAGCTAGTAGCAGTGTGGGCTTAGGAAAAAAGAAGATTTCTTGGTGGCTTGCAAGCACAAGTTTAGATCTTGCTTGGGGTTTCTACCAGATTGTTGTGCTTTACAAATTTGGGCTAGCTAGGGTTATTGGATCTTGCGAGGTCTTGCAAAACTATTTTTGTAATTGCTTTGTATTTGGCCATACCGGTAAGGCCTTACTACCCAACACATTGCATGTAATTAGTTGTTTTATGAATAAAGAATTGAATTTGGAATTAGAACTTGTATCTTGTGTCATGTTTCTGTTGTGTGGTTATTGTTGGGGACTAGATCACCTCCATTGGGGGTACATTTGGTCTTGCACTGCATCGGGTAGTATCATAGCGAAGGTTTGATCTGGTTGGTGATTGTTGAAGTGTGGTTGCAAAGAGTTCGTGTGATTCCTATTGCAGATCTGTGTTCTTGGACTTATGATTTATTCTTGGTTGTTCGTGCGAGGTGGTAGGTTGCGATCTGACATGTAAGCAACTTGATCTTGTCACAATGTGCTTGGGTAGGATTTGTTGCAGAAGGTTTTTGAAGACTTTTGTAGATGTCTCTAAGAAGATTGGACACTAGGGCAATTGTAGATCTCTATGATGCTCTTGAGCCTACAATTTCAGAGAAGGTTAGATCAGATTTTAGATTTGAGATGGAGTTGATGAAGAATGATATGGTCGTTGAGATCATGAGAGCTATAGTTGGTGTGCCTAGGAACATGGGTACTGAGGATTTTTATGAGGAAGTTGTTGAAGAATTTGACATTGCTGGATCTAGTGGAAAAGATAGAATAGATCGCATGGAAAGATCTGTGGAAGACATAACTGGTCGATTGGATAGATTTGATGCTCAGTTAAAGCTAAAGCATAAGATGGATGTTTCTAATCTCTTAGGTACTTTGAATCCTGAAGACCTGATTGATTGGATTGGTGAATTAGAAGACTACTTTGAGTTAGAGGATATTGGTGATCCGCTCAGAGTGAGGTTGGCATAGACTAAGTTGAAAGGACATGCTACTTTATGGTAGAAAGAATTGCAGCGAGATAGAGAAGAGGAAGGTGAAATGACGATCACTTGTTGGAGATTGATGGTGACAAAGTTGAAGGCTAAATTCATTCTTGCTGATTATGAACTTGATTTGTTTAAGCGATTGCAGAATCTGAAACAAAAGGATATGACTATGAAGGATTATACTGGAAGTTAACAATTTGGTTTGGACATAGAGAACTTTCTAAGGAAAAGATGGCTAGGTATATTAATGGTTTGAAATTCAATATTCAAGATGAGATTGGCGTGTTGAAGAATGATTCGGTTGAGGATGCTTATCAGTATGCTCTAAAGGCAAAAGATAAGTTGAAGAGATGACATCAAGGTAGTTCTCGAGGGAAGGAGAAGCATGATCACTCGGTGAAGGATAAACAAACTACTGAATTGAACCAAAACTGGTTGAATAGAGGAGAACAGGTAGAGGTGAATTTAAGGGTAGTTGTGTCATTGTGGAGAAGGTCGCATATCTTTTGAATGTTTCCAAAAGGCTGGTGATCGTAGAATTTCTATGGTGAATGAGGCTGACCACTCGGTGTATGAGCTCAAGTGGGAGGCAGATAGCTTACTAGTTCGACGAGTGTTGCTTGGTAAGAAGGTGCTGGAACCTTGTAAAAGGAGGAATTTGTTCAAGATTTGTCGTAAGTCTGGAGCTAAATGCTGGAATGTGATTGTGGATGGTGGTAGTACTGATAATCTAGTTGCTGAGGAGATGGTTCAAAAAATTGGTTTGATGAGAGTAAGACATCCTTGTCCTTATAGGTTTTGTTGGTTGCAAGATGCTTTGGAAGCAAGGGAGCAATGTCTTGTTGATTTTTGGATTGGGCAATATGTTGATCAAGTGTTGTGTGATATTGTGGACATGAGTAGCTGTCACATATTACTTGGCAGATCTTGGCAGTATGATTGTAGGGAAGTGCATGATTGTGTGAAGAATGTATTTACAGTTGAGAAGGATGATAAGAAGTTTTCACTGATTCCTTTATAGAATGCAAAACTTGGTAGGAGGAACCTGAGTTTTGGAAGGCGAGTTGAGTTGAAGGATTCTTAAAGGGTTAGAGATTAGTGTGGAAAGCAAACTTGTGGAACACCAAGGAAGGATGTGAAGAAGCAGAATAAACAATTATCTATTGCTGAAAAGGATTTACAGAAGTGGAACAAAGGAAAGAGTGTACAAATTGAAGGCTTGGAGGACATGTATTTGAAAAACCAGTTCGGGGTTTATGTGCTGAATCTCGGAAGATGTTCTTCTAGCTACGAAGAACATATTTTCGCACTTGGGGTGTCTGATACAGGAGCATCCTGGTGTAGTTGGCAATCTTGTATGTTGGAGTGGGTTTTGACCTTGGAGTTGGTAGACTCAGTTGAAAGGTGGTGATGCTTGGTCACTATTGGGGAGTTCTTGGCTTTAGTTTTGCCCAAGGAGCTCGGTGACTGAAGGAACTAGATTAACTTTGCGGTGCCTGATGGTTTTTGCTGATGCTCGGTGGTTTGGCTCACCGAATGGTGTCCTTGGGAGATTTGAATGACCGACTTGTTGCATTTAATGTGTGTGGCATCTGATCGTGATGTGGATCAATCGTGGGGATGTGTGTGAACCTATTTGGGTCTTGGTTATTTATCCTATGTGTATTTAATGATTGTTGTAAGATGACTAAGGCATGTTATGTTTATCTGGGTTTCTAGATGATTCTTTTTGTAATAGGCTGACTTGTGGCCGTGTAAGTATAAAAGAGGAGTTTGAGTAGTATTTATGTATCGAAGGAGAGTAGCAGAGATTCAAGGGAGGAATTTGGAGTTGTGAATTTGGGAGTAGAGCTATTAGCAGTGTGGGCTTAGGAAACAAGAAGATTGCTTGGTGGCTTGCGAGCGCAAGTTTAGATCTTGCTTGGGGTTTCTACTAGATTGTTTTGTTGTTACAGATCTAAGCTAGCTAGGGTTATTGGATCTTGCGAGGTCTTGTAGAAGTATTATTGTAATTGCTTTGTATTTGGTTGTAACTGAGAAGGCCTTACAACCCAACACATTGCATATAATCAGTTGTTTTATGAATAAAGAGTTGAGTTTGGTATTAGATCTTGTATTTTGTGTCGTGTTTCTGTTGTGTGGTTATTGCTGGGGACTAGATCACCTCCATTGTTGGTACATCTGGTCTTGCACTGCATCAAACTATGATTGAGTAGAGGCCATGACTCTCCTGGTTCTTGCGACCATCTCTTGCAAATACTACTCCAAGCCACTATCATTGAGCTCTCTCAAAGGCTTATAGTCGTGTTCAGGAATTTGCAACTGTCTAATGACCAATGTGTCTCTCTTTGGCGAATGCTCCTACTCTAACCCCTATCTCTGTAGGTGAATGCTCTCACTCTAACTCTATCTTCCTGATAGGCGAGTTCTACCCATCTAGGTCTACTATCTCGTGAGGAGGTAATGCTTGCTGTGGTGAGGGTCGTCTTAGCCCATGCCATTAGTGCCATGTTATACTTGTTGAGCCAAGAATCCGCTATTGCTGTCTCGCCCTCTGACATAGCACTACTCCCCAATATCTGTGTCTCTCGTAATGACTCATCAATCGACTCTACTCAGTCTTTGTCCCAACTATCTTCATTTGTGGCAAAGTAACAAGAATCGGAATCGGATCGAAATCGGCAAGGCCAAATCAAATCGTGAATCGGCCATGAATCGGAATCGAATCGGCCACAAATCGGAAAATTTAAAAAACCCTTGAAATTTAGTGAGTAACTTATTTCATAAACCCTTTATCGCTGATTCGATTCACCGATTCACAAAAAATCGTTTGGCTTGAATCGAATCGCCGAATCGCATGAATCGCATGAATCGCCGTGATTCTTGGAACTATGATTTGTGGCTTTGTCTCCTCTCTTATAGGCATCTCAACACTTGACAACTCCACACTTGACAACTCATCGACCACGAACTTAACTATAGTCTCCACTATTTCATCTGTTACTGGAGGTCATATCGCCAACTCCACTAACTCCTTAACTGATGGCGCAATTCCCTTTGGCATACACACATAGTGTTCTAATGGTGACAAGTACTCTATTGATTGAATACTGGCACTAGAAATGCATCAAGAGTAGTCCCCATAGGTATAGATGGTGTCAAGGAAGTTGTGTTTGAGAGAAGTAGCTAGGCAAATAGGACCCATGCTTCCCCACCATCCAAAGGAGTGGGTATGTCGGTTCCTGTTGGGATTGCCGAATCTTCTGTTTCCCCTCTAGTCGTTGCACTACCTCCACTATCTTCTGACATCTCACTAGTATCATCTTGACCACTATCAACATCACCATCTAGCTCGGACACCACTTGGTGTCTCGTCTTCAGGCTCGTCGGAATACTAGCTATGTCCAAATGTTGCCAATAGAAAATGGGTGGCTCCCTTGGTGCTAGGCTTCACTATGGCTTCACCTTCAACTTCTCAATGGGTACCTGTGTACGAGTGGCCTCTAGAAAATGCTCTATGGTCTAGTGAGACATATAGAATGTCTTGTGCTGAAGAGTCATAAACTCATACATTCGCTTCATCAATAAAGATGCCAATCATACACTATACCATTTCTGATATGATTTCTTAACAAAATTTGTGGTAGGGCAATGTCAAAGGCTTGACTCAAACCAATGAGTTTGCTCTTTATCATGTCCATGAGACATCTGTAATGTTCCGTACTAGCGATGTAGTGTATAAAACATGATTAGCAAATTGTTTGGTAATAATGTCTATATATGTGTTCTTGAATGAGGTCTGTACGGTATGGGAGGCTACCTAGAAGTATGTTGTACTGTGGAGATGGAGGGGTGCAGGTGGTGTACGGATGAGTCCGAACGGTACAAATTGAGGACCATATGATGGCAGGGGGGATGTAGTATAGTGAAGTTGAGGGAGAGAGTGGAGGTACGGTGGAAGAAATCTTGGAGGCCATACGATATACAATAAGGAGGCCATACAGGGTAAAAAGAGGGCCGTACGATGGCTTAAGGAGGGTTGTATAGTGGTTAAAGATGGCATACGGTGGTGATGTAAGGTTAAGTGTATGCAGAGAGTGCCAAGATGGCCGTACAGTGGGTTGTACGGCTGACAGATGAAGGATGAGAGGAAAGTACGGTGGTTTGAAAAGATGGTAGGCTGTACGGGTAATGAAGAGGCCGTACGGGGATGTTCGGATGTCATGCGATTAGTGTTTGAGCCACAACAATGAATACAAATTCGTTTGTACAAAACACAAGTAAATTAGATATAATATTAGAAACTCGAATACGAATGATCCTTCAATATATGCCAAAAAGATGGTGCTTCGATTTGCCAGATCTGAGTGAAGTGTTACAGGCGACAAAATAGGGTGAGGGTTGAATCCCATCGAAACCAAACAAAACCAAATAGGGAAGGTCTTTCACTTTTGAAATGACGAACAAACAGAGAATCCCAACAGGAATTTGCAGTATAGAGAAAATAATCCCAATTGCATACATAAAGACTACCTACAAGCTGTGCTTAAATACCCGTCGGGAAACTTTCCGAGGGTGTACAAAGATAGCCGACGGCGACACAAACTACGGGAACAAAAATAAAAATGGGTCTAAGATATATTAAATCAATTGGCCCATTAGCAATAGTTTGATAAATGATTTATTTTATAACGGGAACATTAGAACATCACTACTCACCAGGTCCCACAAAGTTCTTTTTGTTGCCACAACTCTTGGAGGTTGTACTGGTAATATAATCCATTGCCACTGCCGCCAAAGTCCATGAAACTAGCTTCATTTTTCTTTATGCTCTTGAGATATTTTCTTTGCCTTAGCCTTAATCTTTTTTTACTTTCGTGCTAGGAGTCCCAAACACCCTCGTGAAATCGGCTGTTGCGTAACTGATGGTGATGTCGGTGCCCAAACACTAGAACATGCTCTAGTGGCTATGTCTGTTGTTTGTATTGCTCATCATTCTCAAAGGCCCTTCATAATCTCGGATGCAAAAGATAGGCATCTATATGTCCCAATGTACCTCTAGCCTTCGTAATTGCCCTTTTATAAAATTAAATCATCTGCTGTCTCTTGCCACCATGTTCTACTTTCTAAACCATTCAAGCCTTCAAATTGTATAGTTTGTGGTGTACTGACATCCTTTTGGGCAGCCATTTGAACCTTAGGTCTCAACTTTTTCTTTGTGTTGGTGCTTGCATCTACTCTGCCTGCAACTTACACCAGAAGGTAAAACCCTTGCATCTTTTCTCATGCTGGAACTACTCAACTATGACACCTGTAACTTTGTCTTCCAATTTTTTTTCTCTCGGAATCCATCAGTAATGAACTCCTTTGTCATTAAATGCAAGAATAAGAGATGAGAATCGGCTAGGGTGATGTGTTATACTGCCAACCTTCATTTTTTTCTATTTCCCTTCCCCATACAGCTGCTGGTCTTTCACCATACGACCGACTATTTCCCTTTTGGAATCTGCTCTATAGTTAGAGCATAGAAGGTTGCAATAGCGACCATTGGGTGCATGCAATTCAATCTCATATTAGAGATGACTCCTATAATAGAGACCATTGCATAAATGACATCAAAACACTGGAGATGTTATATCTATGCTTGAGAACTTTTGTTATCATGTAGATTGCAGCATATTTCACATAAAAAAGATGAGATACATCCATATTGGGTATCATGCATATTATATTTTGTCATAGCAAAAACAACCATTGTATTACAAGTGCATTCTCAATTTGCAATAGGGAATTACCAGTCATTCCTTCTTGCATATATACATGGAGACATTGCATTTATAATTCATTATTGTAGCATTTGGAACTACCACTTATACATACTATTCATTAGCCGATAGGCTATTTATGTTGGGATTGCTCGTTGGAAAATGTTTTGGGTTGTTGGTAAATGGCCAAAAATTAAGCTTTATCATTAACTGACTTCGACAATGACAACTGAAAAAGGCAGCATCCAAAACCTTCCCCATTAATTGTGAACGGGTTTTCTCTATTCGAGGGAGGCGTCAAGCGGCTTGTGCATAGCAGGAGGGGGGAGGGAGGACCACAGCTGGACCCCTTAGTAGTCGGTCGGTGAGGAAACGCTAAGAAACCAAAAACAATTTCACTGCCAGTTAATGTTGAAAGTTGACATGTCAACGATAAGTAGGGAAGGTAATATTTTTGTAATGTACATGCAATACTTTTGCAGCAGCATTTAAATGGATTAAAGCCAAAAACATGTATCCTTGACCGTAGGACTTTTTGTTCCCTTCTACATTAAACCATTTTACTTCAAGTAGTCATTAACCTTTTCCAATTATTAAACATAGTATTTAAAAATTTAGTGGAATGATATTTCTACTTATTTAAAAATTAATTTAGTTATCAATTTTATATTTATTAACATTTTGTGAAAATAAAATGTAATAAATAAATAAAATGTAATGAATATAAGAGTATATTTTTAGGATTGAAAGATGTGAGTGTTAAATATGGTCCTCTAATTCCACACACACTTCAACATGATCATTATTTGTTAGTAACATCTCGAAATGAATATGAGATTATTCATTCGGTATGTATGCACAAGGTGATCTAACTAGATCGGGTTTTACTATTCACTCTCAGAATTGAGAGTTCAATAACCAGACCAAACTAGTACAAAGGAGTTGAACGAATGCAAATGCAATCTATATCTATGTTTTTGAATGCAAAGATATGTATTAATCTAAATAAATTTCAAATTAATCTAAGAACAATGAAAAGTTAGTTGAGCTAAATGAATGCATTATAGTCTAAATGATGAGCACGTAAAACAAAGAAGATTCAAATGCAAAGCACTTCAGTGTTTAATCCAACAACAATTCGATACTCTTCATGTGCATCCTTTTTCGAATGAGAGCTCGAGGGTCTCTTTTATAGAATCTTAGATCCGATCAATGGTCAAGATTAAATCAAGTGTACGATTCAGATTGAGTCCTCCATTTTTGATGTAGTTGAATGAGATGAAATAGGAGATAACATTGATCCATTCAAATATGTGCTCATAATTATTTTTCTAATTAATTAAATAATTAGTTTGAACAATTATGATGAGCATATTTGATTTAATCAATATATTTAATTCCTTTTTCATATGAGATGAATTAGGAAAGAATATTGATCCATTCAAACATGACATCATAATAGAATATTGTAATTAATTAAATAATTAGTTTCAACACTCATGACATATATATTTAATTAAATCAATGTATTTTAATTCCCTTTTTGTGTATTAGCTAAAGATGGTGGATTTAATTTAATTAAAGTACATAGAACTTATAATTAAATTAATTCAATTAAGAGGTTAACTTAGCTAATTTCAATCAATATTTAGGAATTAAATAAAGTATGTGATTAATACAGATTAGGGATTTTCTGCATTTGACACTGAGGTCGAGTAAAAATGATAAGAATAAAAAATGCCTAGCACAATAGGACTTAGATGATCAAGAGGCTGATGTTGTAAGATTGATGCATTGAATTGGTTCAAATGCCAATGTGCCAATTTAGGGGTATTACATTTGCTTCTTTGAATAAATGTGTGAGCAACACGTTGATTCAAAGAAATCAGAAGTCCGAAGTATAGATCAAGCACTGAGATTGATTCCAAGATTGATGACACAAAAACCAATTGATGAGATTTTTAGGGTTATCTCTAGAACGAAGCTTAACCCTTCGAAGTCCAGATAGAACACCTAGATATTGGTCTTATAGAACAAAGATTGTCAAAATTCAAAGGATTGTTCCCAGAACGAGAATCAATCCTCAGGAGTCAGGGTTAGAATGCCCCAATACCTGTCCATTAAAAGATGACAAGATTAATCATGATTCATAGAATTATCCCTAGAACGAGGCTTAATCCTCAGGAGTCAAGGTTAGAATGCCCCGATACCTGTCCATTAAACAATGATTGAAAGAAAGCTTAGAATTTTCTTTAGAATGAAGCTTAATCCTCCAGAGTCCAGATAGAACACTTGAATATTGGTCCATAAAAGATAACACAACCGAATCATGAGTTATAGGATTATCTCGAAAATG
Organism: Cupressus sempervirens; assembly: GCA_028749045.1. Classification (NCBI taxonomy): domain Eukaryota; kingdom Viridiplantae; phylum Streptophyta; class Pinopsida; order Cupressales; family Cupressaceae; genus Cupressus; species Cupressus sempervirens. The sequence goes on from CM053783.1 coordinate 306,602,205, forward strand.
AGGCTTAATCCTCAGGAGTCAGGGTTAGAATGCCAAATACTTGTCCATCGATCTATGACTAGAATATGAAGCCAGATAAAAGGGAACAAAGATGCCCCGAGTGATGAGATGCCCCTAGCGAGTAGGACATTATATTTAGATTAAGTTGAAGCATTCAACAATGTAATCATCCTACTCCCTTGGGAGCAAAATTGAAAGATGACATACCAGAATAATCATGCAGAGCATTAGATTGAAAGATACAGATGTGATCAGAAATTTAGAAGAATGTAGAATTGATCAAAATAGCATGAAGAAAATTTGAAGTTTATTTAGAGTAATTCCGAAGTTCGGTTGACCAAGTTTGACCAGAGTTGACCAGAATTGAATTTTTATGACATTTTTGAAAAATTTGGAGAAATGTTGAATTGATGATGTTCCCAGATTCTTTAAGTATCAGAAAGATATACTGCACAAGCATTTAATCGCGTTGATCCCAAAATTTTAAAATGTGATTTTAAGTTGTTTAAGTGTCAGATTTTGATTTTGATCCCAAAAATGAGTTCAGAGCAGTCCAATTAGGTAGTGGGGTGATTTTCACGTCCATAGGAGCACTTTGAAAAATTTGGTCAAAACCTGTAGAAGGGCTCAAAGGGTCATTTTCAAGTCATTTGTGCATTTGTCTTTTGTGGAGAAAGAGCTCTAAGGCGAAAATGGTGGTCCCCTTGCACTCTCATTGATTCGAGCGATCCAGGCAATACAGCTAGCCAACGGACTATGAACCTCCATTGAGAAACTTGTAAACCTCTAGTTCATTTCAAATTTCACGTAGTTTGGTTGAATTTTAGCCATTTTTGAGTAATTCAAACTTTGTGTCGGCGGGGTCCTCTCTCGAGGAGTCGAGTTCTTGCGCGAGGCGTTAGGAGATCTTGCATGAAGAAGTGCCACTTGTAGTGCAGGGTTTCCTCGTGTGGGAGATAACTATCTCTTGTGCAAGTGACCCTAGAATGAGGGCAATGTTTTGTAAAGAAAATGTTGTTGGCTCGCGCGAGTTGTAGAGTTTCCTTGCGCAAGGATGTGGGGTGTGCGAGCGAGACTGTGAAGTCTGTGCGCAAGATTCCAAGCATGATTGAGTCATTTGTGTTGAAAATATCACATTCGTCATCTAGTTTGCATCAACATTGGTCATTGTAGCATGATTTTGTGATGTTTGTGTTGTAGTAGTATAGAAAAGCCATGTTTATACTTGGGTCAGATACTAATCGTGGTTATATTGTTTTCTTGTTCGCAAGTTGACTTTCCAGATGTAGGATTTCGATTGCATTATCCTGGCATCAGAGCGCTGATTATTCAGCTAGATGCTGCGGAGTTGACACACATTGATACACTAGGCCTCTCGCATCTTTGTGATATCCCCGATCTATTGGTGAATTACGGTTTACTGATTGCTTTGGTGGAGCGTTGCCATTCGGAGATGAACACTTTCCATTTGCCCCTTGGAGAGATGACCATCACATCGGAGGACATATATAGGATACTTTGGATCCCATTTCACGGGCCTCGGATAGACTATGATACATAGCCACGATCGGGGACATTGGCACTAAGGGCCATATTTCAAGATGATATCATCATGGGCAGAGCTATCCCGTGGGAGGAGCTAGTGCAGGTATACGGTCCGACGACCCACATATCAACAGTGGTGCTTGAAGCTTTCCTCAGATGTTACTTGATGCCTGACAGAGGTCAGCATGGTCTAGAGTGCGAATGGGGATGGATGCTGCAGAGGATGCTAGAGAAGCCAACACATTTTGGGTGGGATCAGTGCATGCTGGCCCATATGTTCCACGAGATGCACGAGATTGTCTATAGAGAGACGAAGAGTATGGCCGCAAGAATATATGTGCTGCGGGTATGGGCATGGGAGCGCCTACCCATCACGAGATTGATATGTAAGGACGAGTGGTAGCGTCACGAGCCCTACATTTGCAGATATTGAGGACAGATGACCTAGACTACGTTGGGTAAGATTGAGCAGTGGTATGGCGGCCCTAGCGAGAGGCAAAGGCATGGGACGATGCTAGAGCGCAACTTGGTTATATGTTTACCTCTCGGCCATTGATTCTCATTGACACGCGTGTGGAGGCAGTACGGCTGGCCACAGGACATTTCACAGGAGTACTGTGCATACGCTTGCTTCACCGAGGAGGTGAAGAAGGGGTGGTCAGTGAGATTGGATACAAGTAGGTCTATGATCGATGTATGCAGTATCACACTGACCCGCTGGGACTACATGCCAGCAGTAGCAAATCAATAGATTCCTCGGGCAGATAACAAGGCGGCCGATGCAATGGCCACTCTTGCTTCCATGCTACAAATGCCAGAAAATGACTTTCAACACAAGTTCTTGGTGGAGACGTTATCCTACCTTGCTTATGATTCACCTGAATCCTGAATGATCTGTTTTGTCATAGGACACAAATCATTTTGCTACCATCATATCTACTCTTGCCTACGTGACCAGATTGTTCCGAACAATCTAACCCGGAATGAAAAATGTCACCTAATTCGAAATGCTTCATGGTATGTCATCATTGCTAATGACTTGTTTAGGAGAGGTCTCGACAGTACACTCCTTAGGTGTTTAGAACCCGATGAGTCAAAACACGCATTAATAGATGTACACGAAGACATTTGTGGATCCCACTCAAATGGCTTGATACTGGCTCGCAAACTTATTAGAACTGGTTACTATTGGCTAGATAAGGAGAAAGAGGCAATTAAATATGAGATTATTCATATAATCTGCCAAAAATGTGAGTGTTAAATATGGGCCTCTAATTCCACACACAGTTCAACATGATCATTATTTGTCAGTAACATCCAGAAACGAATATGATATTATTCATTCAGTATGTATGCACAAGGCGATCTGTTGCCTTCTAATTAGACGGGGTTTTACTATTCACTCTCAGAATTGAGAGTTCAATAACCAGACCAAACTAGTACGAAGGATTTGAATGAATGCAAATGCAATCTAAATCTGTGTTTTTGATATTTTTGAATGCAAAGATATGGGTTAATCTAAATAAATTTCAAATCAATCTAAGAACAATGAAAAGTAAGTTAAGCTAAATGAATGTACTATAGTCTAAATGACAAGCATGTAAAACAAAGAAGATTTGAATGCAAAGCACTTAAGCGATTAATCCAACAATAATTCTGTTGAAGTATAGCTTCAGTCAAAGTAATTTTGGACATTTGAATCTGATCTTATGATTATCGAAAGAAAGGCTAACATATATATATATATATATATATATATATATATATATATATATATATATATATATATATATATATATATATATATATATATATATATATATGTATGTATGTATGTATGTATACACATATGTGCATATATATATGTATATTTATATGTGTGAGAATTAATATCTCTTCCACCGATTCTGATCGGGCCTTGCTTGTTATCATACTGCGATCACCAATTCATATCGGGATTTAAACATTGATTGTTATATGAGTGTTGGGCATGATTACTGCCGCTAATATTAACCTTGTTGTTAAGTTGTGTTAAAAGGCAGTTATGCCACCGTAGGATCATGACCCTACATGGCCCTTGGCCGGGGCCATGTAGAGTCATGCTCCTACGGGGACATGACTCCTCGTCATATATAAATATTGTAATGCATCAATGGGAACAAACATATATCAATCCAAGTCATATATGCAGTCCCATCGATCTATTTATCTTGCAGATTATTGAAGAACAAGTTCGCATTATTATTCAAGTAAGAAGATTCTCCAAGCAACGAACACAGTCCTGAATTAAAGATCTGCAATATAAAAGTCTGAGAGCAAGTTACATATTCTATTACAGTCAGAAATACAGTTTATTCTATTAGAGATCCTATTGCATTAACATGGTATCAGAGCCATTCTAATAAGCAACTCTGTTATTTAGAACTTTATATCTAAATCTCAGATTTATAAAATTAAATTTATTCTCTAAATTCAAAAATGGTTAATCACATAAGATTGGAGGATAGACTGGAGGGAGCATCAAACTTTTCATCATGGAAAATTAGAGTCATGGTAATATTAAGAGAAATGGAATTAGAAGAGTACATAGAATCAAACAAAACCATTCCTGAAAATGATCTAGATAATACGGCATGGAAAAGACACAATTACAAAGCTATGAAAATCATTATAGACTTTGTAAAAGATCATATTCTGCCTTCCATATCCAGTCTCAAAATTGCATTTGAAATGTTCTCTACTATTAAGGATACTTTTGAAATCAATAATACTAGTAGACTGTTAACTTTAAAGCAAGATCTTCTATATATAAAGATGAACAATGGGGAATCAATTACATCTTACTTCTAAGAATTTCTGAACTAAAAGATCAACTTGCAGCAATTGAAAATCGAGTTGATGACAAAGAACTTAGCATGATAGCTTTAAGAGGTCTTCCTCTATCTTAGGAAACCTTTATTAGAGGTCTAAGCTCTCAACCTGAACTTCCTAAATTTGAATTACTCAAAAATGAGTGCACACAAGAAGAATCAAGACTAGTTTCAAGGGGATTAAGCATAAATCAAGAGAGAGAAATTCAAGCTCTTCATGCAAATTCAAACAGGAAAAGAAAATTCAAATGTAATAAGAAGGAATTTTACAAACCATATAAGAAATGAGATTGGTCAAAAGAAAAATGTTTTAAATGTGACAAAATTGGAACTTCTGCCCTGAACGGAAAAGAATTCAAGCAGCTCTAGCAGAAGTTAAAGAAGAGAAAGAGGAAAAAGAAAACTTAGCATTTTATCTAGCTCTTTCAAGTGAATTAAATTCAAACAAAAATACATGGATTATAGATAGTGGAGCATCTCGACATATAACAGGTTTTAGAGACAAATTTGAAAGCTTCTCTGTATACTCCTCAAAAAAAGTAACTATTGGAGACAATTCTACTCATCTAATCAAAGGTATTGGGTCCTGCTCAATCCACCTAAATTCAGGTATTACGCGTCAACTTAAAAATGTTTTATATGTACTTGGCATAAAAAGGAATTTGGTTTCTATCTCCGGTCTTGTTGATAAAGGATTCAGAGTTACCTTTCAAGAAGACAGAGTTCTATCTTGGCCAAAGAACTCTAACATTAAGAAAGCTATATCTATTGGGTTTAGAGACGAAAGTCTATATAAACTTTGTAATAACCAAAATTTAGCCCTAAGTCATGAAACCTCAAATTCTTCCGAAATTTGGCATAGGACGCTAGGTCACCTTCACTATCGTGCATTATCATCTATAGAAAAAATTGTAAAATGATTACCTAGTCTCAAAATTGATCACTTAAGCATTTGCAAAGGATGTGCCCGAGTCAAAAACAGTAAGCAATCAATTCCTAAAAGTGTTCACAAATCAAAATCTATTCTTGAGCTTATCCATACTGACCTTTGTGGTCCTATGTCTGTACCTTTTCTAAATGGGTGTCTCTATTATGTAATTTTTATTGAGGACTATTCTAGAAGAACTTGGATCTACTTCCTAAAACATAAAGAATCAATTGAAGTATTATCAAAATTCAAGGAATTCAAAGCTTTAGTTGAAAATCAGTCAGGACAGAAAATAAAAATACTAAGGTTAGACAATGGAGGTGAATAAATCTTAGAAATTTTCAAAGATTTTTGCATTGCTGTTGGGATTAAGAGGGAGTTTTCTGTATCATATAATCCTCAACAAAATGGAGTTGCAGAACATAAAAATAGATCCATTGTTGAATCAGCCAGAGCAATGATGCACGATCAAAACCTTCATACTTCTTTTTGGGTTGAAGCATCTAACACTGTAGTTTACATTCAAAACAAATGTCCACACTTAGTATTAGAAAACACCACCCCTAAAGAAGTATTTACGGGTATCAAATCAGATCTGAGTCATCTAAGAATATTTAAGTGTCCTGTTTATATTCACATTTCTAAAGAGAAAAGAACAAAACTAGAACCATTTGGGAAGAAGGGGATACTCATTGGATACAGTGAAACAAACAAAGGCTACAAGATTTTTGTTCCGGGTCAAAGAACAATTGAGATTAGTAGAGATGTGAAATTTTGAAGAAGATATTGCTTTTAATCTCTCTAAAAACAGTGATGAATCTCTTATAAAACTTGTCACTAATACATTTGGCATCAATTTGCGATGGCTATGTGTCGCAATTACGACAGAAATGTGTCGCCACTGCGACAGTAACAGACGTTGTTTTTTAGTCACAAATTACGACGTCTATGATAGACCATCGCAATTACGACGCAAATCCGTCGCTATGCAACCACTTTATTGTGACATCAACGCCGTCACAATTCCGGTGGCTAATATTGCAATTGTGACGTAAACCCCGAAAATTGTGACGGTAGTTGACCACTTTATTTTGACATCAACACCGTCGACAGTTGGCACTTGCGACGGTCACGCAAGAAATTGCGACGGGGTTGCTGTAGCTGTGATGGCAATCGTCGTCGCAATTCTACTAGTGTACGTCGCAATTGCGACGAATACAAAGAAAAACAAAAAAAAAATTTCCTCGGTTATATTCAGTTGTCAATACCTGCCCATACTGACCACCCCTATCAATTAGTTGTCAATACAGTTATTTTTCCATATAGGCAAGGATTGCTAGGCTAGATTGAATTGAGAGAAAAGGCACTAAAAACACATTACAAGAAGAGTTGGAGTGCAAGATTGATAACATAAGACAAAAAGTGGAGTTATTTGTACGAGGAGAAATTGACCCGAGATAAGTGTATGAGGAGACAATCTCAATTTGTTGACCTAGGAAGTTGAGGTGAAGATGCAAGGTCTTCAAACAAATGAAGATCATAACCCGAGTCTTGCTCAAGTTCACCACCAACTGGCATTGGTCGCAAAATGAGGCCAGTTCATCAATAAGCCTCTGGAGCCCCTCCCGAGAAGAGGCCAGAAGGACCACATCATCTACAAATAGGAGAATGGAGATCAGGACCCAATGCAAGTAGAAGCCATCCTTGGGGAGCGAAGCCTCATGGAAGGAGACCTCGAGCTCATCAATATAGGTGCTCAATAACGTAGAGGAGAGAGAGCAGTCCTACTTCACCCTGATGGTGTTGTGAATCGGATCTAAAAATCCCTCCAGAGTCCTAAATCTACCAAACATTGTCTCGTAGAGTCTCATAATCACTATCACTAGTATATCTGGAGTACCAATGTCTCTGAGTCTCTGAAAGAGAGCCCCCTGAGGCTTTGAGTCAAAGCCCTTGCGAAAGTCTACGAAACAATAGTAGACTTTTGCAGTACAGTGTCGAGCCTCCTCAATAGCTCGCAAGGTTAAAATGTGATCCATCCAGCACACAGTGCAGTACCAAGGGCTTATCAATCTGGCATTTCCTTATGCCAAAATGGAGTTAAAGCCTAAAGATAGCTGAAATCCAATCATCTTACAACCTTAAAACTATCTCATCTAATCGAATTTAATGCCATAGAACATAACTATTTATCTAATTTTAGTTACATTCAATTCACCATAATACCTTGCAATAAATAAATTCCACACATAGGCTGATATGAAATGAAAAAAGAGAAGTTGAGGGGGATAGAGAACTCCAATATTCAAGTCATTTACTACCCAATTAATTCGGATTATCTCCTGTTTCAGATGATCATCACCTAATTCCTTCAGTCCGGGCCTCTCCTAACAAGGCTTTTGTCACCTCATAAAGATAAATTGGATCAAGCTATCAATTTTATTGTTGCTTCTTATATGTGAAACCTAGCTTTTCACTCAATCAGCCTACAAATGAGGAAAATAGTATGCACCAAGACAATTATATTACAAAAATAAGGAGGAAGAAATCTGGCTAGAAGTCACTCTCTCTTTCATGTATGATTTGTTAACTCAGGACACCAACAGACATATCCCAATAACAAAAAGAAAAGGAAAGTAGAAATAGCTTCAATCCCTTGGGTGCGCCACACAGAGAATGTCAGCATGTGCACCTAGAGAGCACATGCACCTACAGTGAGGTTTCATTTATCCTCTGTTGGGAAATATGCACATATGAGTAAAGAAGGGACTGGAAATCCTTTGTTCACTGATTGACTGCAAACATAGTTATAGAGATGGGCTTGTATTGTCCTCAGAGGTAACAGTGATCGTGCATTTGATATAATCTCTGTGTGAATAAAAACCACAATACTTGCTAGATTCAACATCCTACCTTAGTTTTTTTTTTTTGTTGCACCATGTTGGGAGCTTAGGAATAGAGCACAATATTGCTGAATAAAATGCCTCGTGAATTTCCAGCTAATGCTACTTTAAAAAATATCATCAAAAACACAACTTTCATAATTAATCAAAGATGTTGATGAGTGACAGTTGCCTTTGACTATTCGACAATGCTTTGTAGAAAAATATTCATTTTAATCCTTCTTTTACGGATTGAAATTCCATAGAAAAGGACATCTAGATATCTATCTCTTCTAGAAATAGGTTTTGAAAATATATTAAAAAATTATTTCAAATATGCTAAGGAACAGTTTACGTGCCACTGTTGTTTTCAAATTCCTGCCTAGACTAACAATCACAACATGAAGTACCCATTTCTCGTTTAATCATGGATTGGGGTGATTCAAATTGGGGATAGTAGATCCAATGTTTAATTTCCACTACAACTGGGTTTCGAAGAAAATAATAATTGGTTGAAAAAATGTGCCAATGAACTATTAGGAAATGTGAATTTTACTACTGCAGATTTAGGATAGACAGTCAGTATTGTTGGCACAACTTTGTCATATGATATAAAAATTGAGTGATTCAAATTGGTTTATGAACTAGATTCATGGGAGAATATGCCTTGGAACCAGATTTTAAAGATTCAACAATTTGATCATCCAAAAATTGATTGTCCTAGCTCTGTCAACACTCTTGCCCTGAGTTTCCTGTATGACATCTACTCACTATTTTGACCATATCTTTAAAATTAATTTATCTTTCAATGCGGCCTTCCAATTCAATTGCGTGCACCATCCCTAATTCTTGAGTGGCAACAACCCTGTCCATATTAGAGACATCTTATAGAAAAGTCATTGAAACTAAAACCCAGACATTCCTCCAGCCCCCTAAACATCTCTAAGGAAGTTAACATCATTTAAAAACATTTACTCTCTCCAGACAAAGGAGAGCAAGGGACTACCCTGACAGATGAGAACAAGGACCTCTAGGCACTTGACCTGTAGGAAAAAAAAACATAACCAAGATGAGGGTACTCCATCAAGGCCTTTCAGCAGAGGCGTTCAACACCACCAGTTAAAAGCAAAGATCAATGATGTTGGGGGAGGGCATATATTGTTGCAGTAATGTGAGGGGTGACTCAAACTAATTCGACCATCATTGATCCTAAGAGGCAATGGTGCACAAACCTCCCAAGAGCATGGGATCGTCTTAAGAAACAACTTTATACATGAAGCCAGGTCAAGAGATATGTCAGCTCTCTAAGGAAATAACTTCTCAAGCTAAAAGTTTCATGTCTACCTCCAGGCGCATCACATTGGTTATACTCCTTTTCCTTAGACATGCAGCTTTTCTTACTATAAATCATACAAAATGGGGCTCCCATCATTGCCTTCTTTTTTGAGAGCTTTGGGCATTGACTGACACATCTTCCCTTCATTCATGACATTTTTTTTTCGGCTTTTCATGGATGAATTTTATTCTAGCATCTGTAGCAGATTTGTGCTTGGCTTTTCTCTTGACTTCTAGGATCAACCAGTCATCAGCAAATAATCTGGGCAAGTGTGTTACAGTAGGTCTGGTGTTTGGTTGAAGTCAACTGTCAAACTATTTTCAGCTTGATATGGTGTTATTTTTAGATTATCCCTTTCTTTCTTAATGAACCCTTGCATGATAGTGGCACACGAGAAGGATAAGTACTACAACAACTGTTTTCTCATTCGTGTTTGGAGTCTATCAGGTCAAATTCTCTGCACATACAATTGCTTGGTCATCATTCAATTCTCTGTCAAACAGATTTTCTTCAATGTCACCATCCACATCCCTTGTTTGTAGTTTGTACAGACAATGACACTAGATGTACAGATTGCCTAGTTGTAATATGCAACAACAATAAACAAGTTATTGTACAAGAATAAAAACAATAAAGAAATTCAACAGGCAATGTAGTTTGACAGTGCACACTTGGAACGCCGATGTAGAAACCATATCTGATCACTCAGGTGTTGAAATGCTGATCCAATATATAGTCATAATGAGCAATAACCAAATATCAAAGAGCATATCTATGAAACTAATCTATTTCATTTTGATACTTCTCAAACAAAAATAACTTGGAAAATGGTATATATAACACCATGGAAAACATGAATTCACTTGTACCATTTCATCATAGAAGCATGTACTGCGTGACAATAAGTCATAACTGAGAGGTAGAAGCCAGTCATGCAATGGTGACAAATTGATTTTCAATTATTAGCTATGAGAAAAAATCCAAATAGGCATGAATTGGAGAGAAAACTCAAAAGCTTGATAGAAAGAACTTAAAACAATAGATTGTTTCAAATCTCAGTACAACCTCAATGATGAACACAATTCAAGAACAAAACTTATTTATTGACCAAAAGAATACCTTAGAGCTTCTCTTAGATTGAGATTCCTGTGTAGATTTACTATTATTTGAACCAGACATTGATGTCCAGGCATGGTTTAGCATAACTTGAGTTTCTAAGCCTAACTTTCTAACCTCTGAAAATGGAAGTTCAAATGTCGATCCCAAAAAATTAGTTGAATAATTGACCTGCAATAAAAGAAAGTGAGCAAAATTCATATACATATTCTATTAAACGTTTGAAGACATGAGATTTCTACATTCCATCAGTTGAAAATTGAAAGAGCTTCTAGCAGTAACTGTGTAGACATTTTTCAATCTAACTAAATCAAATTAAAACAAAAATTATGTTAAAACACCATACAATTAGAAGTTACAGACTGCACAACATTTTTGTAGCAATAGAATCTCGACAAAAAGGTAAACCATATCTAATATAATGCAATTACATAGTGGTTGGTCATGACTAAAAATCTGAAGTACAGGATCAAACATTGTTGGATAGAAAGGCTTCCCAGCTTCAAGCCATCCAATCTCATGTTCATTTTTTTCCAGGACTGAATCCCCAGGTTTCTCCTCCTGAAACTCGTCCAAGAATTGAACAAATGCCTCAAGTGTCAGATAGCCAACCTATTGGGGGAAACTAAAGCTTTCAAGGTGAAACCAATCATGTTTGTTGAAAAACATTTTAGCACTTCACAAATAGTAAGGACACAATTTCTACTCAATATAAATATCATAGAAAATACTATCATATGCTTACTAGGTTTTATGAGCAATAGAAAATCCTCATTTCTACTAAGCATGCTTGAGTGACAAACCTGTATTAGACCAGTAATGATCTCTAGGATATCAGTAGATCACTACAAATTACTCACTTGAAGGTAGATGCTTGTCTCAAATTGGCTCTTTAGAGCATATTCATTAAAAACCGAATCCAAGGAAGCGATTGTTACCTACAATGTTTCCAAATAGATAAGGATGGTATCGTAAGAAATTAGAGTTACGATAAAATAATAATCTTGCAGTTGTTTATGCAAGCTGAAAGGCAGTTAGATAAAATAATTAGTTGTCTTAGAAAATCCTGGAGTGAAAACAAATAACTATATTATTTTGGATTTTAAAATTAGAATACTAACGACATTTTTATCATACTTAGAAAGGGAAATTAAACTATAAAAATTGTAAAATTCTATAGCTTCTATATACAATTGGTATGAAAAGCTTACTGTATGGCTATGTTGTTTTCATGTAGTGCATCTAACAAGTCTCTAGAGCATTTACAAGTTTTGAAGTAATAAAATGTATTAACCTGCTTTAAATAATTGTACCTTCCTATAAGCAACTTTTGTTGGTTGGTTGGTTCAAGAAGGAAATTAAAATCCCCCAGCAACCACCCCATATTACACATTGTTTTACTTTTTATTACTATGCTCAAGAAGAAAGGAGACTGTAATGTCTTCTATAATCGTAATTCATATGGTTAAAAGACTCATATTTGTCTTCCCTCTACTCTTCCTCCCACACATCATTTATTCAATACAATAGAAGTATTTTAAACAACACAAAAGACTAACACATAGTAACCTACTCTAAACAATTATTTCATACTAATTTAACATTTTATACATCTTAGAAGTTTGAAAATATTTATATTATCTGTTATTACATATTGAGATGTTATAATTGATTTATATATAGAATAAATGTTTAGACTGTGTCAAAACCTTCAAGGGATGGATAAGCAAGACAACACATACTTCATCATGCCCCCAGATATAGTGCCTCTCACATGATCTTTCTATCTCTTGAGTCAATTCTTTCCGATGTGCTTGGGCATACATAGAACAAACCTGCATCCTTTATAAGTTTAGGCCAATCTTGTGAAGCAACAACCTGAAAGTTCAAGAATCACGAGAAAAATTAAACATGGAAAAAAATCCAATACTATCATCATTATAATCTACTAGAAATAGAAAATTGTTCATGTCCAAACCTATCAATAAATGCCTAAATGCAACACCTTTTCCTATAGAATAATTCATCTACTCTAATTTTAAAAACTTATAGAAATTATATTTCAGAAGTTTGTTAGGCAAAACACGTAGATAGATATGACATTATTCTTATGCTCAAATTACACACCGAGTGATAGCATAACATATATTAATTCAATGAAACTAATTTTAAGAAGGGTTCAGTAATCTAGATGCCTATTTCACATGTGAGCAGTGGTACTCTGCAACAATCATGAGATAATGTAGTTCAGATTTTGGTGAGAATGTTGAAATGTGATAAATAAACTTAAAGTTTCATCTAGAGTTACTTGTCAGTGAATGTACATGTAAGTTCATAAGGATCATTGTGACGAAACTAAGTTACAATCATGATTCTAGGAACAACCTGCCAAATAATAAACAAGTCGGAATATGAATTTTATTAAATTTTAAAAGTTTAGAGATTAGAGATTGGATCTGTAAAATTTAGTTTTACATGTTTAGGGATTAGATCTGTGACTGGAGATGTCACTTTTATGCACCCACAAACTGAGGCAAATAATGGACATACGGGTTATGAATCCAAACAAATATTGGTGATGGGACATAGAATGTCATGAACTGATTTGTGTCATATTTAAACTAATTATTCATTTGTAATAATTCAATACTGATATGTTGAAGTTCAACAGTTTAAGCTTCTTTGCTAAATTTTTTTTAAAAAGAAGGTTTCAGAATCTCATGAACCCCTTTTTTAGCTATCATTGAACAAGTTTTGTAATCAGTGTACCTTAAAAAAAGAGTTCCTAATCTTACACAAAAGAATAACAATAAATAGCTTTGTTTCAGTTTGGCTAGTTAGTGAAATGGTAGATGAGAAGCTTGTATGTCCAAATTGATTTTGATTTTATGAAAGTCAGGTTGAACTAAATTCAAGGGAATGTCTATCTAAAAGCTGCTTTCACAAAACAGTAACCATAGGCTCTAGCTATCATTTGACAGATTTTTTATTTAAGTGTTGTCAATATTAAATTTTAATGGAGCTAGGAATCAGTTTGAGAAAGATTGAAACAACAAAAAATCAGTATCACACACACTTAAGTGCCAAGCTATTGTGCCTCATTTGGCATGAGTATTCCTCCTCTAGGTAAAACTAACTACAAAATCCACTGTTATGGCTATCTTAAGTTTCTAAAAGAAAACAAGTGAATTGCACGCTAATGGAGGAGACACTTATATATTGAAGAATCCAACAATCCATCATTCCTTAACCATTCCTCTATTGTGATAATTTGTCTTTGTTTCCCACTGTCTATTAAACTGGCCTTTCACAGCTACTGTGTCCTGTGAAAAAAAGTATTTTCAGTTCTACACCGAACTTATTTTCAAAGCAGCTTTCACAAAATTATAACTATTCTAGCCAACATTTGACACATTATGAATTCAATAGTTCTTAATATTACTTAACAATTAGAACCGTATCTTAATAGCCTCAAGAAGAAACATTTAATAAAAATGAAAGAGAAATAACTCCAGACATAGTTGCAAAAATCTCAAATCGACAAAGCATCAGTTACAGAAACTGAGACAGCCAAAGTCATTCTGTCAGAATTGGGCACTAATGAAGAGGGGGATTTACTTACTTGATGTAAAACATAACAAATAATCACCATTATCTTTAAGATTAAAACTGGCTCATTGCAGAAGATATAGCAGATGTAATATAGGGCACAGATTTTTAAGAAATCCTCCGAACACAAAAGTGTTCTTTGGGAGATGTATTAGATTAGATTGCATCAGACTACACTATCTTGCTCCCACTTGTGAAGGAAAGCCAGAGGTAGGTATGAAATAGATTGAGTCGATCTATTAAGCTAGACATAAGCCATTGTGTAGACTCTAAACTATCACATGGACTTAATTGATGCTCGATCAACAAGTTGAGGGAGGAAACCCTAAAATCTTTGCCACATGGAAGCAGATCTAAGGGGTTGGTTGTGCAAGTCAATCTTAGGAGATCCATTATTTTCTTCTAAAGTGAAGCTCTCACCAGAAAATAGGGTTACAAGCATAGTAGCCTATTTGAATGTATTATATCCGACATGTGTGGGTCTTAATTTGGTGCTCCTGGTTACATTCTCCACTGTAAAAGATGCTCGTGTCCTTCCACTTGAAAGGGGCCTTAGCAAGACACAGTGTTATAGGTCTAAACATAGGACAAAATAGAGAAATATTTAGTATCTTATTGAGCTTCACTTTGTTTCGAGAATAGTTTAATATTCTCTATTAAACAGGGCCAACCACGTGAAGGTGGAAGCTCATTTGGCTCCACCCCCCTCCCCCTAACATCACTCTACATTCCCCGTTAACATCTAACATTCATTCATTCTTTCAACTATTAATAAAATGTAACATTCAATCAATATCACATGATAACATTCAATCAATATCACATGATAACATTCATTAACACAATAGATTCGTTAACATCCAACATTCATCAATATTCTGCATTAACACATAATTCATGAAGATTCATTAGCACATAATTAAATTTATTGAGACATAAAATTCAGTCATTATCAATTAAGGTATGTAGATGACAATCATTTCTTTTTTTTCTTTTTATTTCTTTTTTCTATGTAAGCTCTAAGAGGATCATCAGTGTCATCATCAATTCCCCCCTCATCAGTTGTTCTATTCTCTTTTCTTGATGATCTCAAATTCCTATGCTGTTGCAAAGGGGCGTCCTCTGCAATAACAAATAAAAGAGTTAAATTAAAAATAATTTATTATAATTGTTACAAGTATTTAATTATTTTAAATAACATAATTGTGGCGCTCTTTACCTGATCTGAGCACATCATTTTGTCTGGACTCAACATCAACACGCTCATGAACATCGACCCCTCGATCCTCTACAGTTGCTATACAAAATGTTACGTTAATCCAAACACCAATTGCAATTACATATAAAAAATTTAATAGCAAATGTATACCTCCACCACTGGGATGCACATCATGCGAACCTTCAGCATCCACAGATTGTGTAGAAGGATTGTCAGGCTGCATTCCAACATCCTACGCATTGTTATCATTGCTTGCTTAAAACAGATGTACTCACTTTATATTGGAACTTAACATCAAATAGACTAATTGGTAAAGTATTCAATTTGAAATAAATTTCATTTAGCTTATTTACCTGTGGCTCAGATGCATCATTATTAGGACCTTCCACACTGATTTCAGCTCGTAGCCGTTCAACCACGGCTCTATAGCCTTGTTGGAAGCCAATTCTCTTATCCTCTTCTGTGAGGCATCTCTTGAACTCTGAGCCCTGCATTTTTGCGTGGTATGGTGAATTTTACTTGCATTGTTACATCAACCAATGGAGGGTAGTTAAAATATCAAAAGGAAATGGTAAATAGTTAGCAGGGTTTCCAACCCTTGTTACACCTTATTTTGGTCATGTTGGAGTTGTTCTAAACTGTCTATGGTGTTCGGGAGTCCTAGAGGATCCAATTGCACTCTTGGTTGGGTGTGTAGAATAAAGGTCAAGTGCTGCAATCTGCCCTGTGACTGGTAACAGCAAGTTTGCCTTAGACCTGATTTGTTTTGGGTTGTGTTGATGTTTGTTTTGGTTTCCATTTATGTTAGAGCGTTGGAGTTGTCCAAAACACTTGGTGTCAAGGTTGGGTGTATGAGGCCTTGAATGATACAAGGGAGAAGTAACTACTATGCAGCCTTATGTGATGAGTTGGGTCCATGAATTAAAGGAGCAGTTGTAACAGCAGATTAGTTCCTTGTTTGAAGGTGAATCAAGCCTTGAATGTTCTTGTGGAGAACAGAGGATTGAGGTGATAACTTGAATTGCTTAGTTGGTCCAAGGTGCTAGGAGTTTGTTGGTGCTTCCAAAGCGTGTTACTTTGCATCATATACTGGTGTGGAGGAACACTGAGATCCAAGTTGAGGATCAGGAGCATAGACAAGCTAGTCTATCCTAGCATTTCCCATCACATTATATAAAAAATTTGATACAATTTTTCATTTACTAATAATTACAACTCTTGCTTGAAGTTTCAAAAAACCACCAGAGCTGAGCTTGTGTGTCCCATGCTTTTCTAGTCTTGCCTTTGTTGCCTTTGATGTGTTAGGCAATCTATGAAAAGTTTGAAATATGTTAGATAGTATAAATATAGAGGTTAATTAGTACATAATTAGATTCTCAACAGTATCACATACCTTGCTGTACTCTCCACTGGTGTAATATTATTTTTCTTGTCAGCTTTATACTTTCCATCCAAAATCAAAGCCTGCCACTAAGCCTCAGGAACATAGGGCGGACGCTCGTACCTGGGGTTATCCCGTAAATTTTTTCTGTACTGGTCCCTAATATACTTCAAACATAAACCAACTTTTTCAAGGAGCTTGTTTCTCTTGAATGCACGAGGTCCAAAGAGTTGGGTCATGTTCTCTATAAGATCATCCTTCAACGGTTTGTCTTGGTTATTCCACCTTTTAAGTAAAAAAACACATGTTAGACTCATAAATGAAGTGAAGCTACCTTTAATATAGTTCAAGAAATAGATGAAAAGGAAAACTATTATAGCAATGATATGAAATCAAAATAGTGGTTTGGGGTTTTAGTTAGGATATGATGTTCCACCAGGTACGCAGGGTGGGCTCAAATATTCGCAAACACTCATCACCAAGTTTTCTCCAAAAAAACATCATTCCCTACAAAACAATCATGGGATCATTAGTCGATGAAGAGTGATCAAAAACTAAATTACAATTATATCACTATAGAATAATAATAACTTTAAAGTACTTGGAACTTTGGCTACTTTTAATGGAATGCCTTCATTGTTGCTGACGATCAGTATAACATCCTTCACCGTTCCTGTACTAGGAACATAGGAACATCCAGGAAATGATGCTGCAGCTCCTATTGCAAAAAGTTTCATAAGTTTCATAAGTCTTTGTCACGAAGTATAAAAGAGCAAATGATAATTGATGTTAAAAAGTTGTAAAATAAAAACTGTTTGTTGCTGTCATAAGAGAGAAAAAGAGGGATTTGTGTACCAGTAGATGGTGCAACAGTCGATGCCTGTAAGCTACGTGTTGTCGACTCAGCAGTCGGAAAGAGATTTGTGGTTGTCCTAGATGGAGGTGGCGTCGTCATAGGATTCAATTGATTTGAAGCTAAAGAATAAAATTGTTAGAGCATGCATAAATATAGAACACATGGACTAGCATGGATAAGATTGTTAGAGCATTAAAATAAATGATTGTTCGAGCATGTATTGTCAATGATTATGATCATTCCTATATATATTCAGTGGAAAACACAAGTGGGGAATGGTACATGCGATCTACCTGAACCAGCTACAGCACCCTCATCATGGGAACGGGGCTCGAAATCACGCAAAAAACTCTGTAAAGACAGTGCATCCATATTTTAATTAATGCCATAAAAGAGCATAACGTAAAAACCATTATTGAACTCTTGTTATAATTAAAAATTTCATTAATACTTACTTTTAAGGTTTCAGAGGTGTGCAACAATTCAGAGCCCCTATCTTTTATTTCCCGAGTAGTAGGCTTTATGGTTGCCAAACGTATAATTTCTCTGCCAATTTTCTTTAGCAACCTTTTAATCGAACCGATCAGGTCATCGGTCTCTGCTAAATCAATATAGAAAGGGTCCTCCTTAAGGGGGGGCTGCTGATCAGGGACTGCAGGTTCCTTTCCCTCCTTCCGACCACTAGCCCTTTGTGACAACAATAGTATTAGTATTATCAAAATTACTCCAAAACAATGAAGAAAACAACATTAAAAAAATAACATTTTGCTTTTATCTAGTTTGCACAATTACAATGAGTTTTACCTGCTCATGTGTAGATGAGTCGGGAACATCGCGAGCATCCCCTCCGGGTGGTTGCTCCATATTGTGCCCCTGTGTCAAAGATCAAGTATAAAAATGTTAGCCAAAAATTTATTGACTAAATGGTATGTTGGAGTCATTGATTAGAAGTTGGTTTAATAGTATGTACCACCCCCATGATAGTAGCCTTGTTTGTATCTATGCGGTTCAAATTGTAATCAATAAGAAGCTCTTCCCCTGCACGTATTCATTTTATCACACAGATGGATACACGATTTCCCTAGCACGCCTCAAATATGCAATTGGGTTGCTTTATAGTTGACCCAGGTCATGTACTATTTATAAAACCTGCAATATTCCCTGTTGCTTTTGGCCTTCCATCAATGTATATAGCCATACTTTTACTTTGATTATTGTCCTACTGTTGTATATAATTTGCCGAGAGGGCATACCTACGCATACTTTTTTTATATTGAACAATATGCATCCAACTTTTGTAATCGTAACATGGTCCAACATACTCCATCAATTCAGAAACTTTGTTGTAAGACACCTTTATGCCGTCCATAGAAAATAGGCCCAAACCATGTAATGATGATGGTGCTATGCGATATATCCTCTCGTTAACACAAAAATCAGTGTTTATTGGAGGAAGTTCCTTGGGTACCCAATGTTTCTGTAGATGTTGGTACCTCAAGGGCACCTCGATGTTGCCTTCCATCTCATCATCATAAGAACATGACCCCCCTTGAGCAAGGGAAAATTTCATGCGTTTATTGAATTTCCTTCTAGTCCTTTGATCTCTAGTTAATCTCCCTGTTCTAGATAAACTGCATGTCTCACTTTCCTCTTCTATTCCTATATTTCCCTCACTCGAGGAAGACACTTCTGAGAAATACCTATTCGCTGGTACCTGCAAATGGGAGAGATCTTAGAAGACATCAATCTTACTATTTATAAGTGTATTAAATAGACTGTTTGTAAGGAGTATTGACTTATACCTGTCGATCCATGAGACTGTGCGGGATGCTCCTGAAAGGGGTTCAGTTTCCTGCAAATGTAATTCAATTATCGTGAGCATAATCACATCATAATCATAATCACATCCATCATAAGCATCACATAAAAATTAAAAACATTAAAAGGTACACAATATAACACTTAAATCAGGCTCACATTATAAGCCTACTAGGGAAGTAGGCCTAGTGAAGGGCTAAAACTGGGTTATTGTATCAGCTGATGAGTTGAGGGCTTAGTCACCTTGGGGACATGCTATTTGAAGTTGTTTGATGTGTGTGGAGGTGGAGGAAACACCTAGTTAAGGTGAAGTCAAGTTTGGGGCCTATTGAGGCATTGTGAGCATTTGATAGTTTGTTGATTAGATTGCTTGGATGAATCCATTGGATGGAGTGAGGGACATTCATGGGATTATTCCAAAGATGTAGAACCTAAGGTGGCATAAGGATTTGGTGTGCACTCTGATAGGTTATGGAGTTGGCTTGGATCAAGGAGAGGGATCTTATGAAGATGCTTGGTTGGTGTTGTGAGAACACTATGGAAGTCCCTCTTGTTATGAATGATTGCAAGTCCACCTAGGGTCTCTGCATCACCTACAAAGGCAGAATTGTTAACCAACAAATTGGGTAAGCACTTATATTATTGTAATAACCTCAACAGGTTACAACTTCGTCAAACACCAAAAATCTTTATACTTCAATTGTTTGACATTTCGTCAAACACTTTGCAAGCAAGGGTCATCTGACTGATATAACTTTTCAGATTGCTGCAATGATTCTTGTTTGGATTTGCCTCAAAGAGAATGCTTACAAAAGACTCCAAATTGTCTAAACAATGACCTAACATAAATATTAAATATGCAACTAATTTTGACAATAGTGAATGCATATATGAGTTCTAATCATGAAAATGATCACCTACAACCAACTGGTATTTTAACAAACAGTTGGTATGCAAGCTAATTGGCTGATAAGAAATGATATATTAACGCTCAAAGACAACTATTAATGACCAGCAATTGTATCTCCTTGATTGAGAATGAGTATCCAATACAATATTCATACTAAGTTAGCCAAGACTCTTGGCATTTACAAAGATATCAAAATATGATGATTGCTGGTAAAGTAATATGCACCTACAGCTGCCAATGAAAACTAATGCAATACTAAATATCTAACTTCAATACTCCCCTACAACAGTACGCTAATCACATGCATGATTAAATACAACTAAAGCCATGGATTGTTGATACCATTGTGAGAAATGTAAAAATGAATGATGTATCTATTAATGAATGATAGGTCTGATATGAAATGATAGTTACAACAACACTCTATAGTGAAAGGCAACTATGAAAATACACATCAGACCTGGCATATGAAGTCGCATTAGAGAATAGATGTATTGCGATACCATTGAACAAAAAATAACCTCCTCAAGTGCCCAAGTCGTGCCTCTCTAGTTGCCGCCCTTGATTGTAGATGACTGTAATAATTTTCTTTGCTTTTTCGAATTTGCTTTTTCGGATTGCTTTTTTCGGCCTGCTTTTTTTTCGATTTTGCTTTTTCAGCTTGCTTTTTTTGTACTGCTTTTTTTTTCGATTTTGCTTTTTCCGCCTGCTTTTTTCGGGTTTGCTTTAAAATGGCTTCCTATAATTTCAGACCTGCTAGAAATGACCTCCAATAATTTCGGCCTCGCTAAAAATTGCCTTCTGAAATGCTGAAATGCTGAAAATGGCCTTAGGCCCAATGATGCCCTAGCTGAAGTGACTAAAATATCACCTCCAAATGTGCAACCCTTCAGAAGATATTTCACTTCCTCAGTTATGTTAATCCAAGGGAGTTTTCGTTCCCAAAGATCAACTGACTATCTGAAACCACTTGGCTCCACAATACACTATGTGACTAAATCACAATTTGATGTCAAGAGAGAAATGAACAACTGGATGATTAGAATGAAGCCCGGGGTGCCTATTTATTCCTTTTTCTCCACTTTCTCCAGAAGCTTTTAGAACATTATTTTATTTTATCTATTAAGTGACTTTATAAAATATTTTATAATTCAAGTCACTTTATTAAATTAATTAAATATAAAGTTACCTTTTAATATTTATATATTTGATAACTTTATAAATAATTAACTTAATACCACTTATTTATTTAAATAAAATAATTAATTAGTCATCCTCATAAAATATTCATTATTTTGGATAACCTAATTAATTAAATTAATTAAATCAAATTGCCTCCAAAATGGGGACATGATAGTCCGCCCTTCCTGAAATTGCTTCTCCCCAAGCAATGGTTGAACAATAAACCAATCAATCCACTTGGATCCCAAATGTAGTCATGAACTATACTGCTATCAATCAACATAGGCTCTTGCAATATCCTTTGCAATATAACCAAGAGGAATGCATAATCAAATTGACAATTACAGCTCAACCAAACTCCAAAATCACAACTGCCACAGTCAGAAACCTACGAGACACAAACTCCTAGAACATCAGAACCCAAGTAAAATGGACAAATCAAACTGCCAACACAGTAAATTCCATCAATGCATCCCACTGGCCTATACGGAATGTACAATCCAACTCTGCAACAATGGTGAACACTCCCGAATGAAACTGTACCAAGTATGGAGAATCCACACACTGTACAACTCTTGCATTCAACACAACTCTGCAGATCACCAGCCACTATCTCATAACCATAACTCCCATACACCACTGATAGCAAAAAGACATCACAAGATAAACAACAAGAAATGGAACCCAAACCAAATTTTCCTGCCATCAACTCCTCTACACAAGGATCAAATACTAATTGATGTACATACCCTGCGGTATAATGCTGATAAAAAGAACCAACCTCAGGCAACAACTCACCATGAACAAGTGATACAACCCACTGTGACTGATCACCAGCTAAGTCAGGAGATGTCATAGCCAAAGGAGTAGAATCAATAACAACAACCGCTGAAGCATCACTCCCAAACTCTTTCTCTAAGTCATGTATTATCACGCTGTCAACCGCAGAACCTATCGCCATGTCATGCCCATCACAACTCTCATCCCGAGGCGTCAAACTGTCCCATAACTGATGACGAGCACTATGAACCAAACTACATCTGTGTATCATCATTTCATCAACATGGTCATCAAAGGTAAATTGATGAGCATACCTCATAGTGTAATGCCGATAGAATGCGCCAATCTCAGTCAGAGGCTCAAACTGCAATCCAGATGAAACTAATTGCAATTGATCATTAACCATGTTGGAACTGACTACTACCTTAGAAGATATCACCAAGGGAGTATTACTAGCAGGAACCATGCCAACCGCCGGCTCACCAACATCACACATGATCTTTGATACAACATCTCTAGTCTCTGTGCCATCAGTACTAGAGGCCACCACTATGTCAGGCATACCACAACAATCTGCTACAACACCCAACTCAACTGAACCTGACTCTAGTGGGAACAAACCCGATATGCCAATGTTAGTATGAAGGATGGATGCATCCCCATCTCCACTGTCTTTGACAATCTCGACCATGGACATCCTCGTATCACCAGACACCACAGCTTGTGACTGTACAGAATCTGGTAAAGACTGCAGTCGCTCTAACTCCACGGTCACCTTAGCCAAATGAAATTGTGACTCCTCGAAAGCCAACTATGTACTCTCAAGAATCTCAGAAGTTACCTCGAGCTGCTGAGTAAGCTCACTCACCTTATCTTCCTTGGCCAATAATGCATCGTATGCTGTACTCCCCCACTCCATAAGATAATCTCTGTCAGCTACCAACTACATATAATTCTGTCTTAGAATCCGGATAGCCTCCCATAAAGAGTGGAACTCTGTCAAGGAAAGATAACTGCCTCCCTGCTCATCACTAGTAAGAGAACCCCATCCATAAACTGCTAACAACTGACGAGCAGCATCGAAATGTTGGCAAACGATAGCAATGTCTCGTTCACTAACTCTCAACTGACTAGACACATGATGGCACTGGCTAGACTGTCTCTTACCAACCTCCTCTGACGCATTGTCTAAAGGAGTATCCTCAAAGTTACTGGTCTCTAGAGTATTACCATCCATATCCTGCGAATCAACTCCAAAGCTCATAACAACATACGGAGTATCAAAAACTGTGGCACCACTATCCAACTCCTCTGTACCAAAAGAAACTGCCAAGGAAACTAAGTCTTCAAAACTGCCCACTGCATCCTCCTGGATGTCATCAATGCCAATATGATCCTGGGACTCATTTGTACACACTGCCAAATATGAAAGATCATCAACACATTCCTGCAAGAATGGTCGACTGGATATATGAACAAAGCCCAACACTGGTGTATAAAAACTAATACCAACATCGGACAAGCTGCTGGCACAAGAAAAGACAACACCGTGCAATCTGCTAATCAAATCCATGATAGCACCCAAACAATCACTGCTACCAAAAAGTGTTAAAGATCTCCAATCAACTGAATCCCAAATGCCAATATAACAATCTCGAGTCCATATCCGTAAACTAGAATCAGCTGGTAACTCAAGCAAACTCCTCACCTGAGTAATATGACCAATACCAACTAACTCCACATACCTGTCTGACATTGTCCTTGTATCCTGGATGTGAATGCAAGATGAACTCACAACATTATCAATGACCACATATGATTTACGTGCCGCAAAAAGCTGAGTATCAAGAGTGCAAGATGGAACTAAACTCAACTCCATGCCATGCTTATCCCCATGTCTCTCCCAGTCCTGTAATGCCAATGGAGTATTCACCAAAGAAGCTTGAGTGTCCTCAAGCTCGCGAGAAAGCCTGTCAACTTCCTCCTTCCTCCTCAAGGCATCTGAATAGTCTCTGACAAGTCTAAGAAGATGGTCACGATCTGATAGAAGATGTAAATAACTCAACTTCATCGTTCCCATTCCTTCCCTAATTGCCTGTAAGTCAACACAAGAAGACTTCGCTTGAACTCCCTTATGTCTACCTTGTAATTGAATCATCCGGATGTGATCCTCTATCATACCTTGCATTCTGTCATGATGAGATAATGAAGTCACAATACTATCTTCGCTCACCTTCAGCTGGCTGGACAAATCATGTGAAGTACTACCAGCCTCAACCTCATGTGATGAAGCATCTATCTGTGCCTGGTACTCTCTCTCAGCAAAGTCATGAATGCTCAATGTCTGCTCATCTCTTCCAAGTATCTCACCATCATGCACAACAACATCCTTATAATCATCATCTGAACCCACTACGTTGTAGTCACTACCTGTTGGAACTAAACCATCCTGAGTACCTGTGACATCACCCTCTGACGACCTATATACAATTGTCTCAACTTGAGTATCAAGTTGACCGTTACTATCAATCTGCGTAATATCCATTCCCACTACCTTCTGAAGTATTGTGTGCCCAACATCTTCCTCCAAGCTAGTCTGATTTTTGTCCTCCCTAGATTCGGCTATATGCTGGTCACCAACTGCTGCAAACTCCTTGTAGAGGTTTCTAGATACCTCACTTGTAGAGACCTCTTGTTCCTCTTTGTCTTTGTTCTGTGATGTAGTCCTCTTAAACATGGAAACCATCAATTCATTCATCCTTTTCTGACTTTCATCCAACCTTTTCAAATTTTGTTTAAGCTTCTTCATATCCTTGTCCCACTGCTTCTGGTTACTTGAAGTAAACATGATTAACTAGCTGATTCAATGTCCAATCTACCAACAGGATGGCAGGTCAATATCTCTGATACCACTGTAATAACCTCAACAGGTTACAACTTCTTCAAACACCAAAAATCTTTATACTTCAGTTGTTTGACATTTTGTCAAACACTTTGCAAGCAAGGGTCATCTGACTGATATAACTTTTCAGATTGCTGCAGTGATTCTTGTTTGGATTTGCCTCAAAGAGAATGCTTACAAAAGACTCCAAATTGTCTAAACAATGACCTAACACAAATATGCAACTAATTTTGGCAATAGTGAATGCATATATGAGTTCTAATCATGAAAATGATCACCTACAGCCAACTGGTATTTTAACAAACAGTTGGTATGCAAGCTAACTGGCTGATAAGAAATGATATATTAACGCTCAAAGACAACTATTAATGACCAGCAATTGTATCTCCTTGATTGAGAATGAGTATCCAATACAATATTCATACTAAGTTAGCCAAGACTCTTGGCATTTACAAAGATATCAAAATATGATGATTGTTGGTAAAGTAATATGCACCTACAGCTGCCAATGAAAACTAATGCAATACTAAATATCTAACTTCAATACTCCCCTTCAGCAGTACGCTAATCACATGCATGATTAAATACAACTAAAGCCATGGATTGCTGATACCATTGTGAGAAATGTAAAAATGAATGATGTATCTATTAATGAATGATAGGTCTGATATGAAATGACAGTTACAACAGCACTCTATAGTGAAAGGCAATTATGAAAATACATATCAGACCTGGCATATGAAGTCGCCTAAGAGAATAGATGTATTGCAATACCACTGAACAGAAAATAACCTCCTCAAGTGCCCAAGTCGTGCCTCTCTAGTTGCCGCCCCTGATTGTAGATGGCTGTAATAATTTTCTTTGCTTTTTCGAATTTGTTTTTTCGGATTGCTTTTTTCGGCCTACTTTTTTTCGGTTTTGCTTTTTCGGCCTGCTTTTTTTGGACTGCTTTTTTTTTCGATTTTGCTTTTTCTGCCTGCTTTTTTCGGGTCTGCTTTAAAATGGCTTCCTATAATTTCAGACCTGCCAGAAATGACCTCCAATAATTTCGGCCCTGCTAAAAATTGCCTCCTGAAATGCTGAAAATGGCCTTAGGCCCAATGATGCCCTAGCTGAAGTGATTGAAGTATCACCTCCAAATGTGCAACCCTTCAGAAGATATTTCACTTTCTCAATTATGCTAATCCAAGGGAGTTTTCGTTCCCAAAGATCAACTGACTATCTGAAACCACTTGGCTCCACAATACACTATGTGACTGAATCACAATTTGATGTCAAGAGAGAAATAAACAACTGGATGATTAGAATAAAGCCCGGGGTGCCTATTTATTCTTTTTTCTCCACTTTCTCCAGAAGCTTCTAGAACATTATTTTATTTTATCTATTAAGTGACTTTATAAAATATTTTATAATTCAAGTCACTTTATTAAATTAATTAAATATAAAGTTACCTTTTAATATTTATATATTTGATAACTTTATAAATAATTAACTTAATACCACTTATTTATTTAATTAAAATAATTAATTAGTCATCCTTATAAAATATTCATTATTTTGGATAACCTAATTAATTAAATTAATTAAATCAAATTGCCTCCAAAATGAGGACATGACAATTATGTTTTCCCTATGAATTTTATTCTAGGTACAACTCCCTTTTATAGATATTTAATGAATTCCTTTTTCTAAACTAAACACTTACAAATGCTTTTGACCTGAAAGAAAATAAGGCTCAATACATTCACACATCAATATGTGTTTTAAATAGTTTTATTTAATTAATTTAGATTAATAGTTAATTTAGATTAGCAGTATTCTATTTGTAGTTGAAACTTGTAGCTTTTAAATAGATAATGAATAAACTATGTAACCATAAACGACAAATATATTTCTATCAAGAAATGAATATTAAATAGATTAAGGATTGATGGCATACCTCTAAATTTCATCATCATCATCCTTGTCGTCATCCTCATCATCGTCATCATCATCCTCGTCATCATTGTCATTGTCATCATCATCATCATCCTCGCCATCATCATCGTCGTCATCGTTGTCGTCATTGTCATCGTCATCATCAACATCATCATCATCAACACCAACATCATCTTCATCATCATCATCAGTAGCAGCATCATCGTCATCATCTTCTTGTTCTTCTTCATGAAAATTTGTGTTAGGAACATCATCCAATAATTGTCGATCGTGATCACCATCTACATCATCTTCTACTTCTTTGGTATCTTCTTCTTCCATCGCATTATACTTTATTGGCCTTCCTCTCGGTTCATGTCTAACAACAAATGACGAACCCGGTTTATGTGGAACCTCTGAGTAAAATACCTGCTCACATTGGCTTGGAAGAACATAGGGCTCATCCCCAACTGGCTCAAACGACCTTGTATTAACCATTGTAAATCCATTATCATGTTCAATAACAGCTCTATCAGGATCATTTGGATTAAGTCGTAGCCTGTACCATTTGACAACGAAGAGTACTAATTTGAAGGAACTAAAGTCAAACTCAAGTATATCATCCAAAATGCCATAGTATCGATTTTCAGACTCTCGAGGATATATGTCGTTTCTAGATGAAATATTAGTCACTTGAAAGACTGCAGTTATTCCTGAATCACAAGTTTTCTTCGTGTCATCCAACACTTTGACGCGAAATTTCTGACCATTACAGAACATAGCCTTGTGGTGTTTAACCTGCAATAATATGTGAAACATGTCAAAATTCTTGTATCGTGAGTTGATAAACATACGGGTGATTAATAAATTTGTACGTACCTAAAAATCTCTTGAACCACGTGCTAAATCTATTTCCTTTTGCGTAACATTGGAATCTCCATTACGATGAGCTTCTTTAACCAATGAAGATACACCTTCCCATGTTAATGTGCGACCAAAATGTTGACATCGTTCAATCCATACTGTCATCCAATCAAGATTGTTTGCAATATACAAATGTAGTGCATCCCACTCTTGAGCACCTGTACAAAAAAAAATAAGACAACTTACAACTGATTTATTTTGAAGATTAAGAAATAATTTATTACAATAACATCTTATAATTTATTACCTCACTTTCCTCAATGTACCTTTCCTCATCAAGTACTCCTCTAATTTTTTAAAAGGTTCGAGATCTCAAATGCGATCTACATGGATATTTGATGCAAACTTAGGAAGATATTTAGTAATGTACACCATAGTCTGGTATACCATATATCCCTTTACTATAGAACCCTCAGGATGTGCTTTTTGTTGAACCAAAGCCTTCAAAGATTTCAAGTGCCTCTCAACCATCCACATTGATCTAGTGTGTACAGGTCCACACAATTCAATCTCCTCAACTAGGTGTATGAGGTAGTGTTCCTGTGCATTGAAAAAAGTTGGAGGTAGACACTTTTGCATTTCACACAGTAAATGATGAATTCTTCTCTTCCAATAGTTTATATCTTATTTATGGATTTCTTTAGATGACAACCAGCTACATTAAGAGATTCAAGTCACAAAAAATATATAGATACGAGACTTTACAAAATAATATACAATAGATTACATAGCAAGAAAAACAAATCGCGAATATAATAAATATATACAACAAATTGAATGGATATTACTGCTTACCTCGTGTATTTTCCAAGATTGTATATCACTTGTTTGATGTTATTGTTGAAGTGCTCTGGGAGAGAGAGGAAGCACGTACTGCAGTAATTATAAACCAATCATTTCATTGTTTTCTAACATAATATAACGAACAGTACACGTAGTTTATGAATATATTGTAAATACAGAAGAACATAACTTACCTTGATGAAAGTATGCCAATCATGCGTTTTGAGCCCTAGCCCAAATTCACTTTTTTTTTTATATGAGATTGTTTATGTTCGCAGCAAATCCTGTGGGAAATCGAATTTTTCGTATGACTTCTTTTATGGCATCACTTTGCTGCTCCGTTAATAACCAAGGAAGGGCAGTTATATTAATCTGATCTCTGTTGCTATTTGAGTGAATGAAATTCTTCAATGCATGATTGGATTCATGAATGTCATTACAAATTTTGACAATTTTTTCTTTGTCATGCCCTCCATCCAATATTTTCCACAATGTCTCTGTTATATTTTTTCCAATATGCATAGTATCAAACAAATACACAATTTGTAACTGCTCGTAGTAGGGCAACCTACTAAATTGTCTGGGATAGCTTTTTAGTCCCTTTGGAAGGTTGTCAGTACTGCCTTGACGACCTTCACGATCATCAATTACACAATTAGTAAACAAACATCACAATAGAAATATATAAATTACAAACATAAACCATTAGGTGGAATGGCATTACCTTGACGATTAATTCTATTATATTCCAACTTCCATAGGCGAGGTGTCATTCTTCGTGGCTTTGATGTAGTCTCTTCTTTCCTATTCAAAAGATGCTTTTTCGTACTTCGATACTTATGATTCTTGTGGAGGAAGTGTCTACACTCATCAAACACTTGCTTTCCTAAACTTTTTGGATGACATGATTTCATCTTTGGATCACAAACTGGACATGCAAATTTTCCCTTTGTTTGAAGACCTACAAGATAATGATATAATTGGATTATTAAATATGTTGATTTTTATAATTAGAATTATCGTGCGCAACTTGAATTCACTATAACATACCACAAAAATGTGTTAGCCCTGGGGCATCATGTATTGTCCATGCAAGTATTGCATAGAATTGAAATTGTCTTTGTCCTATTGGTCTAGACACGTTATACATGGTGACACCGTTCCATAACTCCACCAACTCGTCGATAGGAGGCTCAATATATACATTCATATCTTTTACTTGATATTTACCTACTTGAATGAATAGTAACATTACATAATTATTATGACCGTTTTACTGCAAGATTTGTAAGTACATGTAAATTAATAACTATCAAATGATAAGATACCTGGAACAATCATTGCCAACATAATGTGCTCCCTCTTTATTGACATCCACAGAGGAATGTTATTGTTGAAAACAAAAATAGGCCACACCGAGTAAACAAATCTCATCTCTCCAAATGGATTGACACCGTCCGTTGCCAATGAAAGCCTGAGATTACGAGGTTCTTCTTTGAAGTGTTGCTACTTTTCCTCTATGTGCATAAATGCCGAACCATCCGCAGGGATTCGAATAATGTCATCTCGATTTCTATTGCATGCATGATAATCCATAAATTGAGCCAAGCTACTACACCTGAATAATTGTCGCATCCGTGGAATAACGGGGATGTAACGAAGAACCTTTTGAGGCACCTTTTTTGTTAGTCGATCTGTTCGATATCTACTCGTATGACATACAAGGCATTGTGTTGCAAATTCATGTTCTTTATAATATATAATATGATCATTGGGACAAGCATGTATTGCTTCATACTCCATTCCAATATCTTTCATAACAGCAGATAATTCTCGATATGAGTGAGGTAGAATATTTGATGGTGGTAACAGAAACTCGCCTATCAATCTACAGCAAAAAATATAAGTTGCTAATATAAACAATATTAGTGGTACATTATTCACCCTTTGTTAACTTAAAAGACATATATGACATACCTTAACATACGTGACATTGTTATGTTGGATAAACCATTCATAACCTTCAAGTTCAACAACAACAATACAACAGAGAGAAGAGTTGTTTGGGAGTCTTTGTATAGGGGCTCGTATGCCTTCTCAAGTAGAGGTACATCGAGGCTATCATCATCATCATGATTAGATACGCTTGGACTAAATGTGTCATGGATCAATGTATTTATACCATCATCTTCAATTGTGTTTTCTAGCGCATGATCATCATCTTCCATGGGATCATTATCTTCACCTTGGATATTCGCACCTCCATGTTGCTCCACTTCGAAAACCATATTTTTTGGATTGTTGTGGTTCATATCATGTACTTCCCTGGGGAGATCAACCTATATAAAATTGATTAACATAAATAAACCATGATAATGAACTCCTCATCAAGTGATTTCATATGTATATAAATTGTTAAAATGATATAATTAACAACTTACTAGTGGATGATAGTCATGCCCCCGTTCAATGTGACCATTCTCCCTACAATGTCTCTTAACTGTTTTGATTAGCAGTCTTCTACGGTTTAAGCCTTTACAAATTTTGCAAGGACAATAACATTTTCCATCACCTTTTCTTTTCAAGTTAGACCACAATCTAGCGATTGTCTCCCTATTTTGTTCTTCACTTATATTATCTGACATGATCGTTCTTTGCAGGAAGCAAAAATCGGGCTATGAAAACTTCGGTCTACAACTTTCACAAACTAAGCAACGCTGTCAAAAGTACACAAATCTTCTTAGACTTAGCTAAATACTTTAATCTTTTAAAAATACTTTCTTTGACTTTATTCCTAAGACATTTAACCCAATCACCTTTTATAACATTCAGTCAATTGCTTTAGGCAAATTTGTTGATAAGATTATTTGTAAAACTTTGACCAACCGCCTGAAGGTCTTATTTCAAGAGACCTTACAACATTAAGCCACTAAAAGCAATTTCAAAACATATAAGCTAAAAGTCTACTTAAAATATACATTAGATTAAAAAATATACAATTTTCATACCCGAGTGCGCGGCTATAACTTGTGCAATGGCCTTCTTGCTTAGCTGTAGAAGCTCTCCAGCAATCAAATTATACAAGCTACAAGGCCTAACAGCAATTTCAAAACATATAAGCTACAAGGCAAGACATATTACATGACATGGCAAAAGGAACAAAATTTACAAGCTTTAGCAAGACATATTAAACGACATCATAGTGCTAGAGAGATCACAATTATATGAGTCAAACATAGTCATGAAAAAGCACATAAATTAGTTATTATATGCAATTAAAAGATATATAGTTAGATAGGGACATCCATAGGGCATATTAAAGAAATGAAATGGTCATATAGATTTCATATATGATTTTGAAGATGATAGTGTTCTAAGGCAAAGAATCAGGAATCTACCTCCAGTCAAACAAATTAGAGGTTCGGTAGTTTCTTTAAATCCTGCACATATGGCCTTCAATATAGCACTTCTCTCCAGCTTGCTTGTCACAATAGAAGAAAAGATGAAATTAAAATGAAAGCCAAAAATGTTACAAAAAGAATGAGCTTTTTTATATTGATTGTTTTTCATGATATTATCGAACTCCGTATCTATAAATGCTAGCGGGGTATTGAAGTGGGTGGCCTTCAAACCAGGCTTGGCCAGCACATGAAACACCATTACATAACAATATTTTTATAACAATCACATTAAGCTTATCTATGTAGTTACTAAACCAGCTATTACAAATAAGACACTAGATACAGATTACAGTGTGACCAAATTGAGCACCATATCCATAAATAAAAGGTTAGAATGTTCTAATACAGAAGAGAGCATAATATATACCAACACCAGTGTAATCTGTACAAGAGATATTAATTACTATGCAACATATGACATTAGACACAAGAACATGCATATATATGATTTTTGCTTAAATCCAAGAAACTGTGAAGCTGTTCATCAGGTGGCTCAAAATCTGCATTGTCATCTGGCTTCAGAAACTGTGAAGCTGTTCATCAGGTTTATTGCAAAGCTGCAGTGTTTTTTATTGGTGGAACTAGGGATGCAGTGCAGGCTTTCTATGGTAGACTAGGGTTTCATTGTTGGAGATTCATGGCACAGAGCTAACCATACGCACCAAATAGAGAAAATAGTACACAAAAAGATAGCTAGGACTGTTAAAACTAGAGCCAAAAATTAATAAAGAAACACTACAACCAATATACCCTAGGAATATCTATTTGGAGTTGAAGAAGGAGTTCACTCTTTATGTAGTCCTAAATATGTGAAGAAGATGAAAGAAAGAAAGCAAAGATTTATTAAACAAAAATGTATTAGCACATGTAAGGTACAAGGTACAACTACCATTATATTAAAGTTTTTAGTTTTTTTTTTGGCATTTTTTTCAAAGGGAGAGAAGATCTAAACATGAAATATGTAGGTATGGAAGGAAGGAAGATCGTGGTATAAGAGAACATCTGAACATGAGCTAAGGAAGAGCTAAAATATACATATGCAATGTTGACAAGGGATAGAAATGAATGAATATATAACAAGGAGAAAATAATTAGTAAAGGAAAGGAAGTGAAGATCTGATACTACAAATTTGATGTGATCAGTCATAGGTGATTTTTCTCTTAATAGGGTTTTCATGTTAAAAATTATTGTGTTTAAATGTGTGGATTATTGTGTTACATGTTATTTTATTCTTATTTTTTGTATACTTCTTGTTGATGTAACTTAGTACATGAAGTATATAGTTAAAAGTTTATTACTCTGATACTTGGTGAAAGCTAACAATTTAGTAGTGAAGGATGAATTAGATATTATTATGAAGTTTTAATATAGTTACCAAGTTGATATAGGAAAAGTTTAAGTTTGTAAGATGCTGAGAGTTTTTTAAGGCCCTATTTGATAGCCGAGGAAAATTTAGCCCCCCTCCCTCCTTAGTTATTTAACAAAAACATGTCAAGGTGTCCAACAAAGGATCATGGGAAAGAATGGGATGCATTAATACCATAGGAACAATATGCCTATAATGAATGGACAAATAGGAGAAATGGTATAGTCCTTTTAAGATAGTATATCAAAAAAGATAGAGGATATTTTAAATTGAGGGATATGAAGAGTATGGATAAGAGGAGTTCTCATGATGAAGATATAGTAGAAGCAATGAGAGAGGTTCATGAAAAGGTGAGAGCTAATTTATGGAAGTGTTTACAACCGACCAAAATGTTAGGAGAAAAGATATACAACAATGATACACTTGAATAGGGAGAGAATTTCCAAAGATAGTTAGGGTAAGATTATAATGGGAAATACTAGTCACTACAGGATCTTGGGAAAGTATGGACTTTAGACTTCTTCTCTTCGGGAGTATCATGCAAGAACACCTCAAGCTTAGATTAAAGGCCAAAACTAATTAAGTTCCTAGCAGGGCATAATAAGTATAATAAATTACATCGATAATTTAGACCAATGATGTAATAGAAAACAATATTTTTAAGCCAAAGTTTAAATAATATTGTAATGAGCAAACAAAGGGACCCAAATTGATACATGAAGTTTGACAATCAATGCAAACAAGGTTTCCTGCATAATCCTTACTTTGATCAGTAAAAAGGAAGTCTGATTTCTGTGTCCTTTTCTGGCAATATTGGTACCCATCTGATGATCCATTTGTTGTAGATGATAGAGGGTCAAATCTACTTTATTTTGGTTTGTGAAGCACTCAATTTTATTATGTGGATGAAAAGATATTCAACTTTTTGTGTAAGCTGTCCAAACCCTTACTAGGGTAATCTGTAACTTTGTACAAATAAATCTGTAATATAAAATGTGGACCAAGACCCCAAATTCAAATAGATGGTGGGGAAAAAGGTGTATTATATTCCCTCTTCTTTGCAGGAACCCATGGACAAGAATCCATGTGTATTTGATCAAACAAAACCATGAAAAGTTGTCTCAGATTGCATAAAACAGAGATATGATAAATCAGTCATGATTTTGCTCACATAGGGAATTTATTGAAGGTATAATGGCTATAAGCGCATGCAAGGATGAATCCTAATTGTATCCTAATGGCTGGGAATCAGAGGGTCTCTGAACCACTTTGTGACTGTCTCAATGGAATAATGCATGCCTATCACAGTTTGACAGTGAACTGATGTTATGTGTTTTGAGTGGGATCAAAGGATTGGATTGGCTGGTTTGTTGAAGGTTATGAAAGCTAATGAATCAAGTGATATAGGAATGTCCTTTGTGTGGGTGAGAAATTGAGAATCCAATTTGTAAGGATAAATATAAGGTGTCAATTTCAAAAGTGTATGATGGGGCAGTCGCAGTCAATCCAACGGTTCAGAGTATTGGAAGAGTTATAGATTTTGTAAGGTCTTGTGAAGGAATGGAAAGTGCCCATGAAATGAGTCTAATCAGAAGTCAAGTTAGTGCTGTAAGAAGTCAAGAGAGCCATTATTTTCACGAGGGAACGTGTGTGTTCAGTTAGAAGGAATAGATGGATCAGAGGTTGCCATGAGTTAGAGTGGATCAGATATGTTTAAAGAGTCACTGGGCATGTATTGAGGGGATTGGAGAATAGGATAGATTCCTGGAAAGCCTTGAAAGGGAAAGGTGTTGATGAATTGGGAAAGGAGAAAACTTTGCAAACAAGTTGAATCAATACCCCTGATTGGTAGTTTGGTGTGTGTGCAGATGCTCTAAATAAATAAGAAGGCAAGGCAATAAGGAAGCTGGTAAACTGTCAAACTGGGCCTTAACTCTCAAGGTACACGAAATCATTTTGGAAGATTTCCAAGCTTTAAGGATGGATATGGGAAATCCTCCGTGATAATTTCACTTCTCTTTTGGCCACAAATAACTACAGCCATTTAATGCAGTTGGTGACAACGGAGATGTGATGTAAGTTCATTGTGATCTATGCTGCGATGACAAGTGATCACTGGCAAGCAGATTGATTATGATGGGGAATGATTGTTTTGAGTGCCTCAAGAAAAAACTTTGCAAGTTTTTTTTTCGTTCTTTCAATCCCAATTGTGAAGTGCTCTGCAACTTGAAGAGATGGAAACTTCCTTTACTCTCACTTGCATTAAGTAGAAAAACCCGTTCCGTGGGCAGAGCAAAAGGTTAAGATTTGATAATCATGTTCAATTTTGTGAACAACAAACAACATCTTGGTTCTGCAGGGGGAAATGTTCCACCAAGTTGAGGATAGACACAGAACCAACACAGATGTTTGATTCATTATTATGGCTTGGGCGTTGCGGCTGGGTGAAGATAAAGCCATCATAAGGCTAAATATGGAAACAATTGTTCCTACGGAGGCATTGGGAGGATTTGATGAAATCTTAGCGAAATCCATCCCAAAATTAAGAATAAATTTGGGGGACAAGTACAGCGACCTTGAGAAAATTGAGGCCACGAAGTACTCACCATTTGTATTGTGTTTTGATGAAGATTTTGGAACAAAAGGTTTAGAAAAGCTAGGAAAGGCCGGCTGGCAGTGAAGATGGAGATCATATTATTCCTCCTCCTATTGCAAATTGCACAAAACTTCAAGTATTTGACTTGCAAAACAAAATTCAGGGGTGTATCTCAATTTGGATTGGAGAACTAGCAGAGTTACAATTTCTCAGCTTGTCTTTTAATGAGTTGTAAAACATTCTCTCACCAAAGTTGTTTACATTCAAGAATCTTCAAATTCTAGATTAATCTCATAATAATTTATGAGGACTGATTCTTGAGAGTTCAGGGATGTTGAATGATACGGCAAATGTGACACAAAGTGAAAAACAAAGCTCTCTCTGTCTTCATCTAGGAACTTGATTGTTACCGCCATTTTCATTGTAAACTATCCCTTTCTGGCCTCTATAAACCTCTTATTTCTGAATCTTTCATCAAACCACCAAAAACGGCATGTACTTGGTGCCTTAATCCTCGGCAGTCCACTCTTCTTTTCACCCAAATTTACCCCAATTCTTGGAATGGACTTTGCAAAAAGCTCCTCCATTCCACCCAATGTCCAATTGCAGAGCCCATCCCATGATCTTGGAATGGGTGTCGGTGTTTGTTTTGTGACGTTTCTCAACTTGGTGGAATAGCTCCCTCAGCAAAAGCAAAACACTCTCCATTAATTTATTGTCCATAAAATTGAACATTTTATCAACCCTAGTCTTCTTACTCTTCCCATGATAAGAATTTTGTTGCTAGGTGCAAGTGAGAGTGAAAGCAATTTCCATCACTCCAATTGCAAAAAGCCTCTCAAACAACAATGTGGTTACCAAATCCAGCTTGTATCGAGGATTCAATTCTGGGGGCACACAAGACAAACATTCTCAATCATTATCAACCTAATTGATGGTACTTACATGGCACTTCCGGCAAGGATTGCCAAGAACTCCCATCACATCACTATCGTTGCCTGCATACCTCATTAAATGGATGAAGTTGGTGGTGGCCAATAAAAGAAAGGAAAGAAATAATCACAATGGATGAAGTTGATAGTG
The DNA here is from genome assembly GCA_028749045.1 of Cupressus sempervirens. Taxonomy (NCBI): domain Eukaryota; kingdom Viridiplantae; phylum Streptophyta; class Pinopsida; order Cupressales; family Cupressaceae; genus Cupressus; species Cupressus sempervirens. Next base: position 306,639,670 of record CM053783.1, read on the forward strand.
CCCAATCGGACATGGTGTTGACCTCTTTATTGCCTTGTCTTCTCAAATGTGATAATTTGGAGTCATCCAGAGAAGCTAATTTTGCATTAATTTGATCTATGTAGTTCTACAAGTGCTAAGCCGCCATGTCCCTTTTATTATTGCATTTACAATGATTTGTGAATCACCCTCAACATGAAGTTTTCTGGCTCCTAGCTGCTTTGCTACTCATATTGCTGAGATAGCAGCCTCTAGCTTTGAAACATGCTCGCTACCATCTGAATCATACTCCATGATCCATAATCAGGATGAAAGAGTTCAATGAACCAAAAATTGGATCATGGTGTATGATTTGAAATGTTAATTATAAAAATAATGTTAAACAATCAAATTCCAGAAACATAGTACAGAATTCAATGTGGATTGTGGAAGCCTGCTATCTTTAATTAGAAATATACACGTCACTTCATATAATATTATCTCAAATATCCAACTATAAACCGAATCCACAGGTATTATCTCAATTTCAATACATAGAGAAAAATTAGAGATAAAGATTTCTATCACAGCTAAAATCTTTAACATTGCTGATGCCAGAGTTCATTGCAAGAAAAAACAAGTGTGTGATACAGTGTTTTTAAGGTCAAGTGCATTAATAAGTACAAAAAAATTACATAAAAAAAGCCAAGAGATTGCAATAAATTGGGAGGAATAAGAAACCAATGAATGTGTACAACTTTATTTGTGAGCATTTACGATAGGTTGCTAGGAGTAACTTAAACCTCACCATTCGTCTCTATTGGGATTATGCAAATGCCTATTAATTTCAACAATAGCTCTTAATTTCCACTTGCAATAATATTCTTCCTTATGGAGAACCTTGGTTTCTTCTAAATCAATGTGGTATTTTGTATTGAAACAATGCTTAAAAGTGCATATTAGTTTCTGTATTTATGTGTAATGTCAGCATTATGTTCTTTATTCAATGGAGAATAGTAAGTTTACCGTAGGTCTTGGTCCACTGGTAAATATGGGGAAGAACGTGAGGGACTATATCATGTGAGAGTGTAGGCATGGGTTTTGCTCTCCGCTCATCGATGAGCCTGGATATATCTGTGGTATTCCCATGGAATAGTTTGTATGGAGGACCCCTGATTCCTTGGGCTTCAAAGTGCTTTTTCAATTGCAGAGGCTTCCACCATATTGTTATTGCAATCTTGAGCAGGAACAAAACTAAACCAAAAGAAACAATTGTCAAACCCCAAAATACCCACTCCATGTTCCACTCCTTGTTTAACACTACAATTCTTCGCTTGAGATTTGCTGCAACTTTTTCTATGCTGCTCAAGTGTAGAATCCCTTCATATTTGCATATAGCAAAACTCACCTGTTTGTTTTCATGTGAGAAAAGATAACTCCAACCACTCTTGTAGTTTAGAAATGGCGTAGCTTTGATTTAAGACAAGAAACTACAGTAACCAGTCGGACCATACGATACAATAAAGTGGATATTGTGACTTCTTGTTTCTCAATGGTTTCAAACGATAAATTAAATGAAAACTCCATTTGAATTTGTCTCTCATAAATAAATAAAAATATGTAAAGAAAATGCTTTGATATTGGAGGGTTTTAGAAACTATAGTAGATATAATAATTCATACATAAGTTATAACATATACTGAAAATAAAACAGGAAAACATACAGTTGTACAATTAATGACCAGTCAGCAAACCATAAACTGTCACAACTTACATCAAACCTACGTTCGCTTCTCTCTGTCCTCCGCTAGTTCTTCGTGCCCCACCCTGAGATACCCCATCCAACTAAGCTGTCTATACTGTACTCATACCAATGGCTGGTCTTCTTCTATGCTTTGCCCCAATTCCCGTGCGACCATCTCGTACAGACTTGCACCCTCAAACTTGCCCTTGCCTCCATCCGTCGACATTGGCCTCAAACAAATGAGCAACGTTTTAATTTTTTTTCTCTTACATCCTGTTAGCGTTGCAATTGCGACGTCGTCGGGCTATAATTGAAAAAAAAAAGCCAAAAACACATTACATTTGCCTGCCGTCGCAAATTGACCTCGTAAATTGACCCCTAATGTATTAGTGTGTTACTGAAATAGATGAAAATCACTCAGCAGAAATTGAGAGGGAGAATGATATTGAACCTTCTTCTACCACTACATCAAATCCTGAGGATACTGAAAATGTTAACAATAAAAAGAGCCCACTTTGGGCTAGGAAAATGATAGAAGAGAATCATGCTGAACCTGATGAAGTAATTCGAGAAAGTAAAAGAACAAGAAACCAGTCATGTTATGTAGCATTATTAACTGAACTTATAAAAACAAAACCTTCAAATGTTGAAGAAGCCTTATCAAGTAAACCTTGGAAAGAAGCAATGATTGAAGGATATAATTCTATACTGAAAAATGATGTATGGGATGTTGTACCCAGACCTAAAAAAAAATCAGTTGTTTCTTCTAAGTGGCTATTCAAAATCAAGCCTGCACTTGATGGTAGCATTGAAAAGTACAAACCCAAATTTGTAACACGAGGTTTCTCATAGAAAGAAGGTATCGACTATGAAGAAACATTTGCTCCAGTTGCTAGATACACTTCAGTTAGGACAATCTTGGCTATCGCAGCATCCAAAGGATGGAAAGTTCATCAAATGGATGTTAAGACAACATTTCTAAACGGTGAAATAGAAGAAGAGGTTTATATTGAGCAACCAGAAGGGTTCTACACTCATGACGTGTGTAAATTAAAGAAAGCACTTTATGGTCTCAAATAGGCTCTCAGAGCATGGTATCAAAGAGTAGACAACTATCTAACAAAGTTGGGTTATTCTAAAAATGAAGCTGATCTTAACCTATACTTCAAGATAGATGGTGATGACATGATTATTCTTGTATTATATGTTGATGATTTTTTGATAACAGTTGAAGAACATCTTATAGAGAAGTGCATACAAGAGCTAACAACATAGTTTGATACGAAAGATTTAGGTCTTCTTCACTACTTCCTAGGACTGGAAGTTTGGCAAAAGAGTAACTACATTTTTCTAAACTAGGGAAAAGATACTGTTGATATTTTGACAAAATTTGGAATGATGGAATGTAAACCAGCGACTACTCCTATGGAAGTCAATCTACACAAGTTAATGATATGATCAAATATGAATCTGGGGATCCTACTTACTATAGGCAGATTATTGGATCCTTAATGTATTTGGTGAATACTCGTCCGGATATATGTTATGCTACTAACACTTTAAGTCAGTTTATGTGTGCACCAAAGAAGATACATCTACATGTAGCTAAATACATCTTGAGATATTTAAAGGGCACTATTGGCATGGGAATCAGATATGATCAAGTAGACATCAATCTTCATGGATATTCAGATTCTTATTGGGCAGGCAACACTACTGAACGTAAAAGTACTTTTGGATGTTGCTTCAATCTTGGATTTGGGATGATTTCTGGGTTCAATAGAAAACAATACTTAGTTGCGTTAAGCTCTACTGAAGCAGAATACATTGCCTCCTCTTTGGGAGCCCGAGAAGTTGTGTGGTTATGAAAGTTGCTAGTTGATTTGTTCAAAAGGCTTTTGAAGCCCACTGTGACTCATTGTAACAATTAGAGTTGTATTAAGCTTTCAGCTAGTCCAGTTTTCCACAACCGTTCTAAGCATATTGAAATTCCTTATCACGACATTAGAGATATGGTGGATCGAGGGGTTATCATACTTGAGTACATTTTTGCTAATGAGCAAACAACGGATGTTTTTACCAAGCCTCTTGCTAAAGTGAAGTTGGAATACTTCAGAGAAAAACTTGGTATGATTAAATTGTAATATTGAATATTAAGTTTTATTATTCAATTTATGTGTGCTTATGCTTCTATGGTTTTTTAGTTGCATTAGATATGTAATGAAAGGTGACGATCTTTCATGGACAAATATATTTAGAAGGTAATCCTTTGTAAGGTGATGATCTTGCAAATGATAGGCCTATTATCATGACATCTGTTCTGGTCATGCCGGAAGTCATTGATAACGAATGCATTATGATTACTCTAGATATTGTTTCGGACAATTAGAGATCATAATATATGTTATGATAGTGTTCATAACATGGTGTTTTTTAATTATTTGACAAGTCACTTTTTAGAGTGTTAAAAGTTAGATAATGTGGTATGTATACAAATATTCTATATTCTTGAGAAATTATTACTTCTCCCTTGCTAAGAGGGAGTGTTGAAGTATAGCTTCAGTCAAAGTAATTCTGGACATTTGAATTTGATCTTATGATTATCGAAAGAAAGGCTAACATATATGTATGTATGTATGTATAGATATAGATATATTTATGTGTGAGAATTAATATCTCTTCCACCGATTCTGATCAGGCCTTGCTTGTTATCATACTGCGATCACCGATTCATATCGGGATTTAAACATTGATTGTTATATGAGTATTGGGCGTGATTACTTCCGCCAATATTAACATTGTTGTTAAGTTGTGTTAAGAGGCAGTTATGCCACCGTAGGGTCATGACCCTACGTGGCCCTTGGCCATGTAGAGTCATGCCCCTACAGGGACATGATTCCTTGTCATATATAAACATTGTAATGCATCAATGGGAACAAACATATATCAATCCAAGTCATAAATGCAGTCCTAGGGATCTATTTATCTTGCAGATTATTGAAGAACAAGTTCGCATTATTATTCAAGTAAGAAGATTCTCCAAGCAACGAACACAATCCTGAATTAAAGATCTGCAATATACAAGTCTGAGAGCAAGTATGTGACATATTCTATTATAGTAAGAAATATAGTTTATCCTATCAGAGATCCTATTGCATTAACACATTTGGTACTCTTCATGTGCATCCTTTTTCAAATGAGAGGTCGAGGGTCTCTTTTATAGAATCTTAGATCTGATCAATGATCAAGATTAAATCGAATGTACGGTTTAGATTGAATGTGAGATTGAGTCCTCCATTTTTGATGGAGTGGAATGAGTTGAAATAGGAAATAACATTGATCCATTCAAATATGTGCTCATAATTATTTTTCTAATTAATTAAATAATTAGTTTCAACAATTATGATGAGCATATTTGATTTAATCAATATATTTATTCCTTTTTCATATGAGATGAATTAGGAAAGAATATTGATCCATTCAAACATGACATCATAATAGAATATTCTAATTAATTAAATAATTAGTTTCAACACTTATGACTTGTATATTTAATTAAATCAATGTATTTTAATTCCTTTTTTATGTGTATTAGCTAAAGATGGTGGATTTAATTTAATTAAAGTACTTACGACTTATAATTGAATTAATTCAATTAAGAGGTCAACTCAGCTAATTTCAATCAATATTTAGGAATTCAATAAAGTATGTGATTAATACAGATTAGGGATTTTCTGCATTTGACACTTAGGTCGAGCAAAGATGATAAGAATCAGAAATGCCTAGTACAATAGGACTTAGATGATCAAGAGGTTGATGTTGTAAGATTGATGCACCAAAATTGGTTTAGAATGCCAATGTGCGAATTTAGGGGTATTGCAATAGATATATATGGTGGTGTTGTTCATTTCAATGGTTCGAGTTTAATACTTATTTAAAATTTGACGCAGAGGTGTTGACATTCATACATAAATAATTTTAGAAAATTAAATGAGAATCATATACAAACTACGTGTAAGATTTAAATATAAATATAATATTTAACTTTTAGGTGTTCCATTTTTATTTTAATTATTGATTGATAGTGTGTCCAAGTAGGGTATGAACATGTATCTAGATTTGTCAAATAAAAGAAAAATAGTCTACAAATATGAGGACAAGAATGACAAGAAATTGTTACAAGGATTCATGCACTTTTTTAAGGAAAAAAAAGTGATATGATTTAGATCGAATTTAAATATGATGGAAATAAAGAAAGAAAAGAACACATAGAGTGTACCAAAATGATATTTATTTAAAAAACTACTGGAATAATAAATCACAAAACTTTGCTGGATTTTTTTAAAATTATGTTTGCAAGAATGAAGATTTCTACGAGCATCCATAATACTAATGGAAAGGGATGCTTGCATGTTATTCAAAAATAGCTTTAGCGTTACAAGCTTAAGTCATGGCAAAAAGAGGCCCATCAATTTATTTTCTATACACAATATAGATTTAATAAAATTATATGAATTTAAATTTAATACAAACACATGTTTGGTTATTTTTTAAAATTAAAGAAACTATAATATTAAACTTTATATTTTTGTCTTTTGATTTCAGGATTTCAAGCAGGTGCTATATTTTCTATTGTATGAAGTTTTACATTTTACATTTTCATTCTACTCATTTAAATTTTTATGTTGCTTGTTCTTAAAAATAGTTATCAATTAGAAAAAGGAAAACAAATGAGAAAATAAGAAAAGGGAGAAGAAGAAAGGGAAGGAGAAGGAGAATAAGGAGGAGGAAGATAAAAAAGAGATGGAGAATGTGCCAAAGGAGAAAAAGAAGTATGCAAAGGAGAAGACCAAGATGGAGGAGGACAAGGGGAAGGTGAAGTGGGAGGAGGAGGTGGAGGGAAAAAAGGAGAAGATGAAGAATAAGACCCAAAACAGGAAGCAAAGTAAGGAGAAGGATAAGGAAGAGGAAAATGAGGAGAAGATGAAGAAAAAAAGAATAAAGTGAAGGAGAAGGTGGTGAGGAAGGAGGAGGAGGCAAAGGAAAAGTCCAAGGTAAACTAGGATACGGGGAAGAAGATGAACAAGGAGACAATGTGGGAAAAAAAGAAGGAAAAGGAGACGAAGCAAAAATGATGAGAACATGAAGAAGAAAGAAAGAAAAAAGGAGAGAATGCAGCAGAAAACACAAAACAAGAAGACAAAACAGGAGCAATGGAATGGCAGTTTTATATCTCTCTATCGGCGTAACTATTGCAGCTCCGTTAGGTGCAAATGCTTGTTGTAATTGCATTCATGTCTCATTATTGCAGCATTTTGAATTACCAGTCATATATACTTAGATAGTTCATTGTCATTGTATTCATATTTCACTGTTACAACATTCATAGCTATAAGTAATTCATATATTTGCATTTCCACTGCATTTTCATGGTACAATTGAAGAAGGAATTCCATAAATTCACGCAGTGTTCATATAACTAGAAAAAGGGATGTTACAACTTCCTTTAGTGCCATCTGGGCTGGGGGTCATTAGACCTTGTGACCTTGTGCCTACCACAGGGAGCTCAGACCAACTGAGCTGGGTTTCCTAACTCATAAATAGTTTTTTTATCGTAATCATGTAGAGAGCATTAAATGACAATGAGTGAAATGTTAAATTTTTTCACCAGGTTTAGTTTTTCAAGCTTGTGTTTTTACTTGAAATTCATAGTTTTGGAAAATGTTAATCTGAATTACAAACAAATTATATTTTTGTGACAGCCAGAGGAGGTTGGTATTTCACGCCATGTTGAAACCAATGACAAAACGTTCATTACAGATTTGAATTCGAAGATATCTGCAGAGATGTTTGATGGTATTGTACGCGAAGTTGTGGAAGAGATTGGTGTTCCTGCACAATCTCTGGTATGATAACCTCAAATCTATTTAAAAAAAAAATTTTTTGTTCAACTTTCTTTTTAGATAGTGGATATTAAATATATCATACTGGTAGATCTGACGCAAAAATACATTTTGTATACAGGCATTTATTGCTTATGTTAATGATGTTATAAGATCCCATTATTTATGCCAATAAATTAACTCCTATTACAACCACTCTGTAGCTCATCCAATAATGCATAGAAGCCACATACCTTGAAGCTATGTCACAAGGTTCGCCGCACTTCTGGCTTGAAGTTCGAAATTCAGCGAACATCTTAAAGCAATAGAAAATTCGTCAAAAATGCGTATCAAATTCGCATGGCAATCGGGTCGTTTTTTCATCAAGTATTTTTCTAAAGCGTTTCCTTAGGTTTTTCAATCTGCTGGTTCAATGGAGGGTTAACCTACGAATAAAAAGAAGCTTGAAACCGTAGCTTGTTCAGTCGCTGAAACTAGCAACTAGGGCAAAAAAAAATTGCAGCAATTGTTCTTTTTTCAACACGTTTTCCCATCTGCGTCGTGAAAGGAGCGAGTTCAAGCATCAAATTCATCAACCCGTTGGTAACGTTTCACGTCACTTCATCCTGCATAGTAGCACCGATTATGTTCGAGTCTTTAAGAGATTTAATCGAAGTCTATAAAAACTAAGTAATTTTAAGTTTTACGATAGGGAATTAAAAATCAATAAAAAACTTAGTAATTTTAAGTTTAACGATAGTGAATTAAAAATCAAATATTATTAATTTTTAGTTTTACGATAGTGAATTAAGAGTATATAAAATTAAAAATTATAAATATTTTATTAGTTTTTTTGACTTATAAAAGTTACAAATATTTTTAAGTTTATTACAAATCATTTATATTAAATAAATTATTTATAAAGTTTTAAGAGTTATGAATTGTGTTTCTTTATATAGAATGATTTCTTATGGTTTATATTTTATAAATGTTAATCTATTTGATATTTTTATAGATATATTATTTATATTTTTAAAATATTAAATTTATATAAGGCGAATTTAATGTCGAATTTTTTTCGAATTTTTGCCCTTGTCAAACTTCATCCGAATTTTATAGTTGACGAATTCGAACTCGAACTCGAACCTTGTGACTTAGCCTTGAAGTATGTACCATTAAATTCTCTCCAACTCGACAAATCTATTCTTCCAACATTTGTAGCAGAGTAAGGAATCCATAGAAGTGTATGCTGCTTTAGGGAGAGGGAACCCAAACAAATAAAGTTGCCATCTAAAAGGGAAGAAATATGCTGTGGACCTTCTGTCCGAGGAGAGAATTGCAGCATAGATGAATTGTGGTAGAAGGCATGGATAAAACGTGACTCAGTATGGATAAACAATACCAATAGTGTACTAATAATCTGGTACATTTAAAAAATAAATTGATTCTTAAACCTGTTTTGCTGCATTTCCCTGGTTGAAGGCTAGTTCTAATTTGCACTTAAAAGTCGGCTACTTAAGGGTTGATAATTTCTGTCAAAGGCCAATTGAAGAAAATGGGAGTGCTATGATGGTTGTTTTTTGCAAGTAGGTGCTTGGACACAGATTTTTGAAATCCTTTTCAACAGTCTTTTGTGAACCACTGAACATACAAATTTTGTACTATTCCTTTTGAAAAGTCTTTCATAATTGCCTTTTTGTTGTTTGTAAGTTTTCAAATAAACTTCAAACTCTTGTTTGCATATTCATGGCCAATATAGAAAATCTTGTTTTGACCAAAACCCAAAAACTGACAGGCCAAAACTTTGATTCTTGAAGTACAGAATTCTCACTCTTGATGAGTAGAGGTATCATCATATAAATTGTTTAAAACCAAAACCAGAATGACCTCAGATGTTAATCACTTATTTCTGATTAATTGATCACATTTTTTTTGAATGATACATTTGATGGAGATTTTACCTTTCTTGTTTACTTCCAAATTTCTTCATCAGTGTTTTGTTTATTAGTGTTGGACAGGAAACAGTGTATTTTTGATGCAAAGTTTTCAAAAAAACTTGTGAAAATGGTATATAAAATCTAATTTCTATGTCAAAGTTTTGATTTCTCTAAAAATGTGCATACATGGATTTTAAGATACGTGGTATATTCCCCTTATACATTATTTGTTGTTGTGTAGAGTGATCCAATATTTATTGGCATTTCTCGGAGAGTGACTAATGTTCGACCCACTGTTTTCTTCTACATCAAATGTAGTCTACATTCATCAGATATCCAGAGCTTATATTCGAAAGCAAAAGATGGTTATGAATCAACTCATCTATGTATCACGCCTAAGGTATTATTGGCAACTTTAAAAGAGACATACTAAGCTCTAATTTGTACCAATTTTTCTAGTGAATTGCATGAATATTTTCATAGTTGAGCTCTATATTTTCTGATGTTGATTTGCTTTCATTGCTAAGTATGATTTAGCAACTGCAGCATCAGAGATGCCAGGTTGTCACCAAGGTGGGTTTGCATTGTACGATCTTATGAAGAAAGAGGCTAAAAGTCAATGAGGTCCAAAATTTTCTTTCTTCTTACCCTTAAAGTTAATATTTATTATTTTCCCTTTAGAATCTATGTATTCTCTTTATTTCCTAGCTTACAACTGTATCAAGTCGACAAATAATTAACTCAATCTTTAATATAGTTTTGTCGTCCTCCTAGAATTACTGCTGTTTTCTTTTCCGTTTTTTGGTCAAGATATGCAGATTAGGTACCCTAGAACTGCAAAGATAACTTGTGAAAAAATCTGCTACAGATGGAGATAAACATCTTGTCACTGCCCCAACTTGTGTAAGTGAAACTTTTGGTAACAAGGCTTAAACGTGCCAATGAACACAACTCTTGGATGATCACATCAGTTTGAAAATATTTAATTATTTGATCCTTGTTCCTTCAAAAAATCTTTTTGCCCTCTATCTGTGAACTTAGTATCAGCTACGAATGCAGGGACATGTGATCAATTGGTGCTGTTAGAAGCTACCCCACTGACGATATGTCTTACCTCTACCTTTGTTGAAGCTTTAGGGATTGGTAATGGAATGCTTCTCTTTCTTTCCTACTGAAAGTCCATCATTGGAGAAGGGTTTTGAGCAAAAACTTTTACAATTTGGGAGGATCTAATACTCTAAACCATATCAGTCATTTTTGTAACACTGTGGCATCCACTTTAAGGCTGGCTAAGGCCAGAATTCATCTTGAAAAAGGAAAATTGCATCCTTTATTTTGCATTCTAGAGTGTATACCTTCTCACAACTCTCCACACTGCAGATTCACACTTCTCAGATTTGTTTGATTACTTTGGCAAAAAATTGCACACATTAAAATATAAGGAATTTAATTACTTTCTCTGCCTTCCAAAAATATTATTATTCAAATGAACATAAAGGAGTAAATAAGAATAAATAGGTTTTTTCTGAATGTATTCTTATTTCTGTTTGGATTTTTTCTGCATCATCACTCTTTGCTGAAATCTTTTTCATATCTCATCCTTGACAACGAATTCAAGAAACTGGAAAACATGACCCTTTTACTTTCTCAGTCCTGTGTGAGCAATAGATGATAACAGATATATTCATATATCACTTTTCCTCTCACTCATTGTTCTACATCCGATACTAAGTTTGGCATAATTAAATAGGGAATAGTTGTGAGGATTTCACACCATCGTTCCATTGTAAATGGGGATCCCCTCTTTTCGCTTGGTAGTAGGGTAGTTGCCCCAGGTAGTCTTAGTTCAGTGGCAGTTTTCAACTCTCCAAAGTCTAAGAGTTGATTTTCAGGAACTCTGCACTAGGGGGTTGAGTCGGTCAGGGATGAGTGAGAGATGAGCTGAGCTAGTCAAGGATGTGGATTCAAAAGTCAGGATATTTGTGATGAAATAAATTAACCAAAGTGTAAAAAGATGGAGTGAAAGATGCAAAGCAAGAACCAATTAAGTTTTAGCCTGAAGAAAAACACTTATGGAACCTTGTTGATGCTTAAAACTTGGTTAAGTCTGACTTTGTTTTTAGAATCTTCCAAAATCTAAAATCTCCATAATATCTCCTATGACTCTGAAACCACTGTCAAACATCTTGACAGTATATACATGAAATATAACTTAAAAAAATAATAATATGTGACTTATATGAAGTCAGAATTTGTGAAATTCCCACATGCATCTAGCCCAATCCCAACAGGATATTAAACATCCACCCAATCCTTGGCAAAATTCTTCTCCAGGAGGGTGATTTCACCCAACTTTTGTGAATTTCCTCAATCCACATATGTATTTCCCCAAACCTCTTGGTGAATTCCAAAATTCACTTGATGCAACTTTGCTTAATTGCATGATGAACTCCTAAACATGTAGAATTCTGAACTTGTTGAAGGGCTTGAAAATTTGATGAAAGGAATGATAGGGAGCCAGCCTTGGAGGGTTGAAAATCATTAAATTTTGAATTGCAAGCATTAATTATTAGCAACTGAACTCATAAGGAAAACCAATTTTATTAATTGCCTATTAAAATTGAGGGCCACCAATTCAATGTGAGGCTACAATTTAATGAGGGGCTGTGATTGTAATAAAATAAATTATTTTTCTAAATTTATTTTTGTCTTATCAAAGGGAGTCAGCCCAAGTACAAAGGGTATGGCCCTTGGTTCAGTTGCCTATAAGAAGATAGGAAGGGACATCATTTCAAATCATAAAACAGTCACAAAGCAGGTAATTTGGATTACAAGCAGAGCAGATCATAACCAATTTCTCAGGGAACTTCATAGCAGCAGACCAAGTTTGAGGTAGCTGCTGTAGAATAGTAGAAATGAGGCCTCAAGCAGCATCCTAATTCTTCAAAACAAGGCTGGGATCCTTAAGTTTCCAAAAATATTAGAGGCTAGGTGGTGCAAATTGCAGATGTGGCTATAAAAAAATCAGAATTTAGAATTCATATCATACAAAGATTTAGGCATTATGGCCTAGATATTGACAGCAGCCTGTAAGATAAGTGGTTGACGATTGAGGGGGTTAGTCATGAAAAGCAAGGAGGACAAACAACATTTTAAGCATCAATGAATCAGATTTCGTGAAATTCTGATCATGTGGATTGGCAACCATGTGGAAATGTGAAAATGGTGGCAGTTAATGAATGAGAATATAACAACTTAGTGAGGAGATTAGTATGAGTGTAGATTCAAATCAACTTGAAATAATTAAAGTTTGGGTTCAAATCGTTAAGTTATTTTGAGTTGAAATGAAATTTTCCTAAGATGGTGTGAATTTCCACCTTAAGCACGTCTAAGTCAAGTCTGATTTTCACTAATGATTATTTGCATTTGCCTAAGTCAGATCTGATTTCCACTTTTCGTTGGATGCACTTGACTAAGTCAGGTCTAATTTCCACTTCACATTGGATGCACTTACCTAAGTGAGGTCTGATTTCCACTTCACATTGGACATGTTAAGTTGAAGTAGCTGCGATAGAACTCCTTTGTAACTGTGCTAGTTTGCAGTGTGGTTCTAAGTTCTTTCTCTTCAATCAAAGCTTCTGTAGATTTCATCTTATATGTTCATCTCCTTTCATGAATCCTTAGCATATTATTTGGTTCCAGACTTAGTATGATTATTATCATAGCATCCTATCTATTTGGTTCCTTCATGAGTTCTATCGGCATAGTGATTCCGTTTATTGATGTCTTCCAGCTGCCTACCATTATTGCTCACTACGTTTTCTCTTCATCTCTTCAGCTAGAACGTGTGATGATATGGCTCATCCTCTCGATGACTTGACATTTTCTTATATTGGTTGGACGTTTCATGTGCTGCTTCATCACCATTCATGTTGATTGTGTCCATGTGTCATTCCCATTAGTTTTGATATTCACGTGAGTTAGTGTTGAAGATTGGTAACAATTCATATTTGTTAACTGTCGACAATTCATTGAAGAGTGTCAGTGGTGTTTGTAATGTTGGTCCTATATTCTTTGGAAGTCTATTCGATTCTTGTGAAGAATATAATATACATGCTCGGTGTGACTTTTTGTGGGGATTATATATCACGTATTATTCTATAGATTGGAGAGGTTGACGATAACATGCACACAAAGCTACATTATTACTGTGTGGAATGGGGAGCTATTTCGTATCCACCTCTGTATTGAGTGATATCTTAGAGGATATAAGCAATCTCTGTGGTGTGTTTATTTGTAATAGACATAACTATTTTAGCTGGTACAAACATTGTTTTTATACTATGTATACATTTTGTGTGCTGATACTTCTTATATTAGGAATTAGTGAGGCTCATTAGGTTTGTTGGGTATCAAAATAATCTTGCAAAGCTTTGTATTCAATTGAACACACAATAAAGGATCAAATTTCTTGGCATGGCAAAGGTTTTCCCTTGAGTAGGAGGGTTTTCCTAGGATACATAATTGTGTCAATCTATTCTTTATGTTTTAAACTAATTCTTCTAGATTTTTTGACATTCTAGTTTCAAAACATTAACATGGTATCAGAGCTTGGCCAACCTTTATTCTCTCACAAGAGTGGTTGAAGCTTGAGATCACTTTAATTCTTTAAGTTGTAGGATTAGAGTATCGTAAATGTATAAGCTTCTAGAGGAGTATGGATGATGTTTGTCATTGGAGATGGGTGATTGCGTTTGAAGAAGTAAAGGATTTGTATGCAACTATGAAGTTGGTAGCAATAAGAAATTATGTGATTGTTGTTCTTCATGTCTTCCATTGACTTGCACGTGGCTAGATTTTTCCCTCAGGTAAGAGAGTTTTGCTAGGATAAACAATTCTGTCAATCTGTTCTTTTTGTTTTTAGTGATCTATTATATATTTTTTGATATTTTGGTTTCAAAATATTAACATGATGCACTTGCCTAAGTCCATGTTGATTTGCACTTCACATCATACACATTTGCCTAAGTCTATCCTGATTTCCACTTTTAGATTCCAAGCTCACCTAAGTGGATGATGTTTCCACTTGGCATATGTAGCACTTTGCCTAACTCGATAGTAATTTATTCTATGTTTTTGGATTTATGCTCAAGTAACCTTGCATTTCCACTAGATGAGTTTTAAAATTTGTGTGAGTCATGGGTGGTTTCCACATCATGACTAAGTCTATAAGCAAATGGAGAAACTTATGCAAACTTGAATTTATTCTGAAAATTCAAGTTCAATCAAAAGATCAAACTACATGAAATATTTAGTTTCAATCGAGAGATCAAACTACATGAAATATTTCATTCCATGAAAAGATCAAATTGCATGAAATATTTGTACAAGCCCAAGACCACACATCAAGCTCACATCAAGATTTCAAGTACAAGTGCAAGTTCATTATCAAATTCAATGAGAAGATCTCGAAGGGTAGATAGGATGACTTTAAGGTGAAACAATTTCAGAATATGAGTCACCACAATTGAAGGCTTGATAATGTTGAGATATTTTCTCAGCATCACGCATTATTTAGCCTATAAGATAAGCATGTTTGAGGTGTTGCCCAACTCATTTCAACCAATAAGAAAACTCAAGTTGCTTGTGTCAAGGATCAACTAATCAAAATATGCCAAGTGTACATGTGGAAGGCATCTAATGCCTCTATGTAATTGACGCAGTTAAGTTTAAAGAATCCCCAAAAGGAGATGTCTAATCTTGCAACCAAAATCACCACAATAGAAATATTAATATAAATCAACAGTAACACCAATCAATAAGGAAATAAAAACTCTAAATTATTATTAGGTTGGTTTGCAAATGCAGATTAAAGATTTACGACTCAAGTCTTCTTAAATTTGAGGTGTACATGCCTGATTATTTGCTAATATGCTACTAGCCTTTGAGTTATCTTCTATCAACTTTTCTACCCAAACAAGGACTACATCACTACTTTTATACAATATTATTGACCTCAAGTTAACTTATTTGATCAACAATCTCCAAGACAAATGAAACATATTACAACATATAGGTCAAGACCTAAATACATGAGAACACCCTCAAATAGATACAACATGCCATTCAAACACATAAGAGGGTTGACCACATGTTTAACAACATAGAACAATGCGCCAGTTAACACTGCATGTTGTGATAGCCCATCACAAGCCGAATCTCACCAACTTGGGTTGTTAGAACATGAAAGCCAATATAGGATCAAATCGATTATAAGATAACTTCATTTGGATACCTCATAATATGATGTGAAGCTAGACATGATCTCCAAGATGCTCTGGCTACACCATAAGGATCACATAAAATAACAAGCCAACTTGACCGATTACAACCTAAAATAATAGGAAACTGCCCAAATCAGCTGTAAACAAATAAACTGAAAATAAATATTTTTGGTGATGCAAGATTTCCAAAAACTTAAGGATGCTCCTGCATCAGACACCCTAGGTGAATAAGAAGATGTTCCATAAGAGGAACTTGTTTTGATCGCATTTAGAACATATTTCCTATTTTCATTCTTAACCCACTTATCATCTTCACTAGGAAAAAAATAGTTGTGCCAACTTTGCAAATCCACAAGTCTAGAATAATATCTTCCATCATTAGGTACTTCTTTGCTATTACTTCCACAAATCAATCTCACGACACCAATTGCTTCTACCTTTGTCTCTTATACAAGAAACCACCAATATCTTCTTCCCTTTTTGTTTTACTCTACCTCTACCATCCTTCAACAATTCCTTAACCTCTAATCTAGTCACAAGATTTTATTGCTCATTTGTTACCACTTCTCCGGTAACCTATTGTAACATCATTCGATTGCCACCAATCTTCAATCCTATCAATTTCACATTCACTCATTATATTCTTCACCAACTGTACAACCTCAATAACATTCTCAGCCACTCGTTGCAAACCTATCACCTTTTGATCTAAAGTAGTCTGATCTCCCAAAGTGTAAGTTCTCATCACACCTAGGTTCTTAGCTTTTTTCCCCTCCTCCTTCAAAGGAATTAACATAAATATTTTGCCATCTATCACAATAGAAGTAATATTCCTTTGACAATCATGATTTACACCAATGCCATATTGCTAATGTCTACCCAACAAAACATGGCAAGCACTCATGTTAACCACATCTTACAATTCCTCATCTTGGTATGGTCCAATATTGAAATCAACTCAACACTGTTCTTTTACTTCCATTGTATGATCATCTTGCAATCGACTTATCCCATAAGGACAAGGATGTTTGTGTCTCTTCAACTTGAACTTGTATACCATCTCTTTTGATACAAGGTATCAATACTTCCACTATCCATTATCACCTTGCAACATTTACCTCTTGATTTGTAAACAGTAGGGGACAATTGCCTTTGTATAGGCTCCAATTCCATCTTACTCAACATAGCTCTCCTAAACATCAAAGATTCTCCAATCTCAGGTGCAACTTCCCATTTAATAGGTTCATTTTTTTCAGCTTCCTCCCACATGCCTCTCAGTTCCATTTTCCCTTAGTAGAACCAATCAAACATTGGAAAGCTCTATATCTAACATTCCCACATTTGAAACGTGTACATTTGAACTTTTCATTGTCTCTACCCCTTGAATTAATCTTCTTATCAATTCCCCCTTCAATCACAAGTTTATCTTTTCCATTCTCTACAATTGGTTTATCCCTAACCTCGGGGAAAACTTGTCTTCTCTTTAGGTTGTCTTTTGCTTTCAAGGCATATTGATAAGCATCCTCAGTTGTACTGATCCTCAACATGCTCAACTCATCTTGAATGTTATGTCTCAAACCATTAACATTCCTAGCCACCTTCTCCTTGGATGACTCTCAGCTTCTAGATTTGATTGTCATCTTGTAGAGCTCCTTGGTATACTCGTTAACTGTTAAATCTTTTTGCTTCAGATTCTACAAATGCTTGAACAATTCCAATTCATAATCCCTCGGTATGAACCTAGCCTTAAGTGAAGAAACCATAACTCTCCCCCAAGTGATCTTTGGTTCACCATTATGTTCTCTATCCTTGTGGAACTCTTTCCACCATAAGGTAACATGACCTTTCAACTTGGTTTGTACTAACCTAACCTTTAGTTGATCTCTAACATCTTCAAGCTTAAAGTAATCATCTAGTTCATTAATCCAATTTATTGATTCTTTAGATTTAATGAACTAGAAAAGAAAACAACATCAATTTTATGACTTCTACCTATGTGTGTTGTAACTCTCAATATTATTTCTTCCTCTACAGGAATCTTAGCTTCAATTGTCTCAAGATCTTCAACAACTTCCTAAGATTCATCTTTTCTTTCAAGGTTTCTCTTAACCCCAGTCAATGCATTCCAAATCTCAGTCCTTATCTCATTTCCTAATTCCTCCATCTTCTTCTCTAGCCTTCTAAGATCCATTCTTCTAGGTGACATGTTTACAAAGGAATCTCAGGTTTTCAATCTTGTCTAGTTTGATAATATGATCACAAGTATTGATTGCCTTACACCAACAAGCAATCTACCAACACCAACAATCTGCCTCAAGGAATTGATCTACTTAGTCCTAAAATCACCAACTTACTACTGAACTAATTCACCAATTCTTCATTGTGCCACCTTCTGCAATTGTAGGTCACATCTATCTTCTACCGCCCCAACCAATATTTATAGGGTTCACAATTCTTGGAACACGATCTAATCTTTCCTTGTTGACGTCACTCTCTGTCCTATCAATCAATCAGTATTATTCCTGACCACCTTGTACAAGCCACCAATTGATGTAGGTCAAATCAACAACTCTGCCACCTTGCAAACAACAAGTAACAACTTCACAAGCTTAGGAATCTAGATCTAAAAATTCAAAATCGCAATACCTGCTCTTATACCATTTGATGTAGTCAAGTTTGGAGATTTCCCAAAGGGAGATGTCCAATCTTGCAGCTAGAATTGTCGCAACATAAATACCAACATAAATCAATAGTAATAACACCGACCAATAAGGAAACATGAGCTCTAAATAATGATCAAGTTGGTTTGTGCAAATGTAGATTACAGATTTAGGACTCCAGTCTTCTTACATTCTAGGCATAGAGACTTGATTATTTGCCAATCTGATACTAGCCTTCAATCTATCTTCTATCAACTGACTTTGCTAACCAAACAAGGACTGCAACCCTACTTATATACGAGATCACCAACCACATGTCAGCTTATCCGATCAACAATCTCCAAGAGAAAGGAAATGCATTACAATTTATGGGTCAAGACCTAAATTCATGAGAACAACCTCAAATAGATACAATAGGTCGTGCGAATACACACAAGCATCGACTACATGTTTAACAACATAGAAAAATGCACCAATTAGCATCACATGTTGTGATAGCCCACCGCGAGGTAAATCTCGAGGGCCTGGACCAGACTGATCATAAGATAACTTCATATAGAAACCCTTTTAACAATATGCAAATCTAGACATATGATCTCCAAGATGTCTAGACGGTGTCATAAGGATGTAATATCCCCTCCTTGACATAAAATCTAAATAATAAATTATAATAATAAATAAAACAAGGAATAAATACAAGCCTATCTATACACAAGAAAGTTATGAATACTGTCATATATGAAAGTACACAAGTCATCAAATATAATGCCAACTATTAGTGAGATGATTCTATATATAAGTGGAAACACAATAGATATCGTCAATTATTATAATATTAATCTCTATTAATCAATATATATTTACCAAAGGTTAATAATAAGAAAAGAGCGTAGAAGCAACACTATATATATATAAGTGGTCAGGCGAATGAAATAGGACATGGAGTGATAAGGATTAAAGAAGAAATGGTTAAAAAGAGGGTTCGAAAACAATTAACTCCCCATGAGTCAATCATACGCTATGTAGGAGTAATCAGATCCATCACTGGTGAATATGGAGAGAGGAGGAAAACAATGAGAAAATTAGGATGACCGTGGAGTAAAAATGGACTACTATAGGAAAGAGTGAATTAAAATTGTTTTTAAAAGAGTACTCTTCGATGGGTAAGACATGGCCACCATTAGTGTCTAAAAAGGCAAGAAGAAAACAAAAATGTTATTGGACAATGGTGGTACCTTTATTGGTCAAACCCCATGTGAAAAAGGTGACATGAAAATGCCACTACCACTGTGGCAATTAAAGAACATAATCCCCACACTGCCAAAAAAAGATCCTAGCGAGCAAAATTGGAGGATGATTCAAGTAAATATACCCACCACTCACAAGTGTATTTTTGAAAAGAAGGAAACATATTAAAAGGGTTGATATTAAAGTATCATCCGTTCGATGACATAAATTCCCCTCTAGTAATATTTATAAGGGGATGTACATAGCACCAATCAGGGAATTAGAATAAATAAGAAGACCACTAAAAGAAACTTAAAAAATATTGATTCCCCTTAGATTTATAGAAAATGGATATTAGACAATCTTGCTTTCAAATATATATTAGTATTTATGATAGGAAAATATAATTATATATATTAAAATAATAGTAACAATAATATCTCATATCAAATATCAAAGAAATATAATTAAATCATGATGCTATTATCTTGGGTAATAGAATCAAATATTTGTTAATGCAACTATCAATATGATCAATATTTAATAAGGTTATGAATCATTATAAAAGGGGTTTCCCAATATCATTATAAATAATTGTTAACATATGATCACTTCTAACGAGTGCTTATAAATGAATTAAGAGTGGGATAGGAGGTTCCTTCTATCTTATTATTGAAAAGAAAACTATATTGTTTAAATATGAAAAATTCCATCTCTTACTCCGTACTGAAGTATTTTTAGATAGGGAGTTTGCGGAAGGTAAAGGTAGAGTAATTTTGGGCCCATGACAGATTATCCCAATTCTAGGATTAGGCTTTTAGTTTGTTTCACGTGACCTTCGCATAGTAAATCTACCATCTAAGAATGACCTTAGTAATTAGAGGAAGTAATGGAATTTTTGCACAAGTCAATTAAATTAAATCAATAAATTTAATTGATTATAATTCAATAATTGAATATTCAATGATCCCATAATAGAGATAGCCCTAAGTGACAATTATTATGATAATAGGTCATGTATAAAAAGGGGTCATTATAGTGGTATCTAAACATGATCTTGTCATCCTGTAGGGAAAATACAATTACAAACATTTCAAACTATTGAATACATGTGACAAAGAAGTCTGGAAAAATGATTAGGCAAATGATGAATACACTTATAAATTCATGAGTATAAGTGATTTATTGTCAAGATGGGAGAGACAGAGTAAATCCACTCGAGATAGGTAGATCCAAGATAGGTGAGGACATGGTTTCAAATACATTGAGGAAAGAGTAGAAGGGTAAGAAAATGATTTCAAATGTCTTGAGGAAAGAGCCCAAGATGGGTACGAACATGTAGTCCTAATGCCTTGATGGAACCTACTCGTAGATAGGTATCTAGTGCCTTGCGACATTGGGATTTTCATCCTCTTAAGGATGTAATGTATGAAACAAAAAAGGACTTTAGCTCAATATGCTAACCTATTCAATCTATTTTATTGAATGAATCATCGAGGAAAACATATTGCAACTATAAAGATCGATCATACTATATCTATCGATCCCATCATACATTTACCCTTTAGTTATGAAGCCATAAATCAAATTATGCTTTGGGCAACTCACCAACTCAAACATTATGAAATCCATTTAATGACCCATAATATGTCATTCTAAATGATACAATCACCAAATCCTATAACCCCTCTAAATGGAATCACTTATACGACTCAATATAAGTCCACTTAATTCCACTTTTTTCAATTATATCATTTAATTCAAATTTGGAACTTGAACGAGATTGCTCATGATCTAATCAATGTGTAAAAAATGGAATTGCTTGAGGACAAGCAATTTTAAGAGGGTAGGACTTTAATATCCCCTCAAGATAAAATATTGAATGAATATAAGCCATGTATATACAAGAAAGTTATGACTACTGTCATATATGAAATTATATAAGTCATTAAATATAATACCAACTATTAATTATACGATTCTATATATAGGTGGAAACACAATAGATATCGTCAATTATTATACTATTAATCTATATTAATCAATATATATTTACCAAAGGTTAATAATAAGAAAAGATTGTAGAAGCAACATCCTTAGCTTATAACTTTTGTTAATTGATGGTTTCCCTTATTTCAAAGTACATTTCACAAGCACTATAAAGTAAACAGCATCATTTTTTAAAATTATAAATAAATCGAATGAGCACCATAGCAAAATAACAGCCACGACTTAGAAGATTGCGCCACCCTATATATATAAGTGTTCAGACAAATGAAATAGGACATGGAGCGATAAGGATTAAAAAAGAAATGGTTAAAAAGAGGGTTTGAAAACAATTAACTCCCTAAGAGTCAATCATACACTACGTAGGAGGAATGAGACCCATCATTGGTGTATATGGAGAGATAAGGAGGAAAACAATGAGAAAATTAGGATGGCAGTGGAGTAAAAATGGACAACTATAGGAAAGAGTGAATTAAAACTATTTTTAAAAGAGTACCCTCCGATGGGTAAGGCTTGGCCACCATTAGCGCCGAAAAGGCAACAAGAAAACAAAAATGTTATTGGACAATGACAATACCTTTATTAGTCAAACTCCATGTTAAAAAGTTGATATGAAAATGCCACTATCATCATGGCAATTAAAGAACATAACCCCCACACTGCCAAAAGAAGATAGTAGCAAGTGAAATTGAAGGAGGATTCAAGTCAATGAACACACCACTGACAAGTGGATTTTTGAAAAGAAGGAAACATATTAAAAGGGCTGATATTAATATATCACCCATTCAATGACATAAATTCCCCTCTAGTAATATTTATAAGGTGATACACATAGCACCAATTGGGGAATTAGAATAAATATGAAGAGCACTAAAAGAAACTTTAAAAATATCGATTCCCCTTAGATTTATGGAAAATGGCTATTAGACAATCTTGCTTTCAAATACATTGTAGTATTTATAATAGGAAAATATAATTATATATATTAAAATAATAGTAATAGTAAGATCTCATATCAAATATCAGAGAAATATAATTAAATTATGATGCTATTATCTTGGGAAATAGAATCAAATATTTGTTAATGCAACTATCAATATGATCAATGTTTAATATGGTTATGAATCATTATAAAAGGGGTTTCCCAATATCATTATAAATAATTGTTAACATATGACCACTTCTAATGAGTGCTTCCCAATATCATTATAAATAATTGTTAACATATGATCACTTCTAATGAGTGCTTATAAATGAATAAATAATGGGATTAGAGGTCCCTTCTGTCTTATTATTGAAATGAAAACCATATTGTTTAAATATTAAAAATTCCATCTCTTACTCCATACTGAAATATTTCTAGATAGGGAGTTTGTGGAAGTTAAAGGCGAAGTAATTTTAGGCACATGACATATTATCCCAATACTAGGGTTAGGCCTTGAGGGGTGTTGCATGTAGTCCGTTTCATGTGACCTTCACATGATAAATCTACCATCTATGAATGACCTTAGTAATTAGAGGAAGTAATGGATTTTTTGCATAAGTCAATTAAATTAAATCAATAAACTCAATTGATTATAATTCAATAATCGAATATTTAATGATCCCATAACACAAATAGCCCTAATTGGCAATTATTATGATAATAGGTCAAATGTATAAAAAGGGATGATTGCAAAGGATCACATAAGATAATGAGCCAACTAGACCGATCACAACCTAAAACAACAGGAAATTGTCCAAATGAAGATTAAACAAACAAACTAATAGGAAATATTTTGGGGTCGCGTAAGATTTCCAACAACCCAAGGATGCTTATGCATCAATATCCTATTTGTTGATTGGACGATAAAAACATTGTAATTTTTTGATTGGCCCACAAGATGGTGCTTCATTCTGATTCTTGTCCATTTATTGGTGCCCCGTTATAGGTCAAATGTATAAAAAGGGATGATTGCAAAGGATCACATAAGATAATGAGCCAACTAGACCGATCACAACCTAAAACAACAGGAAATTGTCCAAATGAAGATTAAACAAACAAACTAATAGGAAATATTTTGGGGTCGCGTAAGATTTCCAACAACCCAAGGATGCTTATGCATCAATATCGTATTTGTTGATTGGACGATAAAAACATTGTAATTTTTTGATTGGCCCACAAGATGGTGCTTCATTCTGATTCTTGTCCATTTATTGGTGCCCCGTTATCTAGTGATTGCACCTAACCTATTTTCTTATTGTCTCTTGGAAGCGATGCAAGTTTTCTATTGGCCCATAGGGCAACACTTTAATTTAATTGGGCAAGCATTTAATGCTTGCAATTATAGGTTGGCTTAGGGCTTTGCTTGCTAAAGATGGGCCATACATTGTAATGAACAACTATAAAATGGCTAGGCCTCATTTTAAACTCAATTAGATTAGATTAGCTAAGTGAGAGACTTGGATAAATTGTTGCATGTTACCAAAGTAATTTCTAATTCATTGTTGGTCTTGATGGTGGATTACTTACGTTGCTTTGGAGTATGACATGGATTCTACATTTATCCACTTAGATTATGATTTTATTTCATGTTGATTATAAATAGTGTTTAGTTGCATAGAAGATATTTTGGATGCATCTTTGGTGAACTCACTTAGGCCAAGCCACTAGTTGCTTGCTATCAGTAAGTATGACTTGTATGGTTAAATACCATATTTATGAACTTTACTTCGATTATTGCATGCACATTATAATGCATCTATGCATGTTGCTAATGTATTGGTTATAGTTTGAACATCTTGCATCTACCTTAGGAGATCATACAAGGTTGGTTGATGTCAATTTCTAAGCTAAGTCTATTAGATTTGCAAGGACATACATAGTTTGTTGCATCCTAGGATTAGAATAGTGATGTAAGAGGAGACACACACTTAACTATATGTTTCTAAAAGCACTTGGAGAGGTTTTTGAAAAGTGGTTATTATAGAGAATCATGTATACTATTGATGTCAATTTCTAAACTAAGTCTATTAGATTTGCAAGGACATTCATAGTTTGTTGCATCCTAGGATTAGAATAGTGATGTAAGAGTAGACACACACTTAACTATATGGTTCTTAAAGCACTTGGAGAGGTTTTTGAAAAGTGGTTATTATAGAGAATCATGTATACCGTTGCCAAAATATGGCCTTCGAAAGTTGTGCTACTTTAGGAGGAAAAATAAAATCCCTTCAAATACCTCAATGAGTGTTGAAACTAGGGTAAACTTTAAGCAACTCTCCTCTAGAAAAAATATATAAAAATATTGGTGAATCTTACATTATTTAAATATTTTTAGAACTAAATTTTATAAAAATGTGCCAATTTTAAATATTTTTAAGAATTAAATTATTAGCCAAAATTTTCAAAAATTAGCCAATTGGCGAATATTAGCCACTAGAAAAAAACCCTGATTGAAACCCATTCAGGGGTATATTATTGAAATATTGCAATGTAGGCAAAAATAATATAAAGGTGGTCGAGATTAGAAGGGAGGTGACAATTTTCAAAACTTCCTAGGGCAGCCACTAGTCTTCCAATCTAAAGAAGATAAATAGGGGTTACTCGACACAGTTTTGAGGGTGGATGTGGTAGCTCTAGGTTGCAAATTATTGTAATGAAAATGTCCACATGGTTGTAGCATGTTATTTTTTGAATATTGTAATGCCATTTCATTGAAGATAATATAAAGCAAGTGTTTTTGTTCTTGCCATTTTCTTTGTATTTCTTTGTTTTGTTGTGAGATGGGGTCAGTAAGGGGAGTATCTTTCCTTAAGTGGTATGAAAGCATAAGTTTGTGAGTGTGTAAACAAATTGCTAAATGTGAGGTAGTTTGCCTCATGATTGTGGTTGTAGGTTTGAGACATAAGGAAAATGTCTCCATGATGGAACCATGGTGGAAGGATCATTGGTGTGATAGAAGGGGGTATTAGAGCCCTCGAGAGACAAATGCAAGCATTGCAAGAAGAACTGATATTATGATGCAGAAGCATCCTAGGGTAGTTCGCAATCTTGTATGTAGGAGCATCGAGCTCGGATTTGCGGAGTTATGGTTTGCGCAGTTGGGGGTATGTTTGAAATAGATTAGGCATCCTTGTCCTAAGTGCACATGAAGTTTGGAGTAATCATTTTAGAGTTAGAGCCTTTTTTGGTGGTTGTTGGTAACATGGTCTTGTTTTACAAGAGGACATTGGAGATTGTTTTTGTGAGCTTTGGTTTGAGGGAGTTGGTGTGTGCACTCTTGGATTTGGATCGTTGGATGCTACGTGGACCTATGTCTAAGTGTGCCTACTCTTATGTGGTCTTTTGAGTTAGTTATGCATTGTAAACTTGGGGCTTGTCCTAAGTATTTAGTTATTTCATTTAATGTTTGTTGCTAAGCCAACTTGGGGCTCGAGGGTGTATTTAATGTCTATCATACTAGCACAACTTCTGGCTTGGTTTAGTATAAGTAGAGGGTCTTTTGTTGTCTATAGTAGAGAATTTGACATGGGGAAGATGGAGTAGTTGAGAGGAGCAAAGTTTGGCAGAGCTAGTAGCCGAGTGTGGGCTTGGGAAACAGGAATGTTGCTTGGTGGCTTGCGAACACAAGTTTAGATTCTTCTTGGAGTTTCTACTAGATTGTGGGTCTGGGCTAGCTAATGGTTGGATCTTGTGAGGTCTTGTAGAACTGTTATTATAATTGTTTTGAATTTGGTTGTAACCCGGAAGGCCTTACAGTGGGGCATTTTTGATGTAAATCTTATGATTCTATTATGAGAATTAGCTTTGTTTTGGATCTAAATCTTTGTGTTATTGTTTATATTCCATTGTATGGTTATTTGTTGGGTTCGAGGACATCTCCTTTGAGACTCTCCTACCTTGCACTGCATCAAGTGTTATCAAAGATGGTTGATTTTGTGATGCTAGTTGAACTTGTTGAGCTAGTTGATCTGGTGGAGCTGTTGATCTTGTGGATTTTTTTCTTTGGGTTTACGAAGATCTTGGAAGATGCCTTTGAGAAGATTGGACCCTAAGGCAATTGATGATTTCTGTGATGCTGTGGAAACTAGGATTTCAGAGAAGGTTAGATTAGATTTCAGATCTAAGATGGAGATGATGAAGAATGATACGATTGCTGAGATCATGAGAGCTATTACTAGTGTAGCAAGGAATGTGGGTATTGAAGATGGTAACGAGGAAGCTGCTAAAGACTTTGAGGCTGCTAGACCTAGTGGTGAAGACATAACTGATCGTATGGAGAGACCTGGGGAAGTTAGAACTGGCTGATTGGATAGATTTGGAGCTTAGTTGAAGTTGAAGTTGAAGTTGAAGATGGATGTTTCTAATTTCTTAGGTACTTTGAATCTTGAAGACCTAATTGATTGCATTGGTGAATTGGAAGACTACTCCGAGTTAGAGGATATTGGAGATTCGCTTAGAGTAAGGTTGGCATAAACTAAGTTGAAATGACATCATGCTTTATGGTGGAAAGAATTGCATAGAGATAGAGAAGAAGAGGGTGAAATGAAGATCACTAGGTGGAGATTGATGGTGACTAAATTGAAGGCTAAGTTCATTCCTGTTGATTATGAACTTGAGTTGTTTAAGATATTGCAAAATCTAAAACAAAAGGATATGACTATGAAGGATTACACCGAGGAATTCTATAAGTTAACTATTCGGTCTGGGCATAGAGAGATTTCTAAAGAAAAGGTGGCTAGGTATATTAATAGTTTGAGATTCAATATTCATGATGAGATTGGTATGTTGAATATTCCTTCAATTGAGGATGCTTATTAGCTTTAAGGGCAGAAGAAAAGTTGAAGAGGAGACATCAAGGTAATTCTAGAGGTAAGGAAAAGAGTGAATACTCTAAGAAGGATAAATAGATTGTTGAAGATGAACCGCAACCTGTTGAACAAAGGAAAAGAACAAGCATAATTGCATTTAAGGTTACTTGCTACAAATGTGGTGGGCATAGATCCTTTGAATGTCTAAATAAGAAGGTTAGTGATATAAGAATTGTTGTGGTGATTGAGAATGTGGATTCAATGAACGAGCCTGAGGTGGAGGAGGATAATTTGCTGATTCAAGGAGTATTGCTTGGTAAGAAGTCACTGGAACCTTGTCAAAGGAGGAATTTGTTCATAACTTGTTGTAAGTCTGGAGGTCAATGCTGGAATGTAATTGTGGACAATGCTAGTACTGATAACGTAGTTGCTGAAGAGATGGTCCAGAAACTTAGTTTGAAGAGAGTGACACATCCTTGTCCTTATAGGATCAGTTGGTTGCAATATGAACATGCTTTGGAAGTAAAGGAGCAATGTCTTTTTAATTTTTGGATTGGACAATATGTTGATGAAGTGTTCCTGTGATATTGTGGGCATGAGTAGTTGTCACACATTACCTGGTAGACCTTGGCAGTATGAATGTGGAGCTATGCATGATTGGGTAAAGAACAGGTTTAGTGTTGAGAAGGATGACATGAAGCATTCCTTGATTCCTTTGTAGAATGCAAAACTTGGTAGGAGGAACTTGAGTTTTGGTAGCCGAGTTAAGTTGAAGATTTCTCGAAGGGTTAAAAATCAATATGGAAGCCAGACCTGTTACACACCGAGGATAGATGTAAAGATGAGAGTTGCAGGAAAAGAGTTGCAGAAGTGGATTTAAGGCAAGAGTATGCAAGTTGATAATGTAGAGGACATGTATTTGAAGAACCAGTTCAAGGTGTATGTGCTAAACCTTGAAAGATGTTCTTCCACATGTTAAGAACATCTTTCTTTGCACCTAGGTTGTCTGATGTAGGAGCATCCTAGTGTAGTTTGTAATCTTGTATGTAGGAGCATTGAGCTCGAATTTGTGGAGTTATGGTTTGCGCAGTTGAGGGTGTGTTCGAGACATATTGGGCATCCTTATCCTAAGTGCGCATGATGTTTGGAGAAATCGTCTCGAAGTTAGAGCCTTCTTGGTGCTTGCTGGTAATGTGTTCCTATTTTATTGGTAGACTTTGGAGATTGTTTTTGCGAGCTTTGATCTGAGGGAGTTAGTGCACACGCTCTTGGATTTGGATGGTGGATGACATGTTGACCTATGTTTAAGTGTGTGTACTCTTATGTGGTCTTTCAAGTTAGTTATGCATTGTAAACTTGGGTCTTGTCCTAAGTATTTAGTTATTTCATTTAATGTTTGTTGCCAAACCGACTTGGGGTTTGAGGGTGTATTTAATGTCTATTATGCTAGGTCAATTTGTGGCTTGGTTGAGTATAAGTAGAGGGTCTTGTGATGTCTATAGTAGGGAATTCAACATGGGGAAGATGGAGTAGCTGAGAGGAGTGAAGTTTGGCAGAGCTAGTAGCCGAGTGCGGGCTTGGGAAACAAGAAGGTTGTTTGGTGGCATGCAAGCACAAGTTTAGATTCTTCTTGGAGATTATACGAGATTGTGGGTCTGGGCTAGCTAGTGGTTGGATCTTGTGAGTTCTTGCATAACTATTATTGTAATTGTTTTGAATTTAGTCGTAACCCCAAAGTCCTTACAATCGGGCATGTTGGATGTAAATCTTATGATTCTATTTTGAGAATTAGCTTTGTTTTGGATCTAAATCTCCATGTTATTGTTTATATTTCGTTGTATGGTTATTTGCAGGGGGCTAGGACATCTTCTTTGGAGACTCTCTTGCCTTGCAATGCGCCATATTAGGGCAAGAAATAGAAGTGGGGATGAATTTTAAGGAGGATAGTTTGAAGTAGAGCAAGAAGTGACCAAAAAAATGAAGTTTCTAAATTTTTTGGAAATCTTAATCCAAAAGAATTGATCAATTGGATCAATGATATAGAAGATTACTTTGAGTATGAAGAAGTAGAAGATCTTGAGAGGGTTAATTTTACAAAGGGCAAGATGAAAGGTCATGGTATGGTTTGGTGGAAAGAGGTTCAATTGGAGAGAAAAATTGATGGAAGGAGAAGATATCAAGATAAGATCAGATGGTGGAAATTAAAGAGATAGTTCATTCCCAAAGTTCTTTTGAGCCCTTACTAGAATAGGTTACTTTGAACACAACAAGGAGAAGGTTACACATAAATGGGTTGAGGTCGAATATTCAAGAATGGTTGATAATTGTAAGAATATCTACCATTGAAGAAGCATATCAATTTGCTTTGAAGTTAGAATAAAAACTGAACAAGAAGTTTAAGAGTAAGCATAGTGGAAGAGGTCATGGTGGAAAGCCTAGTGGATGGTCTCATAGAGGCTGAAATGAAGCTCAAAATAAGAATCACCACTCTAGTAGCGTTCATAATCAAAGGGGAAGACATAGAAAAGAGGTTTTGTGGAATGCGTTTGTAATGCAAAGGACATAGAGGTAATGATTGTTCCCAACATCAAGGGAGGATAAATAAAAGACCCAAAAAAATGCACGAGTTGCATATGTAGATTAAGATATTGAGTCGCCATTTTTTTGAAGATGTTGAAAGAGGAAAGGTCCTTGTTACCAGAAGAGTCTTGCAAAATGATGGGAAGGAACTTGAGAAAAGAAAGAATTTGTTTCGCACAAGATGTAAGTGTAATGGTAAGATGGTGATAGTACTGATAACCTTGTTTCAAAAGAAATGGTTAACAATCTAAAGTTAGAAGGAAGCATTTGAATTCCTATGAAATTGCTTGGTTGTAGAAGGATCCCAAGACTTTGGTCAATGAACAATATTTGGTATATTTCAAAATTGAAAACTATGAAGAGGTTGTTAGAAGTAGTAATTGTTATTGCACAAAAAAATCGACCTTTCAATTTCTATTACAACCACTGTACTTATAGATACCACAAGTGGTATGGTTTAACCATTTCATGGAACCTATAAGGGACACTACCACAATGCCAAAAATCCCCCTCCTAGTGTCACTTACCACAACCTATGTAGCTTCAAGCTTGTGATTAAACTCTGATACCATTTGTCAGAAGCAATGATTGTTGTCGTAGCAACAGATCGACCTATCAATGCCCAATACAACCAACATACTTATAGAATTCACATGAGGTGGTTAGACAATGTTGGCATACTACCAACAAAGGTATAATGTTATATTATGCTTGTGGATGTTTGTCATATGTTGTTAGGAAGACTTATGACAATTTAATCATCATGCAATACATGATGGGTATACAAATATCTATTCTTTGACAAAGAATGGTGTCTAACACAAGCTGAAGCTATTGAAAGAAATAGAGGAAATGGTATGCATTAGTGCAAGAGTATGTTTAGTTGATGGAAGGAAGTTTCTAGAAGGCATGAAGCATGAGTATATGTATTTTTCTTTAATTCAAAAAGTTGATAAAGAGGAACTAGAAAATGTCCTTGTAGAAGATGTAGATTTGTTGGATAAGTTTTAGGATATTGTATTTGATAATGTACATGATGGATTGCCACCAATAAGAAAGATTAGTCATCAAATGGAGTTGATCTCTAGAGCAAGTTTGACAAATAAGGCAACCCATAAAATGATACCAACAAAGAGTGAAGAATTGAACTAAAAAGTACAAGAGTTGTTACAGAAGGTGTTGATTTGAGAGAGTATGAGTCCATGTGTGGTACTAGAAGTACTAGCACCAAAGAAAAATGTAGAATAGATGATGTATACATATTCTCAGGCTATTAATAAGATTACTATCAAGTATAGGTTTCCTTTGCCAAGGATGGATGACATTATGGATTGTTTGAGTGACGTTGATTACTTCACAAAATAGATCTAAAGAGTGGATATTACCACAGACGAAATAGATGAGATGAATGTAAAACAATCTTCAAGATAAAGGAGGGCTTGTATAAGTGGTTAATCATGCCTTTTGGGCTAACCAATGTATGGAGCACAATCATGTGACCCATAAATGAGTTGTTACGGAAATAATTTGCAAGTTTTCTTCAATTAGATGATATTTTAATCTTCAATAAGACCTTAAAAAGTGCAATTCTATGTAGTTAGTGTGCTTCGGATTTGTTGTTTTAGCAAATGGTTTTAAAATGGACTTAGACAAAGAGAAAGTGAAAGCTATCCTTGAATGACCCACTCCAAGGAGTGCTATTGAGGTAAGACATTTCTTAGCTTGGCTAGCTTTTACAAAAAGTTAAGCAATATTTTTAGTAGTATACATGGGCCTATAATTGAAACATGAGAGGGGATATAAAAAAGTTTAAGTGGAATACAAGAGCAATAAAGAGTTTTGATTTGTTAAAAAGAAATGTTACAAAATAACCTATTTTGACACCTCCAAATTTTAATTAGCTATTTCAAGCACGTTGTGATGTTAGTGACAACGCCATTAGAGCTGCTTTAAGTCAAGAAGGTAAACCCATTGCTTATTTGAGTGAAAAGTTGAATTATGCCAAAATAAAATATTTTGTTTATAATCAGGAGTTTTATTCTATAGCTCAGACATTAAGGAAGTGGAGACATTATCTTTTGCCTAAAGAGTTTGTTGTATTTATTGACCATCAAGCTTTATAATAATTGAATTGTAAGGAAAGTTGAATCAAAGAGTTTTAAAATAGGTTGAGTTTTTATGAAGTTGCACTTTTGTTTTAAAGTAGATGAATGGGAAGTCTAATAGAGTGGTAGATGCCTTGATTCAAAGGCAAACTTTGTTGATAGAGATGAAGATCAATTTTTTTGGGTTCTAGGAACTCAAGAGTTTATAAATTGAGGATCTTGATTTTGGTAAGGCTCAGAGAGCTTGCACAATTATTGCTTCTTACTCTAGAGATGACCATTGATGTGCATTTTATGATTCACCAATTGTAGAATAAATTATTGAGATATTGTATTCTCTCTTGATGAAAATCAATTATACACTAGGATTGCAAAGGATCACATAAAGATTTCAAGATTCCTTTTTATGCCAATTCTTGACTTTTGTTAAGCTCAATGGTAAATGTGATATGTTTATCATGAGGGGCCTTATATTAGCATTTCTCAAGTTGATTTTGAATGATACTCAATGTGGGAGTTGTTGAAAGGTATTGCAATAGAGTACTTTAGGGTTTTTTCATGAATACACGCAAAATAAAGAAAAATAGGGTTCCTAAATTCTATTCTACACCTAAGGGTAATGACATCTATAAATAATGCTTTGATGGACAAACTCCAAAATAACCAAGCTCCACTTCACCAAGATAAACCATAACAATGCAAAAATGGGTGCAATCTTCACTGGATTATGCAAACAATTTCAATACGACAACAAACACCATTAAAAAAAACAATGTACATTGAATGATAGAAATTAAACATCGATAAAAGTGAGGGCTTAAGCTAATTTTATATAACTTACAATCAACAAACCATCAAAACTATGAGCCACAAAATTCATCAAACATCATTACATTCTTCATTAAAATCAAAATTTTTTATTTAACAAATGTAATTTAAATGAGGAAATAAGAGAACATGCAAGCACTAAGAAACATCAAGAAATCACCAAACTTCAATGAAAATTTTATTGTCTTAGTAGCTCATAGCAATAATACCAAAACTCCTTCCCTTACAAATGAAAAGTGAGACATGTATACAGGTCCCCGATAATGATGAATGACTCATTAAAACAAAATTGTTGGCTTAGATCGGGCCACATTAGCCCTAATTAGGGTTAGGGCAAGAAGAAATAATCTCCAATTAATAGGGGGTCCACATGGACCAATTAGAAGAGAGTCGATAGCTTAGTGGGAAATAAATGCCCACTACACATGCCCATTCAATAGGAGATGGGTTTAACATGAATGACCACTATGCATTAAATGCATCCTTGTCTAGAATAGCCTATGTTTGACCTCGCCCTTTGAATGCATGAAATTCGCTCAACATGGTCCCCAAATCATCTACACTAACGCTCAACGTTGATTTTTGTTTGAATTCGAGGACTATTATCTTTCGTTCATACTTGTTCAAACTACTTTGCCAATTCAATAAGACCTAGGTTGTGTGGATGACATTTGACAAAATTGAGAAGTTCTCAAAGTCATCCTTTGGGAAGCAAATTAACCAAAATAACTCTTCCAATTTTCTGTTTAGGTTGTCTACAATTACTTCATCCTTAGCCATATCAATGATAATAGTGACACAATTGCATTGGAGACCCTTTGTTGGATATTCTTAACCACCTTCTTGAATCAAGTGGACTCCCCATTGAAATGGTCAAACATTTCCTTTGTGATGATCGCTACACTATAACACTAGGGAAAGTCGTATGCCTCTCCTTCCCTGACCACTCCACCATCAACCAACATATGTTTGATTGTCTCCATTAAATCTTGTAGGTGTCAGATTATCTCATCTTGATAAATATGTTCATCCTTCATGCTTCATCCATTAACTGTACTCCCGAGAGAATGACCAATGCCCCTTCGTGAATTTGCACCAAGTCATCAACAAATTTGTATGCCTTATTTTGGATGTCTTCTACCCAACCTTCTGCATTCTAAGAAATCTGACCGATTCCTTCAATACCCTCTACTAACTCAACATGAAGACCAGTAGGAGGAACAAAGGCTTGGCCCTCTTCTCTCACTATATGAGATATGTTGTTTTGATATTCACAAAAGGCCTTGTATTTCCTTTTAGTTTATGATATTTCCCTTCCAATTTCCTCATCTTTTCCTTCATCATATGCGGAGAATCCTCAAACTCCCTAGTGACCTCTCAAGAGGCATATCCCATATTGAACTATGTGACATTGTCTGTTTTTCTTTATCGATTGTAGGCACTACAAATTGTAAAGTTCTGGATCCAAACTCTCCTCTAATGACCTTTTGAAACTTTTTGACCTTACATTTCTACTCTTGCTTGTTGTTGCTTGGTATAGAATTTCATACAACTCAAATGCCATGTCAACCTCTTTCTGCTAACTTTTTTGTAACCTTTGCCTTAACCAAACCATAATGACAATATTTTGAACTACAAATTGCTCTTGCCTTTTTAGTGTTTTTGCACCAATCTCTTCCAGCTACAAGGCTTTCTGTCATCTCAGGAGCTACTACCTCTATAGTATGAAAATTTTCCTCTACTGTAGGAACTTATGTTTCCATCATTTCTCATGCTAATATTGCGCCAAGACTTTCCTTAGTGGCAACATCTTTCTGTTTGTTTCCTTCTTGGGTGAATTTTCGATAGTCATTGGTGCTTTCTCTTTCTTGCACCAACCTGTTCATTTGGGCTTCTTGTTCTATTCCGCTTCTTCTCATTTCTACTTATCCTTTGGTGAAAGGATCTACCTCCTACAAACTTAGAGCCCAACTAGATGATGATGGAGTAGTCCCTGACCTCTCCCTCTTTTGTTGGGGCTCTTCAATGCAGAGGTTAGGTCTTATTTTTGGTTGCACTTCTCAAGCAACAGACTTTCCCTTTCTTTGTTGAAGACTCCCTAACGATACTCTCAATCTTAAATTCTCCCTTGTGAGGGTTGCTTTAGTCTCTCATCCCGTAGTGGTTGATGACCCATCAAGTTGCGAATTCTAGAATTGGTGCAGATAAAGAATCAATGTATGATACTTCCTTGACCAATCATAGTGATGGATGATCCTTTCCCTTTCTAGGTTGTATCCCTTTTGGATCATATTCATGTCTTCTTTCCACTTGATTTGGTACATGGATGATTTTATATGATCTGATCATATTGAGTGGCAACCTAGAATGCACCTTTTTCAGATCTAGTTCTCACCTACAACATTGGCTCGTGAATCCTCTAGATGCATTTTGTGTTGATACTTTGCACCTGTCACAACTTTGATTTTTTTATAGGGATCATAATCTGGCCTTGCTAGGAAATGTTTTCGATGGTAGAAATGCAACTCCTCTGATGATTTTTTGGCTGCCTGCAAACAAGGATATGTCCCAACTTCTTCTATGGAGATTGGAAATTCAAGTCCGAACTTCTTCCTATCCTAAATTTTGTCATAAAGTTTTAGTTTTCTAGTGACCTCTAGCAGGACCATTTTATTAATGGGACATCTCCAAAGTTTATACACCTATGCAAAAGATCCCTGTACTTTGATGTAGGAACTGGATGAATCATGCTCCATGCTTCTCAATCAATTCCATCACCCCAATTGATAATCTCATGTGCAATCTCTTTTTGAGAGTCCAAACAAGACGCATTGAAAAAGCATCACAACTCCAACAAAATTATCCTTGGCATGTAGTTACAATTGTTAATAACATAATGTACCTTTAAGTGGTGAAAATGACTTCCTATCGCTCATGTGTGCCTTATTCCCTCATATATTATCATCCTAGCCAACATGCAAATGGCTTAGGAGCTCATGTAAAACTTTTTCGAGTGCTCCAGATTCAAAAGTTGTTCATACATGTTATCGCTAATCATCCCAGCCCAATTCATGTTGTTGAATCCTCCATTCGATGTTGTTTTCTTCTATTCACCTTGTTTATTGTAGTTTGGAGCATAGGATGATCTTTCTAGAAACTTAATGTGAAGGGTGTCTTGCAATGGGAACTCGAGCCCAAAGTGGCTAGTTTTGGATAACCCATCGTGGAGGTTTTTAATTAAGTGGTGACTTAATAAAAAATAACTAGGTATGGGATTTGGCATTAACAAAAGTTAATGTTGCCTCACTCATGCCTAGATATGCACACACTCTTTTTATTTATGAGGATGGGATGATAAGGCTCATCTGTCGATGGGACATTGTTCTGGCAGGTTGTCTATCCATGGGGGCATTGATCTAGCAGTACAATACCTTGGTTCAGTGGGGTGATCATTTCCATGTGGTGTTCTCCTAGGCACTAGGTCTAAATAGGTTACGAGGTGGCACTAGTAGGGAACCATGTGATGAAATCCTTCCATTTGTAGCGTAGGGGCTCCATCATGTTTGGTTTAGACTTGCTTCTGGTATATGATGTCTTTTTGTGATGATTCTATGGTTTGTGTTGGTTATCCTTAATGTGTTCAACACATGCCACTTCTTGGATAGGATTTAGATGTTCTTTCCTTGTATGTTTTTGAGCTTGGTGTGGGGTCTTGTGTTATCTTCTAATTCAAGGGAGTTGGTTGCAAGGTTCCACATGGTTGGGTGGAAAATCTACTATTCATCGAGTATTTTTCTAGATTATGTTCATTCATCATATCTCAATGTATGGCTTCATATTGTTGTATCATGATTATGTTATCATACTATTGTATCCATTTTGTATTGATAAATTTGTTAGGATTATTTAGACATAAAATAACAGTTATATGCAAATATAATTAATAACACAAAGGAATAAAGCACACATTAATGAAACATCAAACACAAGTATTTAACATGGTTCACCCAATCTTGGGCTTGCCCACCAAACATAGAGTCCAATATTATTATTCAGTTACTTCAACTTGTTACAATCTTCAATCTCCCTTACTACTCAATATCGCTGCAAAAAGCTATATATTCACTCTACAAAACCCTACCCCTAAGCTAATATTACATGACTTATATCACCTTAACAAGTTAACCCTAAACATACTTGACGTGCCATCCTTGGAAAATGGTTGATGAGTCAACTAAAAAATGCTTGACGGGTTATAACCAAAACAAAAATAAAATTGGGGAGATGCCCCGAACCCCACACCTTATGAAAGGTGTACAATACTCTCTTGATTAGTCACCACAAATCAATAATATCCTTGGAGGAACAAATGAATAATGTTAATGTAAACATGAGGTAGCGATTAATTATACTTTGTAGTATAAACATGTATCCATGCTTAGTTGTAATGTAAAGGAATTTATAGATCAAAATGGTTGCCTTTGATATCTTCAAGTGATCTTTATGTTATTTGATTGTAATAATGAGATTAGTTATTCATAATGCAAGATTGTTCATATGTTTATGATGGTCTTCATGTGTGGTCATGTATGTATGCATTTCTAGTAGTGACATTGGGGAACCTATGAGAACATGTGTTTTAAAATACTCATATTTACATTTATTTAAATGTATCAAATGAATCAACCTTAGAAGAATTAATAATAGTATGCAGGTGTTTCACTTTAATGCTGAACAGTTTTTTTTTCTTCTTTTACCCTTAATAGTTGTGTTGTTCTCTTAGGTTCCCAGGTAGGGCATTACTTATAATACTATGCTTGGATCTCAACTTGTGGCACAAAAGTGTAGTTCTTTTCAAAGTCAATGACTAAAAGAATACTACCAATTGGAAATGTATCATTGCATATGTAAAACTATTCATAAGACCATAAATCATTTTGGGATTCTTTCACATATTTAGGTACAATCTTATTCTTAAATGCATTTTTAAACTCATGAATACAAACTATTGTAGTAATTAGATCATATCTTCTTCCAATGTTTTCGTCCTTTAATGATACTCAAAAATATTCAATATTTTTACACTAATTAATTGTTGTCTAAACTTAGTTAAAAGATTTTGAGGCAAACATTCACCTAACAATGCAAGATTGCCACATATATCACATACACCAAATACACATGCAATTAAAATAAATAAGTGCTCATTAGTTGGTTTACAAAATAAACTTGATATAATCTCATTTATAGTTTCAGATGGTATATTTAAACTATATTCTCTAATATTTTGTTAGTATGTAGGGTAAAACACATACATCAAAACACATCATGATGCTAATGAATTTGGACATGAGTTTTGCAACAACGAGAGACTCCATACTTATGTAATCTTATATATCAAGGTTTGAATATTTCAAAAGATCTTTGACTAATGCTAATATTTGGTAACACCTAATCATTCAACAAAAAATGTACAATTCAGTTTGAGTAATTTTCTCAGAAGGCTTTCTTGGATACAGATCACAAATTTTTGAGTTGACTCTTAATTTCAAAACATCTTTAGAATTAGGTGATAATCTTATATTATCTTACCAAAAGTTTTAATCATTTTTTTGACTTCATTAAAGGTTTCATGTCGAACTTTGACATCTTCCTCTAAAACTACACAATTGGTTTGTCAAATCATTGTCAAATTTAACTTGTCTCTTTACAACTCTTGTCAAACTTTAATGATGACTGTTAAGATAGCCACTTATGTTACTCATCATTATTTTATTAGAAGTTGATTTGTATACCAAATTTGTTATTTCTTGTCGTACCATATTTCTCTTTGTAGAGCAAATTTCCCCCCGATTATATCAAAG
Organism: Cupressus sempervirens; assembly: GCA_028749045.1. Classification (NCBI taxonomy): domain Eukaryota; kingdom Viridiplantae; phylum Streptophyta; class Pinopsida; order Cupressales; family Cupressaceae; genus Cupressus; species Cupressus sempervirens. Next base: position 306,678,539 of record CM053783.1, read on the forward strand.
GAACTAGCAAGAATTGATACAACTTGTTTTAACGACTCATCCTTTTTCTTGAATTTGATATAAATGCCTACTCCTTCATCACTTTCCACATTTTAGAAAATTTCATTTGTTATAACTTTATTTGACATTGAAATCCAATTTTTATATTGTAAAAACATTGTCTAACGAATCTACTTGCATTTTGCATAATTTGTCTCCATGAAACCAAACCATAAAGATAAAGTCCAACACATTACTTTTAATTTAAATTTTTAAATTCTTTTTGTTATCATTCAAAGGGGTTTCTTTGTCAGTTGGTGTTTCTATTTCTACATCTAGTGTAAGTGGACCAAGATGATGTGCAAAAAGGGGGCATAAGTGGCCACTTTTTTTCCTTTCCTAAAATAAGGTAGACCTCAATTTGGAAGAGATTTGATAGTATGCACTAAAAAATAGAAAATTTGCAAAGAAAAAGAATTGCAATACTCTAAATCTAATTTCTAAACCACTTATGTTTTCTAAAACTGGATAAGATTAAGAGGTTTGAATCCATTGCACACCAAAACTATTTCTCATTTTTTCAAAACAACATAGCATACTGCAACATAAAAGATATAGTTAGATTTACTATTTTGAAAAGCTTGTCAGTAGAAAGATACATATGAGTGAAAGCAAGTAGTTATATATATTTTTGTGGGTTTTTGTTAGGTGTTTTATTTTTATGAGATTTTGAAGTGGGTGCATCCTTAAAATTAGGCATTTGTTTGTGTACTAGATATAACTTAGATCAAAATAATGGAAAATACAAACTTTCTATTTAAAATTCCATATAATTAAGTGTGGAACAATATGAAGATACTAGTAAAGAAAATAAAACTTAGCATCTGTCGACGTTCAAAAATAGAAGAAATGTATGGTTGTAAATATTATAAGACATGAAATTACAATGGCAATTTTACAAATACCTACTTATTGATGTGTAAACGTGATGATGGAGAAGTTGACAAGCTTGTTTTGAAGAAAGTAGCATAGAAAAAAGGAGGGAAATTAAGGAAAATGAGGCTCCCAAGCCTCAACTTTGTTACATGTCTATTAAATATCCCATTCCTTGGCTTACTCATTTCCCAAATCTAAGCCTGATTGGTTTAATTGAATTTAAAGTAAGCCAATTATGCTAGGGGTATGTTTTTTCTTTTTGGTCTCACACACCGTCTTAGCCACATTATTAATTTCAATTTATCTTTTATTTGGATTATTATTACTAATACTTGGTGTTCAATGTGTAATTTCTATTTCTCTATGCTTAGGAAGACAATTATATCATTCAAAGAGTATCTTACTTTTAAAAAACCAATAATTTCTTTATTAGAAAAGATACATGGTTATGGATACAGACCTACATCTAAAACATGATATGAAGATGCACCTAAATTAAATACAAATGTATTTTCTTCTTTGACTTATGCATTTTCAAGGTTTCCTCAATACTTTCCTCTTCTGAAATGATTGTTGAGCTTGATGCTCTAACATTATGTTGTTCTCAAATTATTGCTCTTCTTTCTCTTTGTTAGTTTGCATTCTCCCTATTTGATACAACCTTTTCACCTACGAAACCCTTCCTTTTCCCCTTTCTATGTTTCTTTGATCCCATGTTTGTACCAAATTTTGAATTAAAATGGATTTTCTCATGACAAATCCATGAAATGACAAAATAAGGAATTCTTTAACACACATTCCTTCTGTTGGTTTGATCATTCTTTGACAAAAAAATCTTCTATTATTTTGATCGTTTAAATAATGATTGAATAAGCATTCAATCATTGTAATTTGTCCTTTTTTACTACTTTTTTTAGGAAATGAGTATATACGAAATAAACACTACTTATTTAAAATAAAGGAACATTTCTTTATGAAAAGGTGACTCATTTCTTAACAATAAAAAATGCAATGGGTGCCCTTTTTTTGAATTTAAATAACCGACACCCATTTCTTAGAATTGGAGGTGGAAAAAATCACTCCGATTTGGTTTATAGGTCATGATAGGCCCGGTGGGACCAAGCATATGCTTAGGCTCCCAAAATAATGCCTAATGCATTCTAGTCCTAGATTTCTACCTTTCTATAAGTTTTTGAAGGGCTTCTGAATTGAATTTTTTAACGAATCAAAAACCCATTATACTTCTTTACTGTAGAGACTTAAAAAATGTGAAGTTTGATATGATGAATTTTATTATTTTTGCAATATTTACTTATCAAAATTGGTACATAATTTTTTATTTTTCCCTTGTTTGTAAATAAATTATATGGCATCAACTTACATAAAATTTTCTTGAAGATTAGAACTTTTATTTTTGTTGACAAAAATGTTAAGTTATTATCATTTACACCAGAGGTTTTGAAAATATACTTTATAGTCGATTAGAAGTTACAAAATATTCATTGAAAGATAAATATGCTCATCAATCTTTGGTGTCATAGACATCTTTCTCTAAAATGATTCACACGAAATTCTTTTACTTAAGTCAAAATATGGTGGTTATACACATTGATGGTATAGTTGTAAAACAAATATTTTCAAAAAGTGATTAAAAAAAAGCACTAAAAAGAAATTTCTACTATGTGGGTACTCAGATAAATTATATATTTCAAAATAGGCTTTTGAGGACAACATTTTCTATTTCCAAATACTTTTTAGAGTTGATCTTTAAATGCCTCAATTATTGACATCAATTGACAAAAAAATGAAAATAGGGAAAATAGTTCTTTTTTTAAATACCAAAAGGACTCAAATGCACCCACCCCATTATAATGTATTAGTAGAATATAAGTTTTATTATAGAATGAAATTAACTAGAAGTTCATGTTATATATTGTGTCTAATAGGTTACTGATAGTAATATTTTTAAGGGGTGGAAGCGAAAGACACATGAGAAGAGATATATGCTGTCAGATATTATAAATATTATTGAATGTAATTAAATTAAATTATTAAATTAAAATATTGTCTGTCATGGTAATTTATATATAGTTCTTATATATATCTAACAATTAGACATAAAACGAAAACTAAACTCATTATCAATACTAATAGATAAAACACAGAAGCATTGAAATATAATGGTAACTAATATTAAATATACTTATAATATAATAACAATTAATGTATATTATTTTTATGAATTTAAAATTAAATATTTTACATAATAAAATTATATTCAAATTTAAAACTATTTGATAAATATGTAGATAAATGAAAAATCATTAAATATGATTTGTGTTAGTATTTTAGGAAAATAATTAGAAAACTAATAATGTGTGCCATCTTAAAATTAAGAATTTCATTTTGAGACCTTTTAGCCCTCCGTAGTGTGGATTTGCTCTCTCTCTCTCTCTCTCTCTCTCTCTTCTAGGTCTCATTTTTCAACATGGTTCTTTAGGTGCTATTTTATCACCTTTTTGGGCATGTCTTACATTGGTTTCATTATCTCCCATATCTTTCCACACTTCCTCTAAGACCTCGAGGACCTCCTTGAGATTAGGTCAACCTAGGTTGACCTATTCTAGAAGAGGACAACCTAGGTCGACCTCTTTTGCGAGAGATTTGAATCCCACCGCTCAAAGTGTCTCAAGTCTTAATTATTTAATCTTGTTCATGAGTTGGCTTGTTTTTATTTTTAATCCCAAAAATTAGTATATGAGGAGGCTTGGGCTTTTCATTTTCATCCACCGTCATCATTCTACAAGAAACCAAGAGTAGGCATACACACATTTATGATACATGGTTGTTGATTCTAGTTCATCTTTAAATCTTACAAGATATTGATTTATAATCTTCCATGGGCTTGTCATTCTTGTGTCATGCTTGGGGGGCAATGTTGTTTGTACATTATTTACCTCTCTTAGTCTAAGGATCATCTTTTCTTAGTATAGTGGCATTTGTTTATTGTAGTGCCTCTCCCATTTGACTTTTGTTAGTCATCCTGATGGATGCAACCTTGCTGATCTTTTGTTGTGATGGATCATGATTGTGACCCTGAGTGGTCTACACCGTTGAGGTGTTTGGATTTAGGTTTATGTATCAATTGCTTTGATTATGCTTTTGACTGATCTTTGAGATTATGATGTGATTTTTTGTTCACTGAGGTTTGTGCCAGTGGTTACAAGGATCGATGTGGTATCATGAGGTTGTTCCGTGATTACCCTGAGATGTGTGCAGAGATTGCACTATGTTCTTTTACCATGCTACATTGGATTGGGTTCCTGTAGCAGTGGTTAGTCATGTTTATGACTGTGTTTGCTTATGTGTTTTAAATGCCTTTTTAATGTAGAGTAATCAATCATTATTAAATGCTTAAGTAATTAGAATGGATTGTTCTTGTTGGATTATTTGGTTATGTGCTGCAGACATTTACCTTGTTTTATTTTGATCTGAGAGATATCTGTTCTTATGTGATGTTTTACATTTGAGATGACTTGAGGGTCAAATGTTACTCCTTGATTCCAGTATCATAGGTATTAGATTACTATGTTGTTCAGTTAATCATATTGCATGATGATGCCATTTTGAGATGACAATGTGTTTTATGATGATATCTGGTTATTTGGTATTTGGACATACCTCTAATTATGTTATGTGATGGATTTAATGCTATGGTTATTTACTTCATTCCTACATTGTTATGCCTTTTGCAAACGTGAGTGATGTAAATAGATTATTTTAATATAATTAAATAAATGGTTAAATTAGGTGATTTAATGCATTTATTGCTTCGACTATGTTATTATATGCAATTGCACTTGATCGTGTTGTTTAGTGTGCAGGATTTATATCCCTGGCAGTGGCACATGGAGTTAGTGATTCAACCATTCATATTTTACCAATGTCGTCCTTGTATGGTCGACGCATCCTTTATTAAAATGTTTAAATTAAACCTTTCGGTGATTATTAAATCCGAACTCATTTGCATTATGTGATTAGACCAGTAAGCATGTCTGTGCATTTAGAGGTTCACATTGTCGCGAAAGTTATTAAGGAGATTTATGTGTTTTTGGGTTTTTGGGCTTTTTAATTGATTTATTTTAATTTCTGGCAGCTTTGCCATAGATGAATTCCTATTTATAGGAATACCCTGTTTTCGTTTGGGTCGATTTGGAGTTTAACTAGATTGGCTGGTTAAATGCCTTAATCGATTATTCCCCCGAAAAGTGAATAAATATTCAAAGAGGAATTTAATTCCTCACTTCTCACTTTCAAATTGAAAAGTTGGAGAGTAAAACCCAAAATCCTCTTCATGAGGATTTGCTGTTTGGTTCGTTGTGGGAGCTACGGGCGTGGGATCGTTGCGAGGTTGGGCTCGTTGGATCCAGCTCGAGGAAACCTTGGATTGCCGCAATTTTCAGCTACTTCTGTGGGATATTTGTTTTATGGTTTAGATTCCCGTTTTGCCCTTTCGACTATGAGGTAGGGCTTTCCCGTTTTATTGTTTCTGCTCCGTTTCTACTTCTGTTTTTGGTAGCCGTTTGTTTGAAGGCTGAGAACTAGTGTTCCCCTCCGTTTTTGTATGCTAGTTCTACCCGGTTGGGCGGGTATGAACATTTCCCTATTTTTTGGAATGAGGGTTTGGAATTTTACGCTGTTATGTTGGTTGTTTTTGCATACGGTGTCCGATTCCATTTATTTTTGGATTTTTGGAGTTTTTGAACCCAAAGGCCAAATGGGTTTTAATTTTAAAGTTTTTCAAATTTTTGAAGTTTTTACCTCGTTTTGCGTGTCGCCCTGTTTTCTCGAGTTTTCTTGGCACAATGTGGGTCGTGGACCTTGATGATCCATTTGGATATTAGTCAGACCACTTTTGCACTTTTTATGTTGCATTGGGATGCGTGTTGCATCCGTACTCCCGATGTGTTCGGTTGAGTGATTTTATACTTGTTATTATTTTTGTTGGACCTTTGCTTTTGTTTCGTGAACGCTAGGATTCTTGTAGAATCCATACTCTAGGATTGAGGCCGATTGAGTGAGTTTACGATGTTTGGTCTTGTTACATCATTGGGATTCGTGTAGAATCCACTCTCGAATTGAAGCCAGTTGAGTGATTTCATGATGTATGATTTTATTGGCTTTGGGATTCGTGTAGAATCCGTCCTTCCCGTGTTGCTTTCAGTTGGGTGTTTTCTTTGCATTGTGTTCTCATTCCTGTCCTTTTGTTAGGATCTTCGTGATGGTGGTGCGCCACACACGAGTACGTCCGCGTACATTTGTTGAGTGACTTGCGAGGCTCGATCTTCCGTGGTACTTTCAAAAGTTATGATCATTGGGGTTGGGATAGGAGTATGCATGCCCACGGGCACTTGTCGTAGGATGAGCATGGGTAGGGTAGGGTAGCATATAGAGGGGGTTTCTATCTCGCAGCCTGGTGACCTTAGTCCCATAGGGTTGGCAAAGGAAGTTTTAAATAAGTGATAATTAAAGAAAATGTGTGACTGGTAATAAAACTTAAGATAATAAAATGTGTGTGCGGGGCCCTCCATTGAGGAGTTGAAACGCACGATCCAAGCTTGGGCTTTTCGATGCCAAGCGACTCTCCATGATGCTAGTCCCTACATAGTAGCCTATTGAGTGTCTGACCAGGACCTGTACTCCTTGCATTGTCTTAGGTTCTTGGTTGCAGCCATCATACTGTCTGGCATGAGTGTTAGCCATGGATGTTGTGTTTTATGTGTGTTTGTGGTTGGATCATTATCTCCATCAGCACGACGGGTGTGGACCTATGGGTGCCACGTGGTTGGGAGGCGTAGCTACCTTCACCACTACTAGGGATCGGTGTACAGAGACGATATTTTGTCCTAGTGCGACCATTGCTAGATGTTTTCACTTGGTACTTCGAGTTTCAGAGTATGCTTTCTTGTGATTTATGCTTTCATTGGGATGCTTGTATATCATGTTTAGATGATGTTAGCTTACTTGACGCATTCCCTTATCATGATGTTTAGCATATGATTAGATGATGTTATTTGATTTAGTAGTATATCTGTTGCTTACTGCTGTTTAGCATGTGATAGGTGATGTTATCTACTATAGGATTATCTTATGTTTTATCACTAGCATGTTAGATTTTCTTATGCTGTTATTGTTGCATGTTTTTAGTAGTGATGTCCCTATTACGACAGTATCGATGATCTGGTCTGTGGCTTGGGATGTTACGCACGGGGGATGGCTAGGATCCACGATGGTCTTATGATGCTATTGATGGTTGGGAGGAACCGCGTACTTAGTTTGGTTGTTTTGTTCCTGAGATGTATTTATGTACATTGTGATGTTGCTTTTGTTCTCTGCGATGTTTATATTCAGTGTGTTCTTTGCTGCTGTAGTTTAGATGGTTTGATGTTCTTCATTCTGTGTTGTTCTTGCACTCGAGTGTTCATTCCTTGAGCCTTTGTGGATCCGGTACTCCCTGGTGTGGAGGTTCTTTGCTCTCTTTTTGGTCCTTTATGCTTCTAGGAGTGTTTTCATGTTTCTATGGGCGACATTTTGTTAGCATTGTGCGACATAAAAATGTATCGCACACCCATACAAACTATGTCGTAGGACACTATAAAGTGTCGCACGCCTTCTTGAGAAATGTCGTACGACACTGGAAAAGTGTCGCACGCCTTCTTGAGAAATGTCGCACGAGACTGTGAAGTGTCACACGCCTTCTTGAGATATGTCGCACGACACTGGAAGAGTGTCGTACGCCTTAAGAAGAAGTGTTGCCCTCCTTAGTAAGAAGTGTCGCACGATTTTTGTGAAAAACCTACGCGTGCCATCAGCGGGCACTTTTTTTCGTGATCCGATCTTTTTGAGAGTGGTTTTGGATACCCTTTTGGGCGTTCTTCAACCCTATGCTGTTGCATTTTGAATTCTGTCAATCTCTCTTGAAATCGAGTTTTCGTGTTTCTGTTTTAGTCTCTTGGGGTTTTAAAATATATCGTTTAATTTTTTATACTTAAGATATATTTTAATATATGCGACAAATCGTTTGAGATAGGTTTCAGACCTCTCGGAGATAAGTTATGGATTCTAGGAAATTTCAGGGCTTCAAAAATCCAGACTTAGCCAATTTTTAGGGCTTCAGGATTTCAGGCTTAGCCAAATTTTGGGATTCTGCATTTTACTCCAGCTTGGTGTTTTGTTGATGAGTGGTCATTTCTTGTGCCCTCATTTTGTTGTGGTGGTTGTTGGCTTTTGTTTGGGTGTGTCAGTTGGGTAGTGGCATTCACAGATTCGTTGGTTGTCGAGATTGTGTTGAAGTCTTCCGTTGCGATCTTTGTGATCCCTGTATGATGTTGTCTTGTGCATTCATACTTGTAAAAAAAATAAATCTTGGCTTGATTTGAATCCTTGTTTCCAAGGATCTCCGGGTGGGGCATTACATTTATCATGTGACATACTTTTCCTATAAGGAATTATGTCTTGATTGTGACTCTTTTATACAAGAGGTGACTATCTTTGATCATCACCTCTTATTGCAAAAGTTACATTGTGTTTCAGAGTTTGTCATCCTTCATCCAAACATCCCTATTCTACCTAGACAGTAAGGGCTAAATAGGTACATTCTTGTTATTAGTCCACTCTTTTGTCTTGAAGTTGTTATCTTTGTTTTGACACTCCTCTTGAAGGATATGTATTGCTAACAAGATCTCTTCCTCCCAAGGGCCTCTTCTCATAAGTGACATATCCTTACATAATTATCTATTTTCTTCGCTTCCAAGAGTCAACACTCTTTACTGAGTTTGTGGCATACATTGTCATTAGAGGATATCTCCTTGTCACTAGAACTAGGTATCCTTGATTCTCTTCCTTATGATCTCTATAGCTACTTCCTAATGGGTATCAGTGGCACTTCTCCATCGAAGGGAAACACATTTATATTTTACTTTTATATGCCACTCCCTAACATGTATCAATGATACTTCTCAATCCTAGGGAAATACATTTGTACACACATTTTCTCTACAGATAATAGACATTTATCCATCTACGAAGAGCATAAACATATTTACACTCTGTGATGTTATCTAGAAATTGATCCACGAGTGAGCATACACATGCATGCAGAAGCTGTTGATAGACACACAAGACTGACTACTATGCACATAAACCTGCTAGACCATTTGATTTTGCCTTTCTATTTTTAAAATTTTTTTTTGTGATTCATAGTGACCCACACAATTAACCTTACTAGGAAAGATCACCACCACCCCCACTCGCCCTCTCTCTCTCTCTCTCTATATATATATATATATATATATATATATATATATATATATATATATATATATATATATATATATATATATATATATATATATATATATATATATATATATATATGCATGCTTTTTGCTATTAGGATACAATTATGAGGGATGCAATCCTTTGTGGTGCTCTTGCCTCTCCAATGTGATCTCTTATGCTTGTAATAGCTTTCAAAATATGATATTGGTGGTGAAACACATATCCAGCTAAGGTAGCTTTCACTAGTTGATTTGGGCTTTAGTACTATCCTACTTTGTGTCTTTTACTTTTTTTCCCCTTTTCTATGTTTCTTTTGCGTTGTTTTCATGCTCTAATGCATGGGATTAGAGTTGGGATCCTTTGTTTGGGGGATTGTGTCCTTAAGTTTGGTGATGTTCTATCTTGTTGTGACTTGTCACTTTTCTCTTCATTCTTTCTCCTTCCTCTATGGAGAATATGACTTGCCTCATACTCCCACTAAAGCTAGGGTAAAATGTACTATCTTAAAATGGAAGCACTTCATTTTGAGACCTTTTAACCATGCTTAGTGTGGTTTTAGTCTCTCTATCTCTTCTTTGAAATCTTTCCCAAACTTGTAGGTCATCTCCCATTTATTGGCACAATCCTTTAGGTTCCATTTTATAACCTTTTTGGACATATCTTCTAGTGGTTTCATTATCTCCAAGATCTTCCTACACTTACTTGGAGACCTTGGAAACCTCTATTTCTATACCTCCTAATGAATAGGTTAGCCTTGGTCGACCTATTCTAAAATGGTTTTACCTAGGTTGACCTTTTCTTGAAGAGGACAACCTCTACTTCAAGGGATTTGAATCCTAGGGCCTGAAGTGTCTTGGGTGTCTCAATTGTTTAATCTTGCTCCTAGATTGTATAGCTTTGTTTCGATCCCGAAAACTAGTATATAAGGATGATTGGGATCTTAATTTTCATCCACTATCATCATTCTACAAGAAACCAAGTGCAGGTGTACACACATTTATGAGTCTTTGGAAAAGCATTTTCAAACATTCACTAAGATAAAATATTTTCTTCTTGTATCAAGCTTCTTCCTTCATGGTGGTAGTGAAGTTTGGCTTCTATGAAGGAGATTCATCATTCAAATCATTCAAGTTATTCTAGCCTTCATCAAGACATATCACATACATTCTCATTCATGAGGTTTTTACTTCTATGGTTTCTTTGAGTCAAGGATATTATATTTGCATACTTGATCACGTATCAAAATCAATTGCATCTACAAAGGTAATCATATATCTCATTGATATATTTAGTCCTACTACATGCTAGAATTTTATTATTAGTATTTTGCATCTCATTTTGAAGGTTGATTCCTTAATATAGGGGTTGACCAAGTTAAACCCTCATCAAACCATAATAGAAATAAAGTTTAATTGTGTGCTAGAGTAGGATATCCAAATTGTAGTTGCAAATTTGAAAACTACTTGTTGGGACCTTTCTAAAGAAGTTGGATAAACTTTTCTATAGTGTCCGAAGAACATGCCCATCTTCCTATAAAGTATCCTGACACTTTACCACCAAGATGTACTATCCTTGGAGCTCTTAGAAAAATAAGGTTTTTTGTTGTGATCAGATATTCATAGTCAGAAGTTCAACTGTAGTTTTAGATCCTTAAGTTTTGGAGTGAAAAGGTTTATTCCCTGGCACATTTCAAGGTAAGTACTCATCCTTTATTTCATCTTTTAGCATAGACCTATTTTCATAGTTTAATTGGGTTGATTACATATATTTAGCAGCTAGATCTATCTTACAATTGTCATTAAATCATTTGGTTCGATTTCACCACACAAATTTTTTTGGTACGCATCAATTTCAATTGGTTTTAGATAGAATATTTGTTGAGTTTATGAAAGATTGATGGTTAATGTGGCTTAAAAGCAACCTAAGTGACAATAGTTAAAGGAACTTTGCAAGGAGATCAATCAATATTTTTAACAATTGAATTCCTTCAGTAGTTGGTAATTACTTTGTTCAATGATTTGTTAAGAATTAAAGATTCACAATTAAAAGGAATGAGTATTCTAACTCCCTTGTGTGGATGTCGAGCCTAGTATTAGAAAATTGTGATGTCTTATAAATAAGACAATTTTCTGATTACTAGGATATATCATAATTTATTTTTATTTTCCTTTTAGGGATGATGGGAGAAGGTACCATGGTGGGGGCATGACACATGTAGTATACAAAATAATAGGGTAAGAAAGAACACCATTTAATGTTCAAAATTTCCAAAAATATTATTTTAATGTCTTATTTTCTAACAAGCCCAAGGGGTCACCGAATTCCACTTGAGAATATCCATTCTCTCTAATATTTACTTGTGTATACTTTTCACTTTTAAGGCATTAATTTGAAAAGTCTTAAAATAAGAACACAATGCAATCAATAAAAATCATGACCTTGTTCAGAAGACTTTGATGTAGTGACAATGTGACTCTCTTGGAAGAGCATTTCATAGGTTTAAATTCTCATTACTCAATTAGCACATATGTCCATATCCAAAATTTTCATATTTAGAGTGTAGGAATAATTACCCCATACCTCAATCAAGGTTGGAAAACAACCTCATCCAAAATTTAACCTAGAAAAATACAAAACTAGAGACACGAGTTTAATTTTTTAAGTGAAAGAATCCAGACCTTCAATCTAATTAGCCTTTAAACTAATTCTAGTATGTTATCGTGAAGGGATTTTAAATAGAGAATATCTACAATGGTTATAAAGATGACATTGGAATTGATGGACCCTTTAATTGGTCAATGAATTGACAATATCATTTAATGATCTCAATTAAGTATTCAGATTACAATACCTGGTGTAGAACATGCGGTATTGTGATTTCATTGAAAACCATTAAAATGCAACAATAGATGTTTTTGCAAGCCAAAAGTGATCCATTCAATTTGAAAATAGAGTTTATACAAGTCTGATGGGTCCCAAGGGTCACCAGTATCCCTTGGAAATGAAAATGAAAAGTTCACAAGCTAATTAATTACAAAATAAACCCCAAAAACTATAAAAACTACAAAAATATTTATTAAAAAATACATCTACTTGTAGAAGTCACAACTTTCTACTCATAGCTCAAAATCATGATCCATTAGAATTTTTGGAAAGATCTTGAAAAGTTCTACATTAAGTGGCTGAGGGTTTAAGTGTAGCTACACCTTCGTGGCACACTTCCGAAGCCTAGAAATGGCCCAGAGGCCTTCAAAAATGTGAGATACACATAGAAAATACCAAAAAATAGATTTCGGTATTTTCCCATTTTTGCTTGTGCCAACCTCCTCTGCATCTTCCTGGACTGTGGTTTGATCATTCTTTCCTCCTTGAAAGAAAATGGGCCTCATTTTATCCACACTTTACAAAAAATGTGGAAAATGAAGCTAGATTTGTTCATGTGTAATCCATTGTCCTTGTTGAACAAATTGTCATGCTTTTACCACACGATACGAATAGATTGTCTAGTTCCTCAAGTTCTTCATGACAACCTCCACAATTTGATCACTTTGGAGTGTGTTAACAAGTTTTGGATTGAAATCTATATGATTGATTTCTTTAGCAACATCTGCAATGTCCAATAAAGGAGGGAAATATGGCTTCAATAGTTCTACATTGAAGACTAGATGAACACCCAAAAATGGAGGCAAGTTGAGTTTAAATGCATTTTCACCAACTTTCTTGATGATCTTATAGGGATCATAACAAAGAGGACGAAGCTTCCCATGAGGGCCTTGTAATCATTCCTTTTGAAAATGCAACCATACCTTATCCCCAACCTGGAAATTGTGATGAGTTCGATGCTCATCATGCCTTTGTTCATACTTCTTAGTAGTCTTCTCCAAAATTTCATGAACTTGTTGTTGCAAATGATGAATTTTATCAATGAACTTCATTGCTTTGTCCTTCTCCTCATCCAAGCATGATAGTTTTTGATCTCTAAGCCTATGTTGCCTATTAGTGTCCAAACACTTAGTCATTTATTAGGCAAGGATGAATGGTCATCACAGCAATCGAGTCATCTAGTAAAGACCAAGCATAAAAAATGACTTGTTTATTTTGATTGCATGTCGAATAAGTTAATGATTGCCGAGCACTCCAGTTGAGATCAAACACATATGTAACCCGAGCTATTTTAGTAGAGACCAAGTAAATTGGAAAGACAATTTTGCGGAGTAAACAAAGAAGCAAGCATATATATATATATATATAGAAGCTGAATGCCAGTATGAATGCCAATGATGACTGAGTGTCAGCACATTCAGATGCCGAGCAGTTCAGTTTTGTCATAGATTAGGTAAGGATGAACGGTCATCACAACAATCGAGTCATCTAGTAAAGATTGAGCATAAAAAAGGACTTGTTTATTTTTGATTGCATGCTGAACAAGTTAATGATTGCCGAGCACTCTAGTTGAGATCAAATACATATGTAACTCGAGCTATTTTAGTAGAGACCAAGTAAATTGGAAAGACACTTTTGTAGAGTAAACAAAGAAGCAAGCACATATATATAGAAGTTGAATGCCAATAATGATTGAGTGTCAGCACATTCAGATGCCGAGTAGTTCAGTTTTGTCATATGAGTTTGTGATTGCACAAACAATTATGTAAATTGTTTTGGCCAATGTCCATATGATATTTAATGTTTGTAGAGATAGTTAAGATGGAGATTACATGTCATTAAAAAAGGTAATGATCTCAAGGAATGCAAATTAACCAATCAAAAAATCAGATATAAATGACAAAAGATGATGAATTGTAAACTGTCGATTGAGATCTAGAAGTTTCATAGAACATCTATTTAAGAAGGATTCTAACCCTAGAGTTAAAGTGAACGAGGAGTGAAAGTGAGTGTGTGTGATGTGAAGATAAGAATGCACAAGTGAAGAAGCAGACAAGGAAAGAACATAGAAAAAAGGTTGTTTGTAAATAATTCAAACAAGGGCAATCGAAGCAGTGAAGGAGATAATAGATTGAGAGATCAAATAAGACATTGTACAGAGGAGATCCAAAATCAGCTTGCAGAGAAAACCAAGGACCAGGTCTGAATCCATTTTGAATAAGGGAAAATCACTTAATCGAGTGATCCTAACAAGTCTATGTAAACCTCCTAATAGATGTGAGGCCTTGCCCTGACCCATCTTAGCATCGATGATATATTATTATTTTGATACTCATGACTCGAAATGTTAGAACATTATTTGATGCACTGAACATTATTATGCTATTTATGATGTGTGATGCTTTACTTTCAGATAATTGTTTTCCTCATTTAATGCTTTATAAACATGTATGATGATGAAGTGAATGAATAAAGAACTAACACTTTGATTTTTTTTCAATTTTAATGAATAGAATGAGACGAAGAATTGATTTGTAGAAAATGAATGTTCTAATTTACATGAAATTCTTGATAAGTATTTTTACATATATGCATGTGTTTCTTGAACTACTGATGTGTGCAATGAGTGTGCAATAAATTTAGCCGGGAAAACTCAAAGGAAAGACGAAACTAAACCTCTTGTTAATTTGTGCTATCTTTGCATTGTCCTTCTTTAAAGGTTGTTATTTGGTCTTATTATCCCCCTAGGCTTTGTTGTTTCCTTTAAATCTTTAAGGCTTAAAAACATTAAATTTAAGTGCCCTAGGGGTAAGGGTATGGGTGGGGAGTACTTTCCACCCGCTTAACCTCTTTGTTTGACTTTTAGGGTCACTCAAAAACTCTTGTTTTGATTGATTGCGAAAATTGATTGTATCCTACATGAGTTGGTGACTCAAACTCCATCTTGAGTTACTTGAAGTCTAGTTGAGTTAGGGATCATACTTAGAGGCATTTTGGAGTAGTTTTGAGGTTGTTACCCAATCTTTAGTTTTGGAGAAAGTTGGAAGATTGAAGGAAGAAAAGGAAAAAGCTCTTCTCAACTTACCATTTTGCCATAACATTTTGTGAAGGTAGGAGTTCTTCACTCTTTTGGATTTGTTCTTCATGTTGTTCATGCTTGAATCATGCATAATGCATTGAGTTGTTCTTTGTATTGCTTGCTTATGTGTTGGGTTTGATTTGGAGCGATTTTATCTTGTTCTTGATGTATTCTCATGCTTGTCTTGAGATTTTTTTTTTGAGGGGATTGTTTTGGCATTACTCACCCTTGGATAGGGAAGAAGTGGGCATGTACGGGGAAAGGGCCTTAGTTGGAACTCAATGGTGTAGAGTCTCCTCTCATGGTGAGAGGAGGGAAAGAGGGTAGGGTGTATGGGCCCCTACTTGTCATCACATACCTTGTTTGATATTGTGAATTCTTGAATATGGAAAGAAATGAAAATCCTTATGGAAAATGCCTCCAAAGGGCTTTGTACAAGAATGTAAGTTTTTGAGGTTTTAGCCCCGAAAGGGCTATGTTATGGTATGCTGATTGACGTCTCCCATTGGGAAAATCCACTTTTCCCCTAGTCAGGTTCTATGTTTGGACCTATTGTGTAAAACTAGGTTTGGGTGTATGCTTGAATTGCTCTTGATGTTGTGATGTTTCACTCGGGGTCAGCTCTTGTCTTCTCCTTGTTTTTCCTTGAAGAATTGAAGATATTGGAAGAAAGCACTTGTGAAGGTTTTAGAAGAGATTTCATTTGAATTGTAATATTATGTAAAATGTAATTGAATTTATGTAAAATGTATTTGAATTTTGATATATTGGCAAAGACATCGAGTTTTCTTACTGGTTCTTTCGCGATGGAGCCTTGAACCAGGATGAATAATAGAGAAAGAAAAGGATTGTGAAAACCCCCTTGTATTGCTCTCATGTGATTTCAAATTTTGCTTATGTAAGTGAGAAAATAGAATGATAGATGATGTCTTGGAATTATGAATTTTCAAGTTTTCAATTGTGCCAATGAAAAGCAATTTGATATGTTGAAGTTTCCAATTCGATGTTTATGTATCAAGAGGAAATTAAAAAAAAAACTACATTGTGATCACAAAGTTGTCTCTCTCCTTGTTAAATTTCATAATTAATAAAAATCAATTTGATTAAGAATTGTGCATCACCTTGAATTCTGAGTAAAAAAGAACATACACGTTGGATATATGAAAATTGATAAAACACAAATTATAGGAGAGAAAGAGAAAATATAACCTTGTACACTCCCTTGTATTAGTTTGCTTGTTAAAAGAAATCTATGTTATCATTAGGCTAGAATGCACTCTTAAGATAAAACATATATATAGCAAGAAACAAGTTATACCATCACTTAGAAAATTGGCTTCAAAATAAAAAATGTGCACCTCTAGGAGTGAAAAACCTCTCTGGAAAATGTATGGGGAAAATTTCAATTCCCCCCCAAGTGTACAGAGAATATTCTCTGAATAATTTGTTTTTGAATCAAAAAGGAAAGAAAACTAAATTATATTATATTTGTAATATCCTATCTATCCTACCCACTTAACTTTATGCACTAACTTCTCACCCCCTCCTATCTTATAAAAACTTATGTCTTTAATTCTCCCCCCCATTCTCTTATCGTTTTCTTCTACCCCTTTAAGGGCTAGGCGTGGACTTCATCCAACCACCTGTCAGCATGAGTACTTCAGCGCTAACGACCCTGTCTTATCAGCAAAAAGGAAACAAGAAAGTTTAAAGCTAATATGACTCATAGCTTACCTTCCCCTGCACTTTATCCCCCTTGCGCTTGATCCAAGGCATGACCATCAGTCACGCAAGGCAAGGAGGGGACCAGGTCTGCATCATGTAGTACCTTGGGCAACGCTTGTCCTTTGGGAAGTGGGGGCCATGGGGATATGCCCACTTGGCCTAGGTGGTGTTGAGGGTGGGTCTTAGGGTAGTTGCATAGGGTGGTTTTGTTTTTTTAATTTATTATATTGTGTAGTAGTTAGTGTGTGTTAGTATGAAGTTTTTTTAGGATAGTTATTAAAAGTTAGATAGAATTTAGATTTATGATTAATCTTATATAAGAGTGGTTTTAATTTGTTAATTAGATTAGTAAGTAGATTTTAAATAAAGTCCTTTTGAAATTTAGATTAGTATTATCTAATGAATAAGTGTAGTATCTTAGTATGCAATCTAGGTAGTAAAGATGTTTAGTTAGTTTTAGAGTGATGATATTTTAAATTAAGAATGACATTAATCCATAATTAGGTTAGGAGTCTTGCTAATTTTAGGAAGTAATATAATACTTTTATGTTAGTAATGATGTTAATATTAAATAGTGTTTTAGATGTTAGAATATTAAATTAGTTTTAATTTAAAAAGTTTTAATTGAAATTAGAATATTTTAATTAAAGCAATTTTAATGTTTTACTAATTAGTTTTATACTATTGTGAGCCTTGTAGATTGGTTTTAATATGGACTTAAATTTATGATAGTTTTGAATAAAGTTTAGTTTAACTTATAGATTTATTGAATTTGTTCTAGTTATCATTTTTAATGGTAAACAATAAATTAATTAATTAGATCTTTTATAAGGTTAGTGGTATTTTGACCATAATTTGATTTATGTTAAACAAGTTATGTAATTAAGAGATAGATGTTATTTTAGTTAGTAGGTCATTTTGACATATTGAATAAGTTGATGTGTTAACCTATTGTCATCATTAGGAGGTATTATATTAATGAATCATTAAAACAATTGATGGATTAGGACTTTAGTTAAATGGATTAGTCATTTAATTTAATTAATTAACTTACTAGAAACTTTTCGTCACCCAAATTTTCTATTTTATGGAATGATCAAACAGAGTTGTCACCTCCCCATATCAATGTGAACTTGCTTCTGTCTTCTAGTACCTTCGGTCATCTGAATTTCAAACTACTTGAACAATTAGTTCCATTATAGTTAATCATCTGAACCTTTTTCGACCTTATTATCTTAATTAATTCTTATATAAAAAAATTTTTGTGTGTGTTTTGCCCTTATATTTTGTGCATGACAATAGAGTCCTTACTTAATTGTAAGTGTGAAATCCTTTAACAAGGCAAGAATTAACAATCTTGAAGCTTTTAACAGGGTAGACCCCTTGCAAAGTAGATCATATATTATGACCAAACATTGTAACACTAACATGTTAACTTTATTGTTGCAACAATGAAAATTTGTGGGTTTCATCACCACCCCAGTTTTACCTTCACATTGAAGTGTTTCTGGGTTACCAAATCATTTGTGTTATGAGTTGAATCTTTCATGGATGTGATGCATTTCATGTACTATTTAGCATTATAGTTTCAATGTTAGATCTAAGATATGAGATGAATTAAATGTGAGTTCACTAATTTGGTTTTATAAGTTTAAGTTAAAGATCTTGATTCACCCTCCACAACCCCCCCCCCTCTCCTTAGTATCTTGTTTCCCAATAACCCTTCCAATAATTGGTATCAGAGATCAGTTCTCTTGAAAGAAGGCTAGCAACTTAAGAGGATCAAATCATGGAGATGGAGGAATACATGTTGGGAAAAATCATTGAGAAACAAATGATTGAAATCCAGATCATATTGCAACAACTTGAAGGAGCAAGAGAAGAGTTAAGGAAATCATTGACAAAAAGGAAAGAGATAGCGATACAACGAAATGACACTCTATATAAGGAAGTAGACACAAAAGGACTAGTACTTGACAGTGAAAAGATTGGTGGTAACAGTGAAGCAATAACATAACTACTAGAAAAGAATGGTGCTCTAGGAAAAGAGGCAAAAGAACTCAAGATAGAACAAGAAACTCAATCAATATTACTATGTGAAGTAATAGAGAAAAAGAAGAAAACTGAAGAAGACAAAGTTATGGCTGAAAAGGACAAAAGATAGATGGCAACTAGACTTGAAGAGAGATCATTTGAAGTATAGAAGCTCACAAACAATCAGTTGGATATGAGAAATCAATTGATAGCTTCTACTTAGGAAGAAAACATAAAGGACTTGAAGATCACAAACCTAAGGTCACAAAATGAGCAATTGAGAAGTGAGTTAAGGCATGAAAAGGAACTTATGGAAAAAATGAACAAACCAAATGAGACTATCAAATACTTTGAAGAATTTATGAGATCACATAGAACTAAAGACACCTTTAGACTAGGGTACAACAAAAACTTTTCCCATTGAAGAAGGAGAATCATCAAAGAGTGGAGAACAAAGAAATACTAAACCCAAAGGAAAACCTACATGTCATCACTGTGGGAAACCTGGACACACATAAAACATTTGCAGAAGCAAGAATGGTATGCAAACCTTTAAACCTAAGTCTACTAGTAATTGTTCTAAATGAAAGAAGATAAGACATCAAGCACATGAATGTAGATAAAAGGAAAGTGATTCATTCACTACATTTAAAGGACATTGCTACGACTATAAAAAAATATGAAAATAGAGCTCATGAGCGCAAACTCAAGACAAAATCCAACTAGACACCTGAGAAAAAAACACATGCATCAAGAAAGACAATTCCTATAACTGAGATTACAATACATGGTATAATTATCACTATTGTGGAGAGTATGGACACGTTCCAAAGAATTGCATCAAGACACATTTCCGAGGAAATTAAAAGAAGTGATTGAATGGAGAAATAATATGTTTTAGTTGTCTTAAAGTTGGACATACTAGTAGAAACTATAGAACCAGAGCACCACCACCAAACAATGGAAATGAAAAAGTTGAGGGAAAGAAAACATGGATAGAGATAGTGAAAGATGGAAGTAGTGTAGCAAGCAAAGTTGAGATCACCCAAGATGGAAGTAGTGGAGCAAGCAAAGTTGAGATCACCCAATCCAATGGATCAAGTGATCACACCATATCTAACTAAATGAAGAAGGTATGTAGGAGCTACATATTCAATGATATATTTTACATCAATTCCTAACATAGAAGTGCTAAAAGTTCATATTTGCATAAGTTAAGAAGCATTAAAGAACATATCCATAAAAGGGAAAGTAAAAGAGAGTCATTTGCTGCATAAAGTACCAAGCATCAGTGGTACAATCTATATTGATCGAGATTTATAATATAGATCAAGTGATTGATAGAGTTGATGTATTGATCGAATGAATTAGTGTTGGCCGAGTAAGGTAACCTTGAACAAGCAAGAATGGCGACCAACGTAGCTGTCATACACCAACCAAGTATGAGAGCATTTATTGCAGACCTAGAATGAAAATTTGAAGGTATTTATCAAATTTGAGCATACATTTCTATTCACCAAGAAATTTGATCGTTCACAAGTGATCTAAAGGCGATTAAGTGATTTTAGTGATGATGCAAGCAAATCACAGTGGAGCATTGACAAACTTATTATTATAAGTGATACTTTTGGTGCCAAGTACTTTATTTTTCAAAAGATATTGTAGATAAGTTTATTTCTCAAGACCCTATTTCAAATGACATCATCAAGAGAAATGTTGAATGGTAGCAACACTCAAATTGTGAGGAACGACCAATGTCCTCCACCAAACTTCAGGGGTATTATAATTGTTGAGAAGATTGAAGATGATATTGGCACCCTGTCGTCAATTCCACCCAAAGTTTTAACTATTCAGAATGTAAGATCTTGCTACCTATGCAAAGTAGGAGAGATTGGAGATTTTGAAATAAGGGCAACTTATGAGAAGCTATGCAACAATGGAGTCTTGAAAGATGAGAAAAAAATAGTTGTTAAGAAAGGGCTTACCCATGCCCTAGGGTTCCCAAAGGTTTTTAAGGTAGAATGGATAAAATTCATTCTTAGTCGTATCCACAACATGAAGATATGGTTAGAGGGCAGACCAATTAAAATAAATAAGGGTATAATATGACGAGTAACTAGTTACCCTAACTTGGATTGACCTAAATAGATAAGGAGCCCAAAAAAGAATGAAATTGAAAAGCTAACCAAAGAAAAGTGGAATGGTAGAGGGATGCCAATTGATGGGATAAAAGATCCTGTGATTGAATTCGCAGTTTGTGTGATTGCACACAAGTTCTACCAATCCAACAGAATGAACAATGTGCCATGTATTGTAGTAGATTTGGGATATAAAATTGTCAACAAGGACCATACTTATGACCTTGCTGAGTTGCAACTACAACAACTAACAAAGAACTTGGAAGCAATCAAGAAAGCAAATAAGACACCATTTAAGTTCAGATCTTTGCTAGTATGCATATTTTTCTATGTACAAAAGTCATTCCCTATGGTTGGGATAGTAGGATGGGATAGAAATTGACCTACCATGGAGCAGATAAATGATTTAATCAATAGGTTGGGAGAAATTTTGAAGCCATAATGGAAAACAATTTTGAGGAGCTCAAAATCAAAATGAGAAACATAATGAGAATACCTAAATCAGTCGTTGATAAGCATTATGATGATATATGTTTTGTAGTGGACACATATTTGTACATGCTCAGGCAATAATACCAAGAATTACATGGTTAAGGCCTATGCCTTATGAAGTTAATGTTGATACTCGATTACAACAACAATGAATGCACTTTTGATTGAGGATGTTGATGCAAATGTTGAGAAATTCAACACATATGAAACAATAATGGTAGAACTTAATGTAAAATCCAACATTCCTAAGGTTGAGAAGAAAAGGAAGAGAAAGAGTCTTGAGGATAAGAATAGAAAAGAAAGGGAATGATCAAAACAACTTGCTAAGGCCGATGGAAGAAAAGGAAAAGGAAAGTAATTGGTTGTTGCCGAGCCCAAGGCAACAAAGTAGAGAAAAGTAATAATTGTTGATCTTAAGATAAAGGCTAATCTTAGTAGAGATGTGCAGAAGGTTCTCACACCTCAGATAGCTCAACCCCCAATTGTGAAAACTAAAAGAATTCCATCAAGGAAGAGACTGACCAGCTCACCACAGAAGAATATACAAGAGAAGCCAAGAAGAAAACTGATCGTTGCACAAGAGGAAGAAGATGATGAAGAGATTGAGTTTGGTGAACCAAACAAATTGCAAATTATAAAGAGACTCCCTCTAATGAATGTGGATTAGGTATGTGAAAATATTAGAGAATTAGAAAATTTTGCAGGATTCAAAGACATTACATATGATTCTTTGAATATTGATGATCAAGTTAAACTTGAAGAAGCTATTATTGATATGATGATTAAATTTATATGTACACCCTTGGAATTGGGAGATGGATTCACAACAAGCTTGTACAAATGGATAGATTCCAAATGGAAGTGGGCCCTATCCACTGAAAAACAAATAAGAGAAACTACATTGACAGAAGCTATGCGAGATTTAGGGAAGACACATATGTCTATAGCACTTAAAGATTTCGTGAAGAAATTTATGCCAAGAGATAGGGCATACAAAATTTTGAAGAATAAAGCTAATGAAGTTGAGTAAGATAGCATCCATGCATGGAAAGAAGTATTTGGAGTACTTACTCCAATAGTAGAAGTCAGAGAAGGTAGAGATGTAATTGAATTTGAAGATGCATATAAAGAAGAAGTTGCCAAATTAACTGAAAGATCAAGAAACTAGTGCATCAATGTGAACAACAATAGGTTATCACTATCAAAGATATATTTGACACACCTCCATAGAACCAAAATGTGCTAACCAAGGAAGATGTGCAGAATCTCATTTCAGACACAAATCTACATTATACAAATCTAGTTTTGTTACAAGTTATAGATTATCCAAAAATTGAGACTGCAAAGACTAATAATGTTGAAGTTACATTAGTAGTAAGGGATACAAGTATCGAGCAATGAGGCAAGGCAATAATTTTGTTTACACAATTCACTTGTATGCCAATTCCTTAGACAAAAGAGAAGAAAGAAGAGGTCAAAGGCACAACGATGGGAGAAAAACAAGTATCACCAACTGGGCAAGAAGCTTCACTAGCTCCTGTACAGTTTTCGAGTGCAAAGCCTACAAAATCATTGGAGAGAACAACTAAAAAATAGGTGACACCTACTCAAGAAGGAAAAAAAATCAATGAGATCATTTGAGAAGGGGAAAAAATGACAAATATCACTCCCCAGTGATACAACCCCTACATCTCAGGTTTTGACTCAATCAGAGCTATTGGATGATGAGTCAGTTAGTCTAGATGAGGTCATTACATTACCCATGTATGGCATGAACAACCTAACACTAGAGTAGATGCAGGAATTGCAAACCTTGTTGAGCCACAAGGAAAATAAATAACACCTACAGAGAGAGCATAAGAAGAAACATCTATTACATATTGTTAGAGATTTTCATGTGGATGCACTTGGCATAACTAACTTACATGGTCAACATCCAATTTTGGATCAGGTAGTGCCTATAGTTGATAAAGTTTAGGTAGAGGATATAGAGACCAATGTAAAACTAATCTAGTGGTCTGAAAGAAGATTTGAACATAAAGTTTTGGCAAAAGTCTTTCATGAACTTGTAAATAGACAAACAAAGCTTTCCAAATTAGTCACACAGTTAGAAACAATTTTGAAGACCATTCATTCATTGTACATGAAGTTGTGTGATGTTGAGGTTTTTACACTGGAGAATCAACGTTCCATTGATTTATTAAATTTTGATATGAGGGATAGTATTATTTCCCTGGGCAAGAACACAAGTTCAAACTCTCTCTCATACAATAAGTTGACAATTGGTCAGCAAAGGTTAGCCAAGCTCACAACCAGAGATAGTGAGATCAGAAATAAGTTGATCTTAATTCAATTCCAATTATTACCCCATTTGGAAATAATATAGAAAGAAGTGTCTATTGCACAAAATATTTTGAAGGACTCAAATTTTGCACATAAGGACTAATTGGTCTAGTTGCTAAGCAAGAAATTCAGTTTCAAGTTTTGGAGAAAATAAGGGAACAATGGAATAAAGGCTATGTAGACATTTTGGCAAGCCATAAACATTTTTTTGATAAGTATCACCTCACCACAACAACCCCAAGCCATCAGTGACAAAAAGAAGGGGGAAATAAGAAGAAAAGGGGGAAATATATTGGAGAAATCAAAATAAGGGGGAAATAGAAGTGATAATAGAGGAAATAAAAGTAGAAGTCAAAGACATCAGATGTTACAGCATCTAGATTTTACAGATTCAAATTATAATCTTAGAGGGGGTATTTTTGAATGCAATGACTATGCATGACAAAGTGTTTTTGCCACTAATGTCAAAGGGGGAGATTGTTGATCTCTAAGCCTATGTTTCCTATTAGTGTTCAAACACTTAGTCATTTACTAGGCAAGGATGAATGGTCATCACTGGGACTGAGTCATCTAGTAAAGGCTGAGCATAACGAAGGACTTGCTTATTTTGCATTGCATGCCAAACAAGTTAATGATTGCCGAGCACCCTAGTTGAGATCGAGCACATATGTAAGCTGAGCTATTTTAGTAGAGGCTGAGTAAATTGAAAATATAGTTTTGCCAAGAAAACAGGGAACCATATGTATATAGAAGCTGAGTGTTAGTATGAATGTCAACGATGACTGAGTGTCAGCAAATTTAGAGGTCGAGTAGTTCAGTTTTGTCATATGAGTTTGTAATTGCACAAAAAACTATGTAAATAAGTTTGGCCAACTTCCATATGATATTTAATGTTTGTAGAGACAGTTAAGATAGAGATTACGCATCATTACAAAAGGTAATGATCCCGAGGAATGTAAATCAACCAATCAGAAAATTTGATATAAATAGAAAAAGATGATGAATTGTAAACCGTTGATTAAGATCTAGAACTTTCATAGAACATCTATTTAAGGAGAATTCTAACCCTAGAATTAGAGTGAATGAGAAGCGAAAGTGAGTGTGTGTGATGTGAAGAAAAGAATGCCCAAGTGAAGAAGCAGACAAGGAAATAAAAGAGAAAAAAGGTTGTCTATAATCAATTCAGACAAGGGAAATCAAAGCAGTGAAGGAGTGAAAGGAGATATCCAATTGAGAGATTAGATAAGATATTGTATAGAGGAGATCCAAAATTAGCTTGCAGATAAAATCAAAGATCAAATATTGAATCAATTTTGAACTAAGGAAAATCTCTTAACCGAGTGATCCTAAAAGGTCTATGTAAACCTCCTAACATAGTTCTTACTTAATTGTAAGTGTTAAATCCTTTAACAGGGTAGGAATTAATAGTCTTGAAGCTTTTAACAGGGCACCCCCTTCACAGGGTAGATCATATATTATGATCAAACATTGTAACCCTAATAGGTTAACTTTATTGTTGCAATAATGAAGATTTGTGGGTTTCATCCCCACCCTAGTTTTACCTTTACATTGAAGTGTTTCTGGGTTACCAAATCATTTGTGTTATGATTTGAATCTTTCATGGATGTGATGTATTTCATTTACTATTCAATGTTACAATTTTAATGTTAGATCTAAGAAATGAGATGAATTAGGTGTGATTTCAGTAATTTAGTTTGATAAGTTTAAGTTAAAGATCTTGATTCACCCCCCCTCCCCCCTCTCAGTATCTTGTTTCACAATAATCCTTCCAACAAGTACCAAGTTAGGTTGCATAACTGGGATAGAAACATTTATTGGTGCTAAGGGTTGATAACCGAGACACACTTCAAATGGATTATGGCTAGCTGAACTATGAATTGCCTTGTTGTAGCTATGTTGTAAATATGGAAGACTCTCATCCCATGTACAGGGATGTTTGGAGTGATACATACGTAGGTTTTGAATAATCATTTGATTAACAACCTCTGTTTGACCATCTATTTGAGGATGGAGTGTAGTAGACTTTGTTAGTTTTGTGTCCATCATTTCCCATAATGAAGACCAAAATTTACCAAGAAACCAACTATCCCCTATCTGAAATAATGTTTTTTGGTAGCCCAAAATGAAACGAAACATTCTCAAAAAAGAGTTTTATAGTTTCTTCTGTAGGCCACCAAGATTGCCATTTTTACAAATCTATCTACTACACCATATACACAATCATGCCTATGTTTAGTGGTAGGAAGACCAGAAATAAAACCCATTGAAATCTAATGCCAAGATTTATCTGGAATAGGAAGTGGTAAATATAAACCCAACTTACGATTTGCAGGGTTTTCAATGACACATTTTACATTCTTGAATGTATTCTATCACATCATTTTTCATTTTTGGCCAGTAAAAATATCTTTGCAGTATAGTTGTAGTCTTATCTATTCCAAAATGACCAACAACCTTACTGTGTTGAGCTTCCCATATTAACTTCTTACGTTCTTCCTTAGGCACACAAATTTGGCCAAAGTGGCAAAAAATTCCATCTTGCAAGTAATAATCATTCACATTTTTACCTTCCACAAGTTGAGCATAAACATCAAAAAATTCATCATGATGTACATACAAATGGGCCCAATTTTTTGTTTGGTGACCACATGATTCTAATACCATACTTATTCCTACAATTGGAGGCCTACTCAGAAAATATTCTACCTTATTGGTGCTTCATTTCTTATGACGAATGTTGAGATGAAATTGTTGAAGATAAGATGACCATCTTTGGTGCTTATCATTCTGTAATTTGCCTCATGTTTGCAAAAATTGAAGGGGTTTGTGATATGTGTGGATGATAGTCTCCTTTCCCAATATATAATGTTTCCATTGCTTGCAAGCTTGAACAATAACATATAATTCTTTATCATATGTAGGATATCTGTGCATTGTATTTGAAAAAGTCTCACTATGATAGGCAACTAGATGTCCATGTTGCATGAAGACTGCTCCCAAGGCATATTCTGATGCATCAATTTGTATTTCAAAAGACTGTTGTAAATTAGGAAGAGATAAAATTTTGGTGCAAAACATAACCTTTGTTTTAACTACTCAAATGCTTGTTGTTGAGCACTTCTCCACTTGAATTTTTCTTCCATACCTCCTCATAATGACTGATTCAAAGGCCAAGACAAATGTAAAAATCCAAACACAAATTTGCAATAAAATTTAGCTAACTCCAAGAAGCTACGCAACTTTGTGAGATTCCTTGGAGCAAGCTAGTCTTTAATTACTTGAATCTTTTTGGGATCAACATGAACACCCTCACTATCAATAACATATCCCAAGTACTTAATACTTTTCATACCAATATAACATTTTTCCTTATTTGTGTAGAGTCCATGGTCTTGCAATGGAGTAAATATCTGTTCCACATGTTGCAAATGTTCTTCCCAAGTTTTATTGAAAATTAGAATATCATCCAGATATACAACTACAAAAGAGTTAGTGAATGACCTAAGCACATCATTCATCATCCTCATAAATGTGGCTAGGGCATTTGTGAGACCAAAAGATATCACCAACCATTCAAATAGTCCCTCTTTAGATTTAAAAGCAGTCTTCCATACATTTGTTGGATCAATTGGTACTTGATGGTTTTCAAGTCAATTTTAGTGAAGCATTTTGCTCCTCTAAGTTGGTCTAAGAGATCATCTATCCAAGGAATTGTATATCTATTTTTTATAGTGATCTTATTTAATGATAGCAATGTTAGTTGAATTGTTAGGTTTGCGAAAATAAAATGAAAGGAGTAGAGCGTATACATAAAAATTGGGGAGAACAAAAGAGTTGTGATGATCTTTTGTTTTACGAAAGCTTGATTTAAAACAATATGATATCTAAGGTCATCAAAATATTTTCTCTTTGATTCTTAATATTTTACATCCTTACATATAATTGTCCAATTTATCCTTTCCAATTGCTACACTTCTATATTGATTTACACATATTATAAGGATAAAATATACTAGTAAGAACAAAAAAAACATAAAAAAATTGCACAATAAAAATGATTTTTCCTAAATCTTTCCACAATAAGGATGACTTGGGATTACACTAGAAACTAGATCCATGTTGGCCAAGACATGGAGAATGCTGCTATCAAGAATGGCTAACATGAAGGATGTGCAAGAGATAGAGCAATCTTACATATACATATACATGGAATCACCCATCATTTAAGACCTTTTAGCACCCGTCCCATAATGACTTGATGGACCATAGATGGACCCGTGCTCAATGTGCTCATTCTCCTATCTCATTATGCTTTAGCTAATTTTGTCTGCACTCCTTTTGAAGCCCCTAGGACCTCTTTTTGACCTCTTCCCAAGGAACGTGTTGGCCAAGATGACCTCTTCCCTGAGGGAAAGAGACTTAAGGGTTCGAAGTGCCTCAGGGTTTCCAATTATTTTCTTTTGCTTCCCAATCAACTTGTATTATTTTCTCCTCAAAAAACTAGAATACAAGGAGGCTTGAGATCTTCATTTTCACATAACATTCCATTTACATCCACACATGCTCAAGGCATTCAATCCTAAAGGGATCCCCCAACAAAAAACACAAATATGCATTGACAAGGGTTTCTACAAGCAAGGTGAATACTTATATTTATCTTGTTTTCTCTACATACATTTACATTTCAATTTCAAGGTTGATTCCTCAATCTAGTGCATGACCAAGGAAAACCTCTATCCACCCAAAAGCAAAAACCAAATTTATTGTATGCAAGAATATGTTAGAGAATTTTTGGTTACCGGTCTAGAATTAACTCCTCGAGAGATTTTGGGAAAAAATGGGTTGACCTAGTTCGACCTATTCGTAGAACTTCAACATGAAAAATTATTTTTGGATTTTTTGTTTAATTTAGGGATCAATAGATGAAATTTCAAAATCGAGCCCATATCTGTGCTTTTCATACCAAAAAAATACTTTCCTCTACACATTTGAAAGTGAGCTCTCTATCATTCATTTTAATTTTTGGTTTTATCATTATTGCATATCTTAATTCGGTTGATTGCATTCATTTGGATCTTACATCTACATTTCATACCTTACTTAGTCAATTAGTTCAATTGCATAATCACATTCACATATTACACATGGGACAAAGAGCATTTCCTTTCATTGTATTCTTTTTTCACAATTTGAATTCAGTTGACATCCCTTCTTCTATTTGGGTCTTGCTAATCTAATTTGAGTTCAAAAGGGGATTGTAATTGGAAATTCTCCTTCTCCCCACACACATATTAATGCTTTTGCATGAAAAGTTGAGGCCTAAGTCCTATTTTTCATCAATACACTTTGGTGAACCCGAATTTTGCCCCTTTGTTTTTGGAGTTAGATTGTTTCTTTGCATTTGATTTTTACCTTGCTTTTGATGAATCTTCCTATTAATTTTTGAGTTAAATTGGCTATATTTTGCGTGTGGTTTGATCTTTTCCTTTCATGCTCCTTTTTACATTCATATTTTTGTGGTTAGATTTAATTTGAGTGTCCTATTGTGATCTTCCTTTTTACGAGATTAACTACATTAAGTCCAACATATAGCATTCCAATTAGGCAAAGTCATAGACTCGTGGACTCTTATGATCATGATTCCTCTTTCCTTCCTAGGACCCATGATGACATGAATATCTTTCCTTAAGATATCAATCCTACTATGGAGCTTAACTCTTCTCATTCTTCTCATGATGAAGATGAAGCCTTACCAGTTTCTCCTTCACAAGTTGAGAAGCTCTCTAATGAGTTTGACAAATTGGAAAATTGGCACCAAAACCTTGATAGTTTTGTCACTATTGAGGCTATTAAGGAAACTATCACTCATGATGATAATAACATCTCTATCTTTCTTGTATATCCCACCTTATTAACACTCATGCTAAGCCTTTGACATAATGCACTCAAGAGTTAGGATACACTCCTTCCACAAATAGTGAACCACCTATTCCAATTCCCACTACTCCTCCTATCACTCCTACTTATGAACCACCTATCATGAAGACTTTTACACAAGTCTTCACTCCTCTAAGTGTTGGTCTTCTTAACATTTCACTTCCTGCGAGTGTTCCTTCTACTTCCATACCTTCTTTGTTACCTTCATATAATGGAGTTCTTTTCACATAATTTAATCCTCCACCAAAATATTTGCATCTTCCTTATGCTTCCTACAATTTTCCTAACACATCCAATATGTCTATGCCTACTATTGCATCTTCTAATCCCACCATCAATGTCTTAGTTCAAATCGACACTTCTTTGCAACAAGAAGTGGCTTAATTTACTCAATCTAAGTAGAACATATCTACATGTGACATTGCTAATCCCCTTTCCTTAGATATCCTTCATGTTGTTATACCACAACATGTTAAGATACCTCATCTCTAGACTTACAATGGTAAGGGTGATCCTGTGATTCATTGTAGGACTTTCCAAACTATACATAGTGATTTTTCACACGACTATAAGCTCATAGATAAGTTGTTCATACAAAATTTTAGGAAGAAAGAGTTGCAATGGTATTGCTCTTGACCCCCTTATTCCACTGATTCCTTTCAAACACTTGTCAATGCTTTCATTTAATAATTTCAAAACAATATTGGTCATCAAATCTCTTTGACTAATATAATGCATTACAAACAAAATCTTCAAGAAAAAGTTAGTGACCTTATCGGTAGATTCAAACACTTGTATGCTCAAATATCTTATCCTGTACTTGATCATGATATTAAACACATCTTTATTTCTAATTTTTAAAAAGACATTACAGATAAGATTCTCATTACTAAGTATACCCCCTTTTCACATCTTCGTGTAGTGATTTACCATTATTAGTTACAAGTGAGCCACCTTGAGAGATCTATTCCAATGGCTCCTATTTCTAGTGATAAAAGTGATGTCCTTATTAATTAAAATGAGTTCTCCAAACCAAACAACTTTATCAAAATCAACACGTCAACTAATTTTTTTTTTGATCAAGCGACTACTACATCCAAAAGTGTGGCTACTTTTTCCTATGTATACCATCTTAATGATATGTACACTCCTTTATCTGAACCTTTACCAGATGTGATGACTAAATTCATTCATACTGGTATCCTTTGACTTCCTCCTACCCATACTATTGACACTAGAAAACCAATGTATAAGTTATTTGATATAACTGCAGTTTGTCAATACCATCGTCAACCAGGTCATGACACTTAAAAGTGTAATGATTTGAAAAATGCTATTTAAGATTTTAACTGATTCCAATGCTATATATATTGATGCTGAGGGTAATAGTATGAATAAATGTGTTGGACCTCCTAATCAGAATTCGCAAATATACACTAATCCTTTTCCTTCACATTTAACAAATATCATTAATCAACCTTCTTCTCTAGACATTAGAATTAGTTATGATGACAAGGTAGAATAAGATAATCATGTGGTTAATCACATTAAACCTCAACCTCAACCTCAACCTCAACCTTTGATTTTGCTTCCACTTGAACCTAAACTTTCACCATCTATCACCTTTAATTGGTCCAATATGTTTAAAGCACCTAATGGTCCTCTTTAGATTAATGTTGGGGTTTCTTATATCCCTTTCTGTTGTATTTTGATTGATCCTTCTTCCTCCATGAATGTTATCAGTGAAGAGCATGTTTTTAATAAAAGGTTGCAAAATTTTACCTACGATACATCTACTGTGTGGATTCAAATTTGTAATGGTTTTATGTATTATCCTCAAGGTTCTATCAACCTTCCTGTTACTTTTTCCAGTAAAGTTGTTCATATCACCTTTGTTGTCATTCCTACTTCTGATCAATTTCAACTTAAGCTTCGTATTTCATGGTGCTCTTCCATACAAGTTGTATCTTCTTCTATTCATAAGTGCATAAAATTTCCTCATAGTAGATAAGTTTTAACCATTAATAATTCTCTTTATAAACTTTCACTTCCTCAAGATTGTGGTGAGATAGATTTTTTGTTAGGCATCTCTCCCTCAAACATCACCTCATTGTTCCAATTATCTTTATCAATCACATAAAAAATATAAGGTAGAAAATATTCTTGAGCTTAGCCTTCATAAGGTTGATTCTCCACCAAAAATTTTCTTGTAAGTGACATCTTTCTTATTATGATTTTGGATATGATGAGGACTCAAGTCTCTTGGGGGCTTGATGATTTCTTTGTCTCCTTAGTCATGAAGAGATCGATTTTTTCTTTTGATCTACTTTATCATGAGTTTGAGGCAACTCATACTCCTGCTAAAGTGGGGACTAACTGATCTTGAAATGGAAGCAACAATCATTTAAGATCTTTTAGCACTCATGCCATAGTGACTTCATGGACCATGGATGGACCCGTGCTCAATGTTCCCATTCTCCTATTTATTTACTCTTTCTCCAATTATGTCTACACTTGCTTTGAGACCTTTGGGACCTATTTTTGAGCCCTTCCCTCATAATAGGTTGACCTCTTCCCTGAGGGAAAGAGGCCTTGGGGCCCAAAGTGCCTCAAGGTTTCCAATTATTTTTGTTTGGTTCCCAACTGACTTGTATTATTTTCTCACCCATTCTAGTATAAAAGGAGGCTTGGGATCTTCATATTCTTATTACATTTCATATTCATCCACACTTTTACATCCATGCACACTCAAGGCATTTAAGAAAGCAAGTTTTTATCAAGCATTCAAGGCTTTCAATGTTTCAAGGATTCTTTGTGGGCATTTTCTCTTCAGATCTAGCATTTTTTTGGCCATCAAGGGAGGAGATCTATGTTGAGAAATTCATTATCTTCTTCATTGATACACATTTATATACATGGCTCCACAATGTGGTTTTGGTAGATCCATTTCAATTGTGGAGATATCCTACATCCTACATATCAAATTCAACATCTACAACACACAAGCAACATAAATCCTTCTTGATAAGGGTTTCTAAAATAAAGTTGAATACTTTATGTTATTTTCTTTGCATAAGTTTACATTTCAATTTTAAAGTTGATTCCTCAATCTAGGGCTTAACTAAGGCTAATCCTCATCCACCCTAAAACAAAGACCAGATTTACTATGCATAGGAACATGCTAGAGAACATTTGGTTGCAAATTTGGAAATAACTCCCCAAAAGATTTTGAAAAATGTTGGGTCAACCTAGTCATAGGGTCTTGGGAATACAATGACTTCAAAGAATGACACCCAACTTTTTTTCCTCTAGGGGGACTTGTTCTTGGAGCTTTGGCAGGAAAAACTATTTTGGGTTTTTCTAGGTTTTATATTTTATTTGGGAATTATGGATGGAATTTTAGAATCAGCCTAGATCCACACTTTTCAAAGCAAAAATATACTTTCCTCTATGCATTTCAAGGTGATTTCTCTATCATTCATTTCAAATTTTTTAGTTTTAACATAATTACATATCTTAGTTGGGATGATTGCATTCATTTGGCACTGTAACCTACATTTCATACCTTGGCCATTTAAATAATTTGCATAATCACATTCATATATCACACACATGGAAAATATCACTTCTTGGCATTGAGTTCATTTCTAGAATTCTAATTTAGTATTGGCATCCCTTCCTCTGTTTGGGTCTTACTAATCTAATAATGAGTTCAAAAGGAGATTATTCTTGGAAATTTTCCTTCTTTTCACACACATATTAATGCTTTTGCATGAAAAGTGGAGTCCTAGGTCCTATTTTACCTATTGGTCCCAACTAGTACTGAGAGGGGATGGGGTGAGGGGGAGGGGGAGGGTTGAATTAGTACCAACTCTAAAACTAGTTACTCTCTTAACTGCTCTAAAAAAATTGAATGTTAACCACTTAGCAACTAAAATAAAGATAAATGAAGTGAATTAAAAGAAAGTGAATTCACACACAAAAGAATTCATCAATGACAAAGAGATTTATACATAGAAATCCTTGATTAGAGGATGAAAACCGGAGTGGAGATAATATACCTTCTTT
This sequence comes from Cupressus sempervirens, assembly GCA_028749045.1. NCBI lineage: Eukaryota > Viridiplantae > Streptophyta > Pinopsida > Cupressales > Cupressaceae > Cupressus > Cupressus sempervirens. The sequence continues at coordinate 306,712,514 of CM053783.1, forward strand.
CCCTTATAATGATTGTAAAGGGTTGTCCAATTAAGAGCTACAACACTTTCTTTTGGAAACACATCCTATGAGGAATGCTTATAATCTTTTAGGGTTACTCACACTTGTGAAAGATACCTTGTTAGGATTAATAAATCTCCTTTTGAGAGATACATTGTTAAAGGATTTACAAAATCTTGCCAATGAAGCTTGCCCTATTAAGCACTATAAATAGATGCAATGACAAGAAAGCAATCTAATGTATAAAATCTAAATATAGAACTATCTTGCCTTGTGGATATCCTCTCTATATCCTTGAAGATGCATTGATATCTCTATATAGTTAATGAGCTCTTTAGTGTTACCTTTGTCCTTGGTTTATCGTAACAACCTATTTCTATTTCACTCTCTTTTGCAACTACCTCTCTTGCTAGCTTGCACTGTAAATAACTCTTTATGTTATTTGGCACATGCTTCTCTCTCTCTCTCTCTCTCTCTCTCTCTCTCTCTCTCTCTCTCTCTCTCTCTCCCCCCACCCCCTCTCTCTCTCTCTCCCTCTCCCTCTCTCTCTTCCTCTGCTTCTTCTTCAGTTTAGTGCTTCTCTCTCTAACATTTCTAAAATGCAATCTGAGCGCATATATACACTTTTCTATATCAAGGTACAATTACCCACACAAAGTTATCATGCTTGATTTCAAATTCAAAATTTTAGTTCCATGTCTAGTATGTTCACAGGAAACCCATGATGTTGACTCCTAGGGTCTAGACCAATAGCCTTTCTAGTCCATCTATGAACCTATGTGTAGTCTTCATCCTTTCCCACTTATGTTGTTTTTCCCATTACTCGTGTCACATCCATTAAGACTATTCCTTTATCCTATGACATCTATGGTGACTCACTTTATTGATGAGTTGGATCAACTATCCTTCACTCTTTTCTATCGGCGGTGATGTAATATTTATGTGCATATTGGTTTACTCTTCTACTATTGACCATGTTACCTTATAGCTTGTTCTTCCTTCGACTGGTTGCCAATCAATGAAAACATCCTTTTCACAATCTTCATGCCAATGAGACTTGTGGGATCGAAAATATCTCCCTTTGACATTGATAGAAAAAAATCCTTTAACTTCTACCATAATTTTGTCAACATTCTTCCATTTATACTAGTGAATGGACTTAGCACTTCTTTGTTAGGTCTCCCTCTGAGCTTTCCTGCCTGTTCTTCCTCATTTCCTATTTAGGATAAATTAGGTATCTTCTTATGTTCCTTATCTTTCCCTTTCATTCATTTATCATTGTCGTTTCATCTGATTTCTTGCTTTCTCTTGTCACAATTACTTCCTTTTATTTTCCTCTTTTGTTTGTTCTCTCTCATTGTTATTGCATCACCCCTTTTATTGTGTATTACCTTTTTCATTTCACCTCCAATTTTGTGCTTTATTTCATCTCCCCCTTTCTTTCTTCATCTCCCCCTTTGTGGCCAATGTTAAACTTCATTTTATCTCTCCCTTTTTGTCAATATCAATTCTCCCCCTTTTGTCATCAATCACAAAGGGTTCTACAGGTTATCAAATGCATCCTTGTATTAACCATGTGTGCTAGAAAGATGAGCTTCCCATGATTCCTTTAAGTTTGTGAGTGCAATAGTCTCACTCCTTATGTCTTCTAAGATCTCTTAAAGTCCGTCCAGTGTGCTAACCAGTACTCTAGAAAATAGTTCATCTACATCAACAATATGTTCTTGTATGATGTTCTTCATAGGTGACAGTATGAATTGCACCTCCATCTGTCTGATGATTTTTTTCTCTTGTTTGGCCTTAATCTAATGGACGATATATAGTTTCCCTTGAGTCTTGGATATATAGTCAGCTGCATAATGAGTGACTGCATTATAAGTACCTTTCAATGTTTGGAGATCCTATTGAGCTTGTTATAAATTCTTCTCTAAGTCCGATGTGAGTGAAATTAGATCAGACGTCTTTTGCATGCCCTTTTCTAAGGCCTTGAGTGTTTCTATCATTATATTCTTATCTTCTTGTAGGATGGCCTTCTTGAGTTCTATCATGTTTACCAATTTCTCTATTCTCCTGGCTTCCAATTTTTTTTGACACTAGGTATTCAACACTGCCTAGTTCATCTTTGATGTTATCAACCAATACAAAGAGTTTACTGATGAAATGTTCATTAGGATCATATGTAGTATCTAAAACTAGTTCTTCAATAACATCTCTAGTGACTACCAGTGTTTTTTTCTCTTTGCTACTTCTTTCTTACCTCATTGAGCTTCTCTTGTCTCTTTAGTACTTGTCTATATTCATTAAGTTCATCTAGATTCACGTCCTTCATCATTGGCTTGTTTTTTGTAATGATGGTATCTAGTGTTTGTTTCTTTTCATCTATATCCACATCTCTTTCAAAGAATTATCCTTCATCTTCAAAACTTGAAGATGATAATGATGATGATGATGAATATGTTGTCATGTATCTACTTAATCTTCTCTTCTTCCTTTCATATTCACCTCTTGTGATCCTTGATATGCTTGGCTTTCTTTTTCTATCTTTTTTTCCAAGTGTCCTCTCAAACACTCACTCTTGAGGATGTTGGCCCTACAACCATTCTTTCTTTCTCATCTTTTTTCTTATATTCTTCTACTAGTTCTTCACCTTCCTTTTGTGGTGACTTTTTCTCTAGCTCTTGCTCCAACTCTGGAGACTTTTCTTCTAGGGGCTCTTCATTAGGTACCTATATAAGTTTAGGTGACTTTTCTTTTTCTGCTTTGTTCTTCTTTGGATGAGAATCAACAGTGATGGTGATGACCTTGAAGGTCTTGTTGATATGTTTTTAAGTCATACCCGTATTTGACTTGAGTATTTTTTAGTATGTTGTACTATGTCAAGTGTGACCGGTGGGACATTATATGTTGTTCCACTTGCTAGTGGTTTCTCCTTGAGTTGCATTAGTTTCCTCCTCTTTTTCCAATTGTGAATCCTCCTCTCTTCAAGGACTAGGTGTTTCTTGTCTTCTTTCTTCAATTTGTGTGTTTGTCTCTATCCTTACACTCTATTCTTCCACCATTTTTTTGTGTGTTTGCCTCATTTCTCTTAGTGTTAGACGATATCTTGATACTTACTTGTGACTGATTTCCTTTGATATATGTATCTATTTCATGAGCCATTTCTTGCCAATGTTGATCAATTCTTTCCTAGGCTTGATTGATATGATTGGCAATGACGTCAATCATATCTTTAGTAGAATTGAACTTTCCCTTGTATACTTCCATACACATAGTCTTCTGAGCTTCAGATAGTTTTGGTCTCATCTTAAGAAAAGAGTTTGGTAACATTTTTTTGTGATTCTTTACACCTATATTCTATTTTCATTAAGTATCTTTTTTAATTCTTTGGGTATCCATACCCCAATATCATATGGTTTCTCATCAGTTGCTCTCGTGCTAATGAGAACAACCCTTATGGCTTTGTTCTTATTATCCTCGGAAAACCTTGAGAATCTATACCTCAAAATTGAGTAATTGGTTTTTGACAATTATTTCTACAATTTCTTCAATGTCAACATGTTTAGATTTCTTCTTACCTTTCTTTGGTGTCCTAGATGTTCTAACTTTTTCTTCCTCGGTCACCTCTACAATCACTACTTCTCTTTCTACTTCATCATTAGTCTCAATTTTTTATGGCTTTTTGTCTAGCTAAGTAGGTAGTGGCTCATTTTCCTCCTATTGAGCTTGATTCATGTGAGGGGGACTCGTTGCCAATTCTTCTTCCATTTTTGAAGTACTCATTCCTTTAAATAGTGCATTCTTGGATGCTTTTGGATCTTGGCTTCTTATTACCCTTTATGAGGCATTTTCTTCAGATTTCTTCTTCTCAGTGAGAAGTATGTTTCTTATCTCAGCACAAGTTCCAAACCATAGTAGGATTGGCCTTTCTCCCATTACCAATAGTCATTCTATGTAGGACCTTATCTCTTCCTCTTTCACCTCATAACTGAATGGTGTCAACCAATGAGTTCTTGGTTGAAATGTGCATACACTGCACTTATGTATGCTTGCAAAAAAACATCATTCTTGTAACCTTCCACTAGGCTAGTGCGTATCCTTTCTCCTTGATGCATTTCCTTCTAGAAATCCATAAAATAATCCCACAATGTGGCATTTCCTCTACCTTCCTCCAACTTTCTGTAAAGTTCACATATTTGTGTGGTGATTGGTTGGTCTTCACTCCATTTTCAAAGTGGACATTCTTGAAACTTTCCTCTAAGATAGAAAAATATAAATACTAATATTTAACCAAATCTTAGTGTTTAATCCTTGTGATTAGTCATGATCTTACCTAGATTTTCCATCATCTACTTGTGTAGGTATCCACATAAGTTAATTGGTGACTTGTTGTGAATAGATTGGGAAGCCCTAGAAGCTATGTTACTAGGGATATGCTTTTCCTTACTTGTGTGGCAAATCTTGTACCCCATTGTCATGGCCACAAACCTTAACTTTAGATTTGGGATCTTGTTCATTGTGCACCCCATTGCATCTTGGGTTAGCTTCCCTTTGGTGATTGTGGCCGCTTTCTTTGTCGATATGAAATTGATAGATAGATCGATGTCAGATGCATTAAAACCAATTACCTTGTGTACTAGGGCCTTTGAAATCTTATAAGGTTTGTCCATCCACATGTATTGCTCATGAATTCAGCTCACAAAAAACCTTACGCATTCTTCATGGAAGAAATTGGGTATGTCTACTACTCTTCTTAGTGTAGAATTCTCGAGGTCTTTATGTTCATCTTTCAATACTCCTTCATAGCACAATGAGGTATACAACTCACATATCTCTTTGTCCCCTATATCATGTACCTCAACTTCCAGGTATGTAGTTACATCTTGTGTAAGCAGAGCATCATCAGATGCTAATCCCATTTTGTCTTCCACATCCTTCCCTTTTAATATTATTCTCTCATAATCTAGATGATCACTTTGCCTGTTGTTAATCAAATTGATGTTGTTGATTTCTTTTTCCGTTGCGTTCATTCTTATCTTTTAATTTTTTGTTGTGATGGATCATGTGTGATTCTTCTGGAAAATAATATTTTTCATAGATTCACTCTTGAGATCTTAGGGTTTTGTAGTATGAAATCAAAAACAATTTCAATTTATCAAAGTAGAAAATAACTTCCAATGGGCATATTTGTGTCATGGAATTGTAATGTTAGTATTATAACGGCTAGCAAAAGCTTCACTTACGACTAAACATGCATCATTAATTCTCACAGGGTGTGTGCACCAAGTTGGTGTACAAAAAAAGTGGACAGCCATAGACACAAAAATAAATCTTCAAAAACTAGATTGGGTTATTTCAAACTTAAAAATGCCACTAGGATTTGTAACCAAGCTTGGCCTTATATTATTAAATAATTACCTGATCAGGTTATTAAAAACTTTAGATTTTATAAAATATGATTAGGTTGTTAAAAGCTATAATTTGTTAAAAAATCATACGCATTCCTCATTTTAAAGATTAAAAAAGAACTAAGACAACTTGAGGAGAATGAGAATAGCAGAACTCGAGTGAGCTTTGAAGGTTGTTTTGCCATTTTTTATATTTTTGACCATGCCCCCCATAAATGAGGTAATTTTGCATGTTTTTTTTAATGGTTCTATTTCTTAATAAATTAAGGTTTGTAATATATTTTTGGTTTTTATTTTATTTTATTATCAAATGCATCAAAGAAACCTAGAAAATGAGTTAGACATGAAATACCACCTCATACACAAACAATGCAATCAAACCCCAAAGTATAATACCCATAATTGACCGTAGGACAAATCAAAAACCCTCCACCCACTGTGACAACCACAAAACCCTCCACTCTCTATGAAACATGCATAAAACCCTCTATTGAATGTTCCCCTTTAACAACCACAACCACTTGTAAACACTTCATGCGTACCATTAGATCATGTAAATGCTGTGTAAGAGAATCTCATAAACTTCCTTACACAAAATACCTCTCACATTACCAAATGGTCAATAGGTTGAGGTCATCTAGTCTTGCTTACCAGCCAACCTTCATAGATACACTTGAACAAATGGCCAAAAGTGTGAATGAGGTGTCTAGGGAGGTTACAAAATGGGGTTCATGGAGGGATAGGTATCATGCATTTTATGTCGATGTATTATCATATTAGAAAGTAAAAGATAAGGGCATAAAGAAAGTGATGCTGTTATTAGCAACACCCTAGAGGAAACTTCAAAAAAAACTCCTATACATTGGTGTATTCACGTTAGAATGAGATTATCTTTCTGGGATAGGTGGTATATGGTATTTGACCTACCACCGTGTAATAAATATGAGGTGCCTTTATGTTTTTTCTGAAATCTATATTGTGAGTTCATCCTTGGTGAGAAGCCAAATTACTTTGACATCCACAAGTTCTAGGGTAGAGAGAAAGGATCCTTGCAAGATAGACCTAGGGCCTGTAGGGTGCTACCAATACATGAGAGGATATGTACAACATGAGAAAACTATGTCTCATGTTGTGGTCCCAACATTTGTAAATGATTCTATTGATTTACAAACTCTGCATACAACTATGTCATTGTATGATGTCACTATTCAACATGGCACATAGTTAGGTGGTATTATTCACCCATGACACCTCCACCATCATTAGATGCACCATTAGCATTATCAAAGCCTATGATAGCTCCATCATCATCATTTACACCACTAGTGTCATTCGTGCTTGTGCCACTTGCATTTTCATCATGTGCATCATTAGAGTCATTCAGACCTGCTCAACATGTGTGTTTTAGTTGCCAACACATATGTGATGGGTTGGATACTGAGGTGACGAGGATGGATTGAGATTCCATCCATATATACATTGTAGGAAGACCTTTTACGCATCTAGAGTTAGGGATTTCATGCTCACAAATAATTTGATGATGATGGTCTCATAGGTTTGATTGTTTAAGTTTTCACATGTTATTATTTATTCACCTAAATATCATAAAAGTAAAAAATGTTTTATTTTATAGAGCACTCTATATTGATATGTGAACAATACACAATGCATGGTGCAACATGTAGTATGAGGCCAGGAGCAAGAACATTTGATTTAAAGTTTTTAAAATATTATTAAAAGTACAATAATACACTTGCTTTGAAATATTATTTCTTAATTTCTATGATGCTAACAATACAAAGTTCCCTAAATATTGTTTCTTAATTGGTATTGCATTCTCCAACCCTGTTTGGTCCATGGCTCCTTTCTAGGACCCTTTGGACTTTGAAACTTTACATCATTCCCATTATTGCAATATGGAATTATTTTTCTTAAAATGTTCCAATTAAATTGTCTTGAAGCCTTCCATCCATAATATGCCTTAAGATATATTTTTCTTTTATATAGCTTTCCACCATCTGTATCTACCAGTCCTCCACCTCATCCACTAACACCCAAGTATCCAAGGAGTTTTACAAGGAAGCTAATAGAATATCCATTTCCTTAAGATGATGAGTCATGTAATGTAATTACATCATGTAAAGTTGCTAGTCTTGAAACCTTTCCATCTCTCACACCCATCATTCCTCTTCCATCTACCATAACTATCACCCCTCATTAATCCACCCCACTTATAGACCCCCCTCCGTTTCTTGCCATAATTGTAACCCCACTTATAGACCCCCTTCCATCTCCTACCATCATTGAAACCCTCCCATTCATCATATCCATCCAATTGTCATCCACATCTCTTGCTCCTAACATTACACAACCCCCATCTAATGAACCTCATGAGTCCATTGTCCATATATCCATCCCCATCAAAGAACATACCATATGTACATTGATCCCATATGATGAGACCATCCATACATCCATAGAAAATAAATCAACCTCCATATCATCGAGGATGTCTTGTAGGAGTGTGAAGGTCATGCATCTACACTTGTATTTCTTGACAAGGTGCCAAGAGTTCATTCCTATCTCTTTTTTTCTTCCCAATCTCTTTGTTTTCACATTTATGCCTTCTAGCCTTTTTGGGCCCCAATTAAGCCTTTTTCCCTATCTTTCAACTATTTCGTGACAAGGTGCCAAAAGTTCATTCCTATCTCTCTTTTCATTCCCAATCTCTTTGTTTTTACATTTAAGCGTTGTAACCTTTTAAAGCCCTAATTAGGCCCTTTGCCCCATCTTTCAACTGTCCTTCCTATTTTTCATGTCATTCTTGTGTCTTCTTTCCCTGATACGTCATTCTTGGTCTGCTTGTGTCTTCTTCCCATTTACAACATTATCTCTTATTTCTAACAATACTCTTTAGTATTTAATAAGGTCTATCAAGGGGTGCAATTTCTCAATTTGATGATGTCACACTTTCTATGATAAAATTTGGCATTGAGAGCTATGCGGTATGATATTTTTCACACCTATCAAGTTTACAAATTTAATTACTATCATGTTGTATCTTATTCATTCCTCTTATTTTTATTTTTATTTCTACATTAGGGTACCCCACGTAGCTCGAGGTTAGGAGAAAAGCGAAAGAAGCATACCCAAATGCAACAAGGTATTAAATACAAGTTAAGTTTATATTTTAAAATTTATTATGAACGAATGTATACTTATGTACTCAATATTGATGAATATGTGTTGACTTATTTGTTGATTATATGTAGAAGCAATTGGGTTTTTTAGAGTTGGTGAATGCACCTGACATTGCTGATGTTTAGGACATGGAAGAGGTAAAATTTTAGTTGTTCTTTCAATCAAATTTCATCATTTTGTTATAACATGTTATGTTTTTTCATCGAATAAATTGTCAGAGTTGCCTCATTAGCAGTGTTGTCTCCTACGAGCATAGGACATGCATATGAGGTTATGGTATGCATTTTTTCTATACACATTAAATAGCCGCATTTACAAATGAGTATATGTATATTCCATTTTTATTGTAATTATCAACAAGTTTGGGTTATTAACATGTTTTAATTATCTTTTACCTATTACAGTGCCCCTTGTGACTTCCTATAGATCCTTTATCATTTGATTTTGTTAGGAGTTGTGCATTTGATTTTTGGATTTGATTGTGTGAACATATTTTTTACATCAACGTTTCGGATCACACTCCGTGATCCATCATCAGGATGCATGCAAGAGAAGAGAAGGAGAAGAGAGATAGATAACAGATAGACTCCAAATAAAAGGAAGGGAGGGGAGGGGAGAGGAGAAAGATAGCCCACAGAACGAGGACAACCACCCACTAAGGAGACTCCTAAAAACAAAAAAGGGGGCAGAACATAAAAGACCAAGACTGCAGATAGGAGAACACAATAAGCAACTCAAAGACCCTAATTGAAAAAGAATTTAAAAAATAAATAAAAAAATAAAATAAAATTATAAACAACATTGAAAGAAGAAAAAAATTGGAGGAAAGATTAAAGAAAAAATAATAAAAATAAATAAGAAATAAGAAATAATTAATTAAATTAAACAAAAAAGAATAATTGAAAATTAATAAGACAATTGATCAGTAGATTAGCAAAATGGTAGATAGATTAAAAGATAACTAATTAATCAATTCATCAATTGAATAACCAAATTAGTTAATTAATTAATCAAATTAAACAATTGTTAAATTGATTAGTTAATTAATTAATCTATTAATCAATTGATTAGTTAATTAATTAATCTATTAATCAATTGATTAATTGAGACAAAAATTGATAAGATAATTAATTAATCAATCACTTGATTGATTGATTAATCAATTAATAAATAGGAAATAAATTGATTAAAAAGAATTAATCAATTAATTGAAAGAGAGAAAAGTCAATTAAATAATTAAATAAGTCAATTGAAAAGTTGATTAGAAACTAAATTAATCAATTGATTGGCTGATTAATTAATTAATCAAATGATTAATAGAGTAGTTGATTAATTAAGTTAATTAATTAATCAATCAACCGATTGATTGATAAATTAACAAAAAGAAACAACAAAGAAAGGAAGAATTCAAAAAGAAAGAAAAAAGGAACAATAATTAAACAATTAATCAATCAACCAATTGATTGAATTAATGAGTCAATTAATTAATCAATCAAACGATTGATTGATTAATTAATTAAAAGTAGAAAAAATGAAAGGAGCAATCAGAGAGTAAATAGATAAAATAGATAAATAATAAATTAAATAGATACTTAATTAATTAGATAATTGATCAATTAATTAAACCAACAACTAAATTAAAATTTATTTTTTTTAAAAGAAAGGAAAAGTAAAGGGAGTAGAAAATAAAAGAAAGAAAATGAAAATAAAAATAAAAAAAAATAAAGAAGAAGTTAAAAAATAAAAAAGGAAAAAAGAGAATAAAAAGACAAAAAATAAAAATAAACTCTATATATATATATAAAAGGCGGGGGGAAGGGTGTTAGAAAATAGAGGGAAAAAATAGAATAAAAAATTAAAAAATAAAATAAAATAATAAAAAATTAAAGTAAATACCAAAAAAATGTGAAAATGAAGAACAAGAAATAAGGGAGAAAAAATGCAAAAAACAAAAGAAAAAGGAGCGAAAGAAGGAACACAACAAACAGCCAAACCAACAAAGAAGAGAGGGGGGAAATAAAAAACCCTGAGACGAAAGGAGGGCTACAAGGGAGAGAAAGGTAGAACAAGGACACAAGGAAAAAATGGGAACCCAAGAGAAAAAGAGCGAGCGAGGGGATGTGAATGAGGGAGGAGGGAAAGAACCCCAAGGAGAAAAAGATGGGGGTGGGGGAAGGGGGCAAAGGAGGAGGAATCAACGAGGAGATCAAGCCCGAACAAGACTAGATTGGGCTAGAATTCTTAAGAGACGACAGTAAGGGATGCCAAGAGTGGTGTAAGTGCCACCCATCATCTCAGTTGCGGTTAGATGGGTTGTTAAAAATCTAAACAGCCTCCTTGATCTTCCTACTAAAGAAGTTATGCATGTCAAATATGGGATCAAATATGTCAAAGGTCAGAGGTATGCATGTAGATTTTTAGTTGAAACCCACTTGTGATCTCATTTTGTATTTCTTGTGTGTATGATAGAAATCCTTAACACCTATGTCTACAATGCTAATATTTTTATCACTTACCATGCATGTTGTGCCTTATACGAGAACTGATTCATCACTGGGTGTGCCTCTTACTAACATAGGAGATGCAACTTGGGCTCCAATACATATTTGTTTTGTTACTCTATTTAGAAATCCCTAACACCTATGCCTACAACTCTAATAATTTATCACTTACGATGCAGGTTGTGCCTCATACTAGCACTATTTCATCATTGGTTGTACCTCTTACTAGTACGTGAGATCCAACTCAGGCTCCAATTTGTATTTTTTCTTTTACTCTATTTAGGGATCCCTAACACCTACACCTACAACTATAACATTTTATCACTTACCATACATCATGTGCCTCATACCAGCATTGTTTCATCATTGGTTGTGCTTTCCACCAACATTGACTCATTGATGGTTGAGCCCTTTATTAGCACAAAACATCCATTTGTGGCTCCAATACACATTAAACTATTAGTCCATGCATTTTTGGTTTATTAGTATATTTTGACTTCTAGAAAATTTGTATTTATTTTATATTTTCTCTTATACATCTTCAGGACAACCCATTGTCTCTCTACATCATCATTTTGTTAGGAGTCCTACTCATCCATGAAGGAGCTTATTATCATTATCATTCAGTCAAAGTATTGGATAGAGGGACAAGGTAATCAATAACTCAACTACAAATAATTTACTATAAGATATTTGATATAGATATTTTCATATAATTTTTAGGTAAGATATTTGATATAGCATTTTAATTCTTCTTGTGCAAATGCTTGGCGAGTTACGTTTTCCATCAAAGATTCTCAATATTGATGATTTAGCACAATCATAGATATTGATAGAGATATACATATATATTTATGGTCATTACACAACATTTATATATATTGGACTTTTGTATTGTATATATTTTACATTTGTATTGTGCAAATTTGACATTTGTATTGTACCCATTCGACATTTGTTTACATTTGAAATTTGTATTGTACCTACGAGATGATATATTTTTGTAACTATATAATTGATATGTCACAATATTGTTCATTATGATATACAATAAACTTGAATCTCCATCCAACTTATTCATTGTGTGCATACAAAGTTGTACTTCATCTTACTTTCTTGCAATTAATCAAACACGTGAATGTTCATTATTTAATATAAAAAAATTGAACATATTTATCAAATTCAATGTAACATGTAATAAAAATCATATGTTACTTATTTTGACATAATAAGACATGAAAAGTAAAAATATGTAATGATTTTGTGTATTTGTATCAAATTATTAAAATAAGAGAAATTGATGTAGGGACGCACACCAAGAAGGAGAACTCCTCAACTCTCCAAGTGAATGCAAGGAAGCATAAGATGTTGTTGAGTTTCTATTTCAACTATTTTTAAAATAAGGAGTGTTTTTGTTGTGTTTTATAGTCAATAATCCCTTATCATGTGGTGTGACCCCCATTTGGAATGCATATTTAAGCCAACATGAGAAAGAATCAACCAAGGAAATATGTAGTTTTATAATGTTATTTATAACTTGTTAGGTCTCATAAGATGTGTAGGTATTACTTATAAAATATTTTTATAGCATTTTTAAAAAATTGCTATGTTTTTCATATTTTTAGCAAAAGTTGCAATATGAAAACTTTACATTTTTTTCTTAAAGTATAGAAGTCCAAAGGTTTTTTGGTTATGTGAGGATGTTAAAAGCCTAAAATCATGTTTGCATACCATGAAATGGATGAATCAAATCAATTTTGGTGTTACTGGATTGAGTCACTAAAGAAATTAGCCTTACAAGGTAGCCAATTTTTCTTAGTGACCCTTACTGTGCAGTGTGCTTAATAACATTTGAGTGAATTTTTGGCCACAAAAAAGTTGGCACTAGCATTTACCTGACCAATTGGAGCTAATAGAGAAGATAATTCAATATGATGATGACCAGTTTGAAAGATACACAACCTTTCTCATTTGAATTGAGAAACTACAACTTTTGGCATTAGGCGAGAATGAGATTCCAAATCAAAATAAAGTCAGGCCTCCTAAAAATGAGATAAGTTATTATAGAACTCAATAACACAATCCCATACCACCTGACTATTCATTGATACCTGAAACGAGCTCTGAGATATGCCCACTCAAAGATCATTGCCCAATGTTACTTAGTGACCATTATGAGCACTTCTGTGCAGTGTTCTCGATAACGTCTGAGGGACTTTGTGGCCAAAAAGAGGTTAGAACTAGTGTTTACCCAGCCAACCAGAGTTAACATAGAAGCCGATTCAATCCCAAGATGAACGGTTTGAAAGATGTCCAACCTTACTCATTTGAATTGAGCAACACTATAACTTTTTGCATTAGGCAAGAAAGGGATGCCAAATCCAAATTTTTTTGGATCTCCTAAAAGTGAGATAAGTTATTGTAGGCCTAAAAAATGTGATCCTATAGTAGTTGACTATTTGTCAATACTTTGCACAAGATTTGAGATATTCCCGCTCAAAGATCACTGCTCAATGTTTCTTAGTGACCCTTATAGACACTTCCCTGAAGTGTGCTCGATAACCTTTGAGGGACTCTATGGCTGAAACGAGGTGAACTAGTGTTTACTTGGCCAACAAGAGCTAATAGAGAAGACGATTCGATCCTAGGATGAACGGTTTGAAAGATATACAACCTTGCTCACTTGAATTGCACAACACTATAACTTTTGGTATTAGGCGAGAAAGGGAAGCCAAATCCAAAAAAAGTCAGATCTCCTAAAAGTAATATAGGTTGTTGTACACCTTCACAACAAGATCTTGTAGCACCTGATCATTTTTCAATACCTCACACAAGCTTTGAGATATGCCTTCTCAAAGATCACTGCCCAAGGTTGCTCAATGCCCAACTAAGTCATTTCATGTTATTTTTATTGTAGGCATGTACTAATGCTACAATAATTTTTAATTGGGAAGGTTTACCCTAGGCATGATACATCTTTGCCTCTGGCCACCCTAGAATGCTCATTGACACACCCTACTAACAATGTCCCTTATGCTCTCTAAGGGAAAAAATGCCAAACTTTTACATATTGTTTCTTACAAATGAGGGCACCTATATATGATCTATTTGAACCTATGTGGTCATGTTGGCCCCCCTTAGAATATCCTAACTAAAAATTTGAAGACTGGATGTCATTTTTGTAGGGCACAAAAGTTTTTGTTGATGCAAAACTCATCAGATGAACTTAGTAAATAGTGTCTAGATAAGACATTTCATGTTCTTCTCATGAAGGACATCAAATAACACATCCACCATGTTTATTAGGGTAGGTTTACCTTAGGCATGGTACCTATTTTCCTCCGGCCATCCCCAAATACTTGTTGACATACTCTACTGATAAATTAGAGCACCTTTACATGATGTTGTAATAGTGCTATACTTACCATAAACATAAACTTTTACAAGATAGATAAAATGATTAGATTCTCGCAAAATTTTATATAAGTATGGTGATTGAGGATATATCTTTAGAGGTATTTATAGCGATATTGAATATCATACTAAAAGATAGTGATAAAATTGATGCATGTACATAATAAAAAGTGTATTGCTCTTGCAATTTGTCATGATTATTTGATTGTTTTCAATTACTTTATCATTTTAATGGTTTAAAACTATCATATGAATCTATTTTAATATTTTCAAAGGATTTGAAGTTGATTTGCTACATTTTCTATATAAGTTGTTGTAGCACGTGAAGGGAAATTAGATAAATAATTAACTAGTTTAGGTTTCTATCATGAAATGATGATCATTCCATGGATGCAAGACCCTGTTTCCCATGGAATGATCAAACCCTAACATGTATCATGTCAAGATAATATAATATTGCAAGAAATTTGAAGATTTGCAACACCATTGGGAGGAGTGGGGAAAGGGCACAAAAGTGCTGCCATAGTTATTGCATTAGAATATCTTCCCAAAGGAGTTCATGGTTTTATATAAAACATTAAAATTATTCATCATATACATGGTTTAGGTTCAAATAATAGGTCTTGGAAGTGAGTTCTTGGTTGCGTTTGAGAAGGCCCTAGTTTTAAGCCCTTTTTGGTGAGGTTTTTTTAGTAAGCCTACATAGAGAGTTTTTGGGTCCAAACTAATTGAATAATCCCTAATATAGAACCATTTTGAGATATTATAAAAGGTTATAAGTTTGGGTGATTAGTATTTATTATACCTCATTTGTAAAAGTAGGGGTTTTTAAGGCTAAAAAGAGGCCCATAGTAATACAAAAGGAACATGGTCCGAAACAACACTACCCAATATTTTGATATGTTGAAGAAAGTATAAATAGGTATCCAAATATACAATTTAATTTTGTTATTTTTTTAATAAATTTGGTAGAAAAATGCAGGGGAACAACATTGGAGGCCTAATTAGGGCTATTGGGCCTAATAGGCAAAATTGTTGGGTTTGGCCTAGGAGATAGGAACTAAAAACTTTGAGGATTGATCCAATAGGTTGAATTGGTAGATTAAAGACACTTGGAACTAGAGTAATTCATTGGGAAGAGTAAAATGAGAAGGCTCATCTTTCTTTGCATCAATTAAAAGGCACACTCATTACAATTTGAAGTGAACAAAAATTGCAATCAATTAAATCACAAGTGAGAGGAAGTTGAAGATATTTGAATATTCTTTGAAGTAGAGATTATTGTAAAACCCACCAAATATAGCTCTACCAAGAAGTAATACAAGCAAAAAAAGCTTAAATTGGAGGGAAATAATTCCTACAATATACAATTAATAGAATGACAAGGGTCAACCTATGAAATTTTCTTAATGCATACTTAACAAGCATGCTGCAAATATTTGATTTGATTTTTTTTGAATTCAATTAAAAAGGAAAAACTATTGTAGCATTTGTGTCTTTGATTTTGATTTATGACATCAAGATCAGTTGTAAGACTAAATCCATATGTTATATCTTGACGTTGGTTCATCAATTCAACATTATCAAGCTCATTTGCAAAAGTAAAGCCTTCCTACATATCGAGGTCTATGTCTTTAAGAACCAAATATATAACCACATGTCTTCAATAGTGAACATAATAACATATAACCATGGAATCAATTCCATAAATTGCATAATATGAATCTAACATAAAATATGAAAAAGAAAGGTAAATTACATCTAAATATGAATATGTTACATCTCTTAGTTATTTTTTATACAAAATTTGGCATCTAAATATGCACATGTTACATCTCTTATTAGTTTTATATCCAAAGTTTGGCATCTAAATATGCACATGTTACATTTCTTATTGAATTTTATACAAAATATGACATCTAAATATGCACGAATTATATATATATATATACAGAGAGAGAGAGAGAGAGAGAGAGAGAGAGAGAGAGAGAGGCATCTAAATATACACATTACTACAAAGTTAGAGTATTTTGTGTAAGATATATACAAAATTCTCAAAATTATTCTACGATATGTAGAATGATTTAGCTATATAGTGCACAATAAATCAAGGGAACCTTCAAGATCATCTCTAAACTTCTTTTTCCTCCTCTGTACTATCATGTGCATGAATAAATTCCATGTGTACAAAAATTGACACTTGTGTAGAGTTGTAATATATTGGTTGCACTTCATTTTGAGGTTTTAGTGTATAGTTTTCATCAAAGTCAACAACATACACAATTGTACGCAGGGGAAAAGTGTCCTTTCACAAATTGGATTTCTTATCTAACCATCTAGCTTTATGTGTATGATGCATGTATTCATAAACTATTTTCTCTTGATTTGTTTTCATAAAATAAGCTACACATAGATCATTTTTTACTAAATCACACCTCTTTAATTATTTTCCACCTTTAACACCATGTGTAATTGACTTGTACTTTCCAATAGAAACTAGTGTCTTACCAATTTCATGTTTTCTATCTAGATGTAGGAATTTATAAAAGTTTTAAAAACTACCACATTGAGGAAAATAACCTTTCAAATACACGGTCTTATAATAAATGAACCCATCATCTCATTTAGAAAGTACTCTTGCAATAAGTTCTCTCGGTAACTTAGGAGTTACTTGTAGACTACATTCCTACAATATATCACCAATATGAAATTTACAACATATATAATGATAAACATCATAATGCATAGAAAAATCAACATAAACCCTACAACAACATGTAGTGCATGAATGATTTATCTTAACATAGAATGGTTTGGTCATCTAAAAAAAAAATGGTTGATTTTAATTTGAAGAAACATTTCATAAAATTGTGTTTGAGTCTTCCAAATAATGTTTTGCATGTGGCTCATGATCTATTTTTCCAATTCATTTTTTGACAAAAACCTTTTTTGTTTGGTGAAGCCCTTGATCCAAGGTAGACTATCAAGTAAGGATAAGGTTATTGTGGATATCTTGGTCCAGTTTATGTAGTCAAAGTCATAGGTTCTATTTTTCACTCCAGGAGACATATTTTGAGACATTCTTTTTTCTAGATTCTGCTCCAGGCACATCCCATTTTTTTTTTCTTTTTTTTGCATTTTGATGGATATCTTGGTTGTTTTAGGTCCAGAGATCAATTTTATTTCTCTAGATGATTTTTCATGGGTTGTACTATCTCTTGTATCATCCTTATGTCTCTTTTGATCTTCGTTGACATCCTTTTGTAATATTTTTGCAAACATATTGAGATAAAGTGGCACTCTATAGCATTTTGGGATCTTGCACATCTTTTTGTTTCATTGTACTTGCACTACATTATAAAGTGCCTTGGGGGGTTTCATGTTGGCCATATTCACCATCTTCCTTTGTCAAGTGAGTGTTTCTTTCATGACATTAGCCTCATGATGTTTCGATGACACTTACCATTATAGGTGTCTATACTTCATTTGCACTCTCAATGTTCTTGGTTCTTTTTGCTGCAAGAGATATTGCATTTAGTTTTAGTGTTCATGTCTTACCTCTCAACATTATAGGGGGGTTATGTTGGTTCTATTTATTTCTTGATTCGATGGAGTGAGTTATGTATTCACTATTTGATCCTATGTACGAGGTGATTATAGTGGCCATAAAGATACTTTCCATCTTTGATTGATCAACTCTTCAGACTTAGTCTTCTCTACTTGGTCATGTTCTATAAAGTGGAGGTTCTTCAGATCAACAATTTGACAGTATTTACAACTTCATGGTTTAGTGGCATTTTTCATGATCATATTTTGTTCCTATCTTCTAGGACATTCCCTAGTTTGGAGGCTTCTTCAATCCTTCACTAGTTCTTTTCAACATTATTTCCATCTCTTTTTGGAGTAGGGTTTTTCCTATGTGATTTTCTCTATTTCTCATCTTTTTAGAGATTTGGTTATGCTTGGGTACTTCATCGGGCCTTGTTTTCGAGACCCAATTCTATTTTCAGTAGTAGTTTCTAGGTTTTTAGCCACTTCCTAAGTTTATCTTAAGGGGGGGTGTTAGAGTAATAAATTATGTCCTTATTAATTAAATCACTTTGATTTAATTATTAAGTAACTTATTATCTCTAGTTTACTTAAAATAAACTTTGGGCATATAATAATTAATTATTTTATTAATTATTATCATCCAACCTATGTCTTACCTTTTAGGGTTTTAATCTCCTTTATAAGGATTGATCTCTTTGTAATAATTGGTTCAATTTTGATTATATCAATTTCTCTTTTTTCTCATCAAGAATGTTTCATCTGTGGATCTAAGAATTCTAGCCTCCATAGCTTTTGCTTCTCTCTTTTTGTGACAAGTGTTTGCATGTAGGTGATTCTTGGGAGTTGTGGGGTTGATCTTTCATCAACTTCAACAATTTATTTATTTTGGTTACTATACAAGATTTTCCCATTTCCTTTCCCATTATGGTTGATGTGAGGATACTATCAACTTTTATTAGCATCTTTACTGCATTTGAACCAATGGATTGATATGCATCAAAGATATTTCTAACTAAGCTTCTTTCACTACTATTTTCAGATGTTCTTAACCCCAAAATTCTCATCATCTCTCTAAATTTAAGATTTTTAAGCATTTCAACAAGTTGGCATATTCCTATTTGATTAAAATTTTCAAAATAGTTATTCCAAATCTTTTTAACAATTATTCTACAATTCATGCATTGGTTTCAAAATATTTTCATCAATGTCAATTAGAAACTTTGATTTTTTATGAATTATTCTAGGAAATGTTGATGTAGGTGCATGCTCAATATTTTCATTAATTGCATTATGTGATTTCGTCATGTCAACTTCATATGTTACATTAGGTGCATTAGTTGAAGTAGGTGTATTTTTCATAATCATTTCAATTGGAGTATGTTGGCCATTTTTGTTTGTCCAATTAGGTGCATGTTCATGATTTTCATTTTCTACATTAGGTGCATTGATCATGTCAATTTAAATTATTATATTTTATCACTTTCATTGTGTGCATTTGATGATGCACCTTCACATAATCTCCTCATATGCCCCCTTGTTTGTGCCTTTTCGGTCTCTCATTTTTTAATCATTCCTCTCTTGTTCTTTCTTACGATTGTAGATCCAAAGTTCCCTTCAAATAATAACATGAAAAAAATACACAACCAAATACAAAAATAAATTGTATCATTATTTTATGATGAATTCCAAGATAAAAACATAAAATAACATCGACACAAGGAAATAGACCAAATCAATAATTTCTAAGAAAAAAGAATAAACATACGCATACCTATTGTAGAAAAATATGTGAAACAATAGTAGTACCTCATGGGGAATAATGAAATAGTATAATTGTCATTGGCATAAGCACGTATGAACACTTTTCAATAACTCAATCAAACTAATCATAACTTGACTAGGTTATTAAGTCCTAACTATAATGTCGATAGAATCTCATAACCTCATCAGGTTTTATAAAGCCCGATTAGGTTATATACAACTAGGACAAAAATATAGATGAGGGGTTAGTGGAAGGTAGAAAGAGTGAGAGGGAGGGAGTGATGGGGGGTTAGAGAGAGGTTGTGGTCAATCAAACAAAGAGATATTTGAGGGGTTATGAGTTATATACATAAGGGTTAAGGGTTAGAAGTTAGATAGATACAGAGAGATAGAGAGAGAGGGAGAGAGGTTAGTGGATAGGGGTTTGAGAGAAGAGAGAGAAGGGTTAGGGGTTTGAGAGAGGATAGGTGATAGGGGTTAGAGAGAGAGATAAGTGTTAAGGGTTTGAGATGAGAGAGAGAGACATGTAGGTCAAGGGATTCAAAGAGATAGAAAGAGAGGTTAGGGAGGGAGGGGGAGAGAGAGGGGTTAGGGAGGAAGGATAAGAGATAGAGAGAGATGGGTTAGGGATTATGGGTTAGAGAGAGGGATAGGGGTTAGGAGTTTGAGATAAGAGAGATATGGCTTAGGGGTTAGAGAGAGGTAGGTTAGGGGATTGAGAGAGAGAGAGAGAGAGAGAGAGAGAGAGAGAGAGAGAGGTATGTTAGGGTTAGAGATAAGATATATGTTATGGGTTAGAGAGAGAGAGAGGTTACTGAGGAGAGATAGGAAGTTAGGGGCTAGGGGGGCCTAGGGATTAAATGTCAATGAGAGAGAAGGGATAGGAGTGAGTGAGTGAGTGAGAGAGAGAGAGATATTAGGGGTTAGAGATACAATATTAGGAGTTGGATAGAGAGAGAAAGGTATGTTAGGGGTTTAAGAGGAGAGAGAGAGAGAGAGAGAGAGAGAGAGAGAGAGAGAGAGAGAGAGAGAGAGAGAGAGAGATTAGGGGTTTGAGATACAAGATTAGGAGTTTGATAGAGAGAGGAAGGTATGTTAGGGGTTTAAGAGGAGGGAGAGAAAGAGAGGTTAGGGGTCAATGAGAGAGGTAGGTTAAGGATGAGAGAGAGAGAGAGAGAGAGAGAGAGAGAGAGAGAGAGAGAGAGAGAGAGAGAGAGAGAGAGAGAGAGAGATTTTAAGGGCCAGTAAGAGAAGGAATTTTGGGTTAGGATTTAGAGAGAGGTGTATGTTAGGGGTTTAAAGGGAAGGAGAGAGGTAGGTTATAGGTTTGAGAGGGAGGGAGAGAGGTAGGTTAGGGGTTTGAGAAAGGGGGTGGGGTGGGGGTGTTAGGGGTTTAAGGGGGGGTTAGGAGTTATGCAGAGAGATGAGGGTTAGGAGTTATACCAAGAGACAAATAGTTAGGGATTTGAGGAGAGAGAGAGGGTTAGGAGTTACCCTAGATAGAGAAGGGTTATGGGTTAGAGGGAGTGGGTGTTAGGGGTTACTGAGAGAGTAGTATTTAATTATAACCAGATATGTTAAACATTTAATTATATATTAATTTAGTTATATAATTATAAATATGTATAAAATGTTTAATTATATTTGAATTTGTTTATATATTTATAAAAATTTACTTAATTTATGATAGATATAAATGTGAATGCAATATTTTGAATTCACTCATTCATAATCTGGCCAAGTTTAATCTAGAAAAATAACTCGATCATGTTATTTATACATGGAAATTCATTTTTTGCTTTAATAACCCGATCAAGTTATTCAAAAATCTAAAACCCGATGGGGTTATGGTTTACAATAAGCCATGGGAGTTGACCCAAAGGCTTGGGAGCTCATTTCCCCTCCAATTTCAATCCTTTAGACAATTTTTAATCTTGTAAGATGAATTATTGTCTTTTATTTCATCAGGTTTCCAAACAATAAAGTGGTATATCTAAAATCACCAACATAGTATCAAATGCATTCTTAGCTTTCTAAATATATAAAGTTTTTGACAACATTAACATTGTAAATGTTAATTAGTTTTACCACTATCTTCATAGTCCTCACAAGTATATATATAAATTTTTTAAAAACTTGTAATGTAATTTAAAAAAATACAAAATAAATTACATATTATTATTCTACACTTCATTTTGTACACTTAAAAAAAAGTTTTTATTTATTATTATTTTGATGCAAGTTATGCCTTGCACACTGTTAGTGAATAAATTGTCCTTCGAGAGAATATGTGCAAATCTGACCCTGAATGCCCAAGTGGAAGGACAAGCTAACACCAACAGTTGGATAGGTTATCATGGGATTGATAACTTTCCTCTGAATTTTTATCGGGTATAGATCCCTGTATAAGTTATTCAATGAATCAAATGTGGATGCTTTTAACCAGAAAGCACAAAAGAATATCAAACATCTACCTGTAAATACAACGTAGATGCGAAAATCTATACTACAGCATGAAAAGAAAACAAAGAACAATAGATGACGCAAAGTTCATTTGCTGGTCATTGCATTATGTGATAAGGATGAAATAGTGTCATTTATCTCCCTGAGAGAATTAAAATTAGAACCTTGCAGAATATTTGGAATGTCAATGTAATAAAGAAACAATGACAACAGACTGCAATTTCAGAGAAAACTGGAATTGACTCAAAGTCCAAATTTAGTGGAAGGAAAAATAGATTATCACCAAAGTATAATATGTTTAACCTTCAGCCTCCCTTCCCTCACTGTAAAAGATTACAAAGCCTCCTTCATGCATTACAATCTGGTCATTATTCAAAGGAAACAGAACTTTTCCTACAATATTACTTTAAACACCAAAATTTAATCTTCATTTCAAACACACAGTTCTGAAAAGAAAGAAAATTTCTCCTACTCTGTCTTTCCCTGTCTCCCAAGGAAATAGAATGGTTTTTTGGAAGATCTCCTCCCTGCCTGAAGCCCAAAGTATGCAGCTTGGAAGAAGCCCAAATGGAATAGGAAAAAGAATGGGACCCCTGTAGCACAAAGTCTCAGAGAAATCCAATCTTCCCCCTATCACTGTATTCACAGCCTCTGTTCTGCTACAGCCCAAAGTGTCTCAGCCAAAACTCAGAAAAATTGGAACCCCTTCTAAATCCCTCTGTCCTTTATTTATTCTTCTCTTTGTCCGTCTCTATTTCCTTTTCCATAACTGATTCTTGGAAATCAATATTATTTCTAAAGTCATTCCCATGGAAACTTTTCAGTTTTCCTCTACCATTGGTTTTTCTTGATAAACCTTATTTGAAGTTTATGTTTTTCCACTTTCTTCCTTTTTCTCTCATTTATGTTTTGATAATCTTATAAAACATTGATGTAAATGTTTTATAAGATTAATTTGAAATATTAAATGAGACTTGGACAAGTGACACATTATTATATTATTCCAATATGAAAATACTCTTGGTTTTGGGCGGATTTGAAATAACTCTGTCAGAAAAAATGGGTCTCGGTGTGGGAGGCATAACTATTTATCCCACCATTGGATCTCGCTGAATTTTGGATATGTTATCCGAATCCTAGTTCTCCACATTCTCACCAAGACGATTTTGAAAATAATGTTTGAGTCAAATGTTACAGATCTCTGTTTGAGGGTCTATATGATTGTCAGAAAATCCGACTTGCTGAATTGAAATTCCCTACTAATCATTGGACACTATTTTGAACATGCCTCCCTGTTAATAGCATTATTTTGCTGCAATAAATCTTGTTACTCCCGAACAAGATAGTAGCATAAATTCTTTGGGGTGACGATGGGTTCTAACAGAGGCTTCATAATAGTTCGAACAATTTCCGTGCTGAATCCTGAGTCAATATAATCCTGTCTACAAATGCTATAACTGTATCGCTAATATTTAAATTGGGAGGTGCAAGTATCTAATACATGTTTTCCATCTGCACCATGTGCATACGTATGGCTATGGGTAGATCCGCGAGGTTCATGGTGGTTATTGTCGATCAAAAGGCCACCTTCATCACACTCAACAATCATAACATTCTGTGAGCATCATAGAAAACACGAGGCTTTGACAATATAAACTTGTGATGCTAGATCATTCCGTGCCACATGTGTAGCACAACAAATCCAATAAATTTCATGGCTTTGAGGTCGCAGCACCTCCATATTTCAGTCGGGACCCGATACCATTATGAGTATATGTGTTCTGAATGGAGACATATGGTTTGGCATTTATTTGAACCTCTATAATAGTATAAATGGCCACTCTCAATCCATGGATGTTCTTCTTATAATTGCTATTGCTCTTGCCGAGTATTCACAGTCGGATATTATCATCATCCAACATAAAAGCTTTACTTAAACTTCAAGCTTTCTATCCTGAATTTAAAGTGTTTGAGACTATATACTAAAGCATTGGACTGTGTTTCGAATTCAGCAATGTGAGCCTCTGAATTTTCTTATGTGACCCTGTAGATGCTGGATCTTTAAACATCAACATTGAACTCATGTTGAAAACTAGAATTTGCACTTCAACTTTTTTCAACCAATGAACTTGGAAGATGAACCTTTCTAAACCACTGAATTGGCCTCCATCTTGACTTGTACTTTGCACTTTCTCAAAACTATGAACTGGCAGAACCTAAGCTTAAATGATGGAATTTTGAACTTGTTGAAATTGATCTTGCCTTTTCAAATCCATTTGAACCATTGAACTGCTTTGAAGCACTTTGAACTACTTTGAACTTTAGTTTGAAGTGGTTCAAAAACTCTGAACTTGAGGTTCTAAATGTGTGACCACATTAGGTACTAACACACACAAACATGTTCCAAAATTTCTGGATGCAGTTGCTTGAATATTTCATTAAAAAATACTCATAAGAAAATTACACTTGAAAATACACAACTTCTAGAAGTCACTCTTAAGTATCATCCTAGAAAAGGGATTTTCAAAAGAGTGAATATAATTAGGTCTTTTGCATTGCACACGAAAACAACTATGTAATGTTTTCTTAAAAAGTGGGAATTTTTTTTTGTGTGCAAAGGATTTCAATGACCAAATCTTATCCATTTTGTAAAAAGTCTACTAGTTTCAAAAGTAGATTTAGAGTACTAAAATTTATATCTTTTACACATCTTATCATTTTGAGTGGATGAGCCTCAAACATCTCGTCTGAGTTTAGTTTTATCTAATTTTAGAAAAATGTGTCCACTTATACCCCCTTTTTTTGCACCATCTTGATGCACTTACCCCATAGTCTACCTTACAACAATTACTTTTCACCCTTTGTTCATTGATCAACAAGTTGCATTTACTTGCCGCATTAACGTCTTCACTTTTCTCTTTGAGCTCTACTAGTTTGGACTAGGGCTAGACTAGTTTATGATTTGATCTTTTATTTTCTAACCCCTCTAAGTTTATTAAGCTTACATTTCATGTGAGGTCTCACCAATGACTGGTGAGTTCATAACCTTATTAGGCTTCATTTCCTCTACTAGTTCACTCTTCTTTATCCATGTCTTGGCAAAATCCTTTTTATATTTCTCAACAACTCTGCTCTTTCCTTTGCCAACATGTGACTTGTTATTTGGTCTTCTATGACTTCTATAGTTTCTTGAAAGATGACCAATCATTTAGAATATGTAGCAGGTCATTTTTGTACCTATCTATGGGCATGTACACCAAGTTGGTGTACAAACAAGTGGACACCCCACCAAAAATAAGAAAAATTCTCAATAACTGGATCAAGTTTCTAGTAACCCGATGGGGTTTCTAATAACTTGATTAGGTTATTCAAAAATTAAAATTTTGGCCATGCTTGATATCCAAGCCTGACCATAATAATAAAAAATAACTTGATTAGGTTTTAAGAAGTATAAATATTATTTGTTGTACACAAATGAGGGCATTTTTATACCCTCAAATGACAATAGTCGCATGGAGGCGAGAGTGAGAGGAAAAAACCCAATTAGGTTTGTAAAGAAAGTAGTGATTTTTTCACATTTTCATCCATTTCACCTTGCAAACAAGGTATCTATTTGTTCTCTTTATCATATATGTATTTTTTCATCATAGTTTGTAATGTGTTTTTTTAATTTGTAAAATTTGTGATTTGTTTTCATAATTTGTAATTTTAAAAAATAAATAATTTAATATCAAGTGCATCAATGAATCCAAAACCATGAGTAGAGCCAAAATACCACCTCCAACACAAAAACTGCAACCAAACCCTCCACCCACAATGACACAACCAAAAAACACTCCACCCTTTGTGACACAAACACAAAACCCTCCACTCACTGCAACATAGACACAAAAACATCTACTCAATATTCCCATTCAATAACCATCACCACCTATAAACCCTTCATGCATACCATTACATCATGTAAATACTATGCAAGAGGAGCTCATAAACCACCTTACAAAAAATAGTGGTCATATTAACCCAATGGTCAATAGGTTGTGATCATCTATACTTCCTCACCATTCAATCCTAGTGAATACACTTGAACAAATAGCCCAAAATGTGAATAAGGTGTCTTGGGAGGTTACAAAATGGGGTTCAGGGAGGGATAAGTGTCATGAATTTTATGGCAATGCATTATCATGTTAGAAAGTGAAAGATAATGACATAAAGAAAGATAGTATATGTGCTCTTTTCACTGATCCTATATTTGCAAACTCCCAATTATGCGCATCCAACACTTTTTCTATTCATTGGTGCACTTATGCTAGAATGAGATTATGTTTTTGGGATAGGTGGTATATGGTATTTGATCTACCACCATGTAATAATTATGAGGTGCCTCTATATTTTATGAGAAATCTATACTATGAGTTCATCCTTGGTGAGAAGCCAAATTACTTTGACATCCATGAGTTCAAGGGTAGAGGGAGAGGCTCTACACAAGATAGACTTGGGTCTCATAGGGTGGTACGACAACATGAGAGGAGACACACAACACAAAAAACCATACCTTATGTTGTGCTACCAATAATCATAAAGGATTCTATTGATTTATAGACTCTTCATGCAGCTGCATCATTGATAGATGTCATCATTGAGTATGGCTCATAGTTAGGTGGCATTAGTTCACCTACAAACCTCAACCATCATCATATGTTCCTTTAGGGTCATCACAACCTATAAAAACTCTATTATCATCATCTGTGACACCTCGACCATCATTAGATGAGCCTTTAGGGTCATCAAAGCTTCCGACATATGTGATGGGATGGATAGTGAAGTGACTTAGGATGGAGTGTCATCTCATCCATGTGTACATTACAGGAAGACTTGTTATATGTATGGGGGTGGGGATTTAACACTCATAGATGATTTGATGATGATGGTCTTTGGTGGAGATGAGACAAAGGTTTGTTTGTTTGAGTTTTGACATGTTACTATTTAATAACATAAATATCATAAAAGTAAATTTTTTATTTATTTTATAGAACACTCTAGATTGATATGTGAACAATATGCAATACATGGTGCAACTTGAGTGGTATGAGAACACCACAAAGTACTCATTCTACTCGAGGTACAAGGCTAGGAGTAAGACCACCTGAGGTAAAATAAATTAAATATTCTTAACAGTACAAAAATACATGGTTTCAAAATATTTTTTCTTAAGTTATATGACACTAACAATAAAAGTTCCATAAATATTGTTTCTTAATTATTTTACAAGGAACACCCAATCTCTAAGGAGTTCTACACATAAGCCAATAGAATATCCATGTCCAAGTTAAGTTGACAAATTAGTCATCTAATTACATCATGTGAAGCTGCTATCACATTGAAATCTTTCCATCTCCCACACCCATCATTCCTCTTCCATCTCCCATAACTATCATCCCTCTTTCAAACACCCCACTTATAGATCCTCCTCCATTTCCTACCATTATTGAAACCCCTCTTATAAATCCCCTTCCATATCCTACCATCATTGAAACCCTCCCATTCATCAAATCCATCCAATTCCCATCCAGATCTCCTACTCCTAGCATTACCCAAACCCCATCAAATGAACCTCATGATTCCATCCTCTATATACCCATCCCCATCAAAGAACCTATCAACCTCCATATCACTTAGGGTGTCTTTTAGGAGTGTAGAGGTTGTGAATCTACACTTGTATTTCTTGACAAGGTACCAAAAGTTCATTCTCATCTCCCTTTTCCTTCTTGATCTTTTTTTTTTCAATTTAGGCATTGTAGCCTTTTTGAGCCCCAAATTTTCCTATCTTTCAACCATCCTTCCAATCTTGTCCCTCATGTCTATTGGAAATTTGATTGAAAAGATCATTGATGAAGAAGATTGATTGAAAGAGGAAGATTGTTGTTAACAAAATGTTTTTAATCATTGTTTTTTCATTGATATCAAACCTACTATTTGTAGAAATGACATTTTCTTATAAGATCCAAGTACTATCACTTAGTTGATTGATGAAGAGAATTTAATCAACAAGATGTAACAAGAGTACATAAGGGAAAGGTTGAGTTATGATATTGTAATGAAGTGCAACAATCAATTAAGTTAATGGCTAAATGATGTATTGCTAACATATTCAAAGATACAAAGGTTGGTCACACTTAGAAAAATTGGAGGAATAAGTTGTAACAAGGTTGACTACAAAGCTTAAACTAAGTTCATTAGTGGGTGTTGAGCAAGCTAGTTGAAGTCGAGCAAATTCTCAGTTGGAGCCAAGCAAAAGAAAAATCTAGTGTGTGCTGAGTGATCTTTAGGTACTGAGTGAACTATAGGTGCCAAGTGAAGTTGAAGTGTCGAGCATCAAAAAATCTTAGTAGTTGCTGAGTGAAGTTCAAGTGCTAAGCATCAATAAAAATGTAGTTGATGCCGAGTAACATAGTATGTGTCAAGCACAAGTATTTTAATAGTGTCGAGCTACTGCATTATTTTAAAAGTCAAAGATTCACCAAATTTGAGCTGGCATAGTTGTTACCTTCAATTTTGTGAACCATTTGTAGGATAAGGATGATGAGCTAGTGGCATAGGATTCCATGTAAATCATTTTTGGACTAATTCAAAAGGATTATTCAAGAAGTTTCTAGAGGAAACAAAATGTGGGTTAGATACAATGAATCCTACCTAATCCATATGAATTGAAATCAAAGGAAGGAAGAATCAAGTGGGAAAAGAAACTCCAGGACTTCTATTTAAGGAGTCACAGACGAAGAAGCAAGTGCTACTACTGCTACTGAAGTGGCAAATAACAAAGTGGTTAGAAGGGTGTCAAGGAGAAGGCATCTAGGAGAAGGAAGAATAGAGCACAAAGGGTCTACTTCTATAAGTGGTCAGAGAGAGATGATTGCATTGGTACATTGAACATGGAGACTAAAGGAGACTAAGCTTGAAAGGAGGGCAAGCTGTCAAAACTACAAAGACTGAAAGCCAAGCAATGTGAAGAGTTGAAGAGTGATCTGAGATTTTCAAGTTAAGCTATATGTTGTAATCAGGTCAAAAACTTTCTAATACTCTCTAGAAATTGTATTAGATATAAAAATCCTATGGACTTAGGTTGGTTTAATAGCCATTTATAAATCTTTTAACGAGGTGGCATTCCAAATGAATGATCTAAAGTCCTCTAATTAGGCCCACTTCTAACAGGGTGGTTAAATCCTCTAACAATGTCATATTTAACAGTGTGTTGTAAGCCTTTAACTAGGTAGGTCTTTCATAGGGCATCACTTTAGAAGAGTGAGAAGGGAGTAGCATGTTACTGGTGGTTTTTCCCAAATTGGATTTCCACGTAAATCATTGTGTTATGTGTTATGCTTGCATGTTGATTTACAGTAACTTGTTGAATAGGAAAGTTAAAGCTTGGATGAATGAATGTTTGAATGAGCTCACTATACTTAGCAAAAAGTTTGAATTAGACATTTGGACGTTGAATAAGTGATTCACCCCCCCTCTCAATTATTCTAAAGAATTTCTAACAATTGGTATAAGAGCCATCTGCTGATTTAATTTCAAGGTACTAGAAGTAGGAAGATCAAGATGTCCAAGAGAGAAGTTTCCAAGCTCAAGAAAGACAACTTTGTTGCATGGTAGAGTCTAATGAAATTGCACCTTAGATCAATAGGTGATTATGAAAAAACCTCAATTGGAATAGAACATGTAGAATTAGCTGGACCCCTCACTATAAATGATTTGAACAAAAAGAAGGAGCACAATCAAGCAATGTTGGAGATTGCTTCTACACTCAGCTATGTTGAATATGATAACATCAAAGGATGTGATACTGCATTCAAGATGTAGCAAACCATAACAAATATCTATGGAGGAGATTAGAATGTTCAAAGAGAAAAGAGAGAAAGCCTCAGAGAAAGTTTAATGACATGAAAATGGAGAAAGGAGAAAATGTTGCTTAATATGGATCTAGAATGAAAGTAGTGGTAAGTGCAATAAGAAGTTTGGGTGGTCAATTGGAAGAAGAGAGTGTCAATAGAAAATACTTGAGAACTTTGCTCCCTATCTATGCTATAAGAGTTTCAGCCATCCAAGAGTTAAGGTGTATACCAGAAAATGCATCGAAGGAATAGTGGGAAGACTTACTACATTTGAGTTGTCCAATTTTGACAACTACAGACCTAAGATCTTTGAATCTGCTTTCAAGGTCAAGTTGAAAATGAAAGACATTGAGGAGGTGACATCAAAAAGGAAGAGTAGAAAAGGAAAACATGCATCTAGTGATAGTAGCATAGATGAGGAAGATGTGGAACAATTGGAACCACTACTGGCTAGAAGATTCCATAGAGGCAAAGATAAATTCAAAGGTAAGATCCCTATCATATGTTTTAATTGCAATGAAGTAGGACATATTGCTACAAGGTGTACATAGAAGAAAGGAAAGAAGTACAAGAACAAAAAAGAAGATGATAGTGGAGATTACAAGAACAAAGGCAAAAGATGCTACATTGTTGAAGAAGATTCTAATGAGAATGATGATGAAATAGTCTATGTGGCCATGAATGATGAATTAGATAAAGATGAAGATGAAGCAACAACATTGGTAACCTGTGTGAACAAGAATGACAAGTGGATCATAGACAATGGATGCTTACATTACATGACAGGAGACAAAAGTAAGTTTATTACCTTTACTCAATATGATGAAAATAGTGTTAGATTTGGAAATGATGCTCCATGTCTAATCAAAGGGAAAGGTTTAATTAAACTTATAGAGAAAATCTCATGTGATAATGCATACTATGCTAAAGGATTGAACTACAATTTGTTGAGTGTATCACAGTTAGGCAATGTAGGTTGCAAAGTAGAATTTGGAAACAAATCTACCAAGATCTATGACACTAATGGAAATTTGATAGGAAAAGGTGAACAAACTAGGAGTCATCTATTTTACCTAGATATGGAAGATGCATCTTCTCTTGTTGTCAGACTTGATGATGTTTGGTTATGGCATAAAATATTGTGCCATGTTAACATTGACAATCTAATTAACATTAGCAAAAAGAAGAAAGTCAGAGGGTTGCCTAAACTGAAGAAACCTGAAAACACAATGTGCAAACAATGTCAACTAGGAAAGATGACTAAGTCTAGTTTGAAGAGTAAAACATACACTTTCAAAGAATTACTAGAACTAGTCCATATAGACTTATGTGATCCAATAAAAGTGCAAAGCTACCTAGAAGACAAATACATAATGTTATTTGTAGATGACTATTCAAGGATGATGACTGCTATGTTCTTGAAGCAAAAATCTGATGCATTTAAAATGTTCAAGTGGTATTTGGCCAGAGTTGGGAAGGAAATAGGAAAGAGTCTGAAATGCCTAAGATTAGATAGATGAGGTGAGTTTGCATCAAAGGAATTTGAAATATTTTGCAATGGCAAAGGTATCAAAGGGAAAACATCAGCACCAAGAACTTCACCTTAGAATGGGATTGCTAAGAGAAGGAATATATCAGTAATAGATTGTGCTAAAAAATTGATGATGGAGAAAAATATTATACTATGGTATGGTCACTCACCTAATGTTAAACATTTCAAAGTCCTTGGTTGTAAATGCTATATTCTTAAAGATGCTATAAATGGAAATTTTGATGCAAAGAGTGATGAAGGCATATTCCTTGGATACTACACTAGAAGTAAGGCATATAAGTGTTTGAATACTAACACTAACAAGATAGTGAAGAGTGCAAATGTAAATTTTGATGAGCATGTAGAAGTTCAGGTTGATGGAACTAAAAAATTAAAAGATTATAGATCTTTTGTGTACTTTTATGAAGGAATGACTATTGAAGACAATGCTGCAAATCAAGTTGGGAATCAACAACAAATCTCAGTATCAGCCGAATCCTAGCTAGTGAATGTCGAGTTGCATTTAGAAGTTGAGCTGTAGAATGAAGAAAATGCACATTATGACTTTGAAAATAGTACACATGAAAGAGATGATGAAGTACCAAAAAATGACTCTGAAGCTAAAGGATCAAATGTGGAAAGAAGGTCAGAAACAAGATTAGCTAAATATGTGAGAAGACATCACCCTGCAGATCAAATCATTGGTGACAAGGATGCTAGACTAATGACAAGGAATATACTAAGAAATGAATCATGTTTTCTGAGTAAAGTTGAGCCCAAAATAGTGAAAGATGCACTACAAGATGATGACTGGTATGAAGCTATGAAAGAGGAGATAGATCAAATTGAGAAGAACAAAACCTGGACTCTAGTTCCTAGACTAGCTAACAAGAATGTAATTGGTACCAAATGGGTGTTTAGGAACAAACTTGATGAGAATGTAGAGATAACAAGAAATAAAGTCAAACTAGTTTGCAAAGGCTATGCACAAGAAGAAGGATTAGATTATGGGGAAACATTTGCCCCTTTTGCAAGAATGGAAGGAGTAAGAACATTACTTTCATATGTTACCTAAAAAGGTTTCAAAGTCTACCAAATGGATGCGAAGTCTACTTTGTAAATGGTATATTGGAAGAGGAAGTTTATATAGAACAACCTGAGGGATTTTTTGATGACAACAACAAGGATATAGTCTACAAACTACACAAGGCACTCTATGGTCTAAAGAAAGCACCTAGAGCATGATATGAGAGACTGCATAAATATCTTGTGAAGATAGGATTTGAAAAAATAGATGACAACAACAACTTATACATCAAAGCTGAAAAAGGTATGGAGATTTTAATATCTAAAATCTTTGTTGATGATAAAATATTTGGAGGAAAAGATGTTCTATGCAAATATTTTGTTGATCAAATGAAACATGAGTTTGAGATGTCAATGTTTGGAGAAATCAAATTTTTTGTTAGTTTACAAGTACATCAATTGAAGCATGGCATATTTGTGACCCAATCAAAGTACATCAAGGAGATACTTAAGACATTTGGATTAGAAGACTCAAAACCACTTAGCACACCAATGGCAACTAGACATAAGCTATCCAAGAATGATGAATCAGCTGAAGTGAATTAGACAATGTATAGATCAATGATTAGAAAGTTGCAGTATGTTGTACATAGTAGACTAGACATTGCATTAGCAATTGGAATAGTGGCAAGATTTTTTGCAAATCTAAGAGAAAATTATTTGATGGCAGTAAAGAGAATATTGAGGTATTTAAAAGGAACCAATGACTTTGGTCTATACTACAAGAGGACTGAAAAGTTTGAGCTAAGAGCCTACACTGATGTAGATTTGGGAGGCAATATTGATGACAGAAAAAGCAACAGTGGAGGAGCACTCTTCTTAGGGAAAATATTGGTTACCTGGACCAGCAAAAAGCAAAGTTGTACCTCATAATCTACAACAGAAGCTGAATATGTTGCAGCTGCTATAAATTGCACTAATATTGTATGGATCAAACATTTGTTGCAAGGTATGAAGGAAGAGGTAAATGAGCCTGTTATACTATATTGTGATAATACAAATGCTATAAATATATTCAAGAATCCTGTAATGCATGCTAAAACCAAGCATATTGTAATTAAGTATCACTATGTAAGAGAATTGGTGGAAGACAAACAAGTGAAGATGGAATATGTAAGCTCAAAAGAACAAATTGCTGACATCTTCACCAAAGCACTACCTAAAGATGCTTTTGAGTATCTTAGAGGTAAGTTAGGGGTGATACCCCTAGCCAAGGCTACTTAAAGTAAAAGCAAGACTCCCCTGCATCAAAGGAATTGATTGTTGAAATATTACACATTGATGCAGAGGATACCTACTTTAGGATTCATGCCTAAAGTAATTGAAGTAATGAAGCTCCAAATTAGTCACAAGAAAGATGATAGATGGAGAAATTGGAAGAACCCACAAAAGCTATATTTTCATATTAAGATGTTGAAAAAACATGTCTTTGGCATTGTTGTCAAAGAGGGAGAAGTAAAGCAGAAACTGATCAACAGTATGAGGGAGAAAGTGCAAAAATTGATTAGATAAGAGAATAGTAGAAGATGAGCAATGCATACAAAGGGAGAAAATGTAAGAAGGAAGAAAGGAAAGAAAAAGAATACAATAGCTAAGAGGAAGAAGTAGAAATGAAGCAATTAGAATAGTAGATCATAAGAGGGAGATGTGAAAACTAATGGTAACACAATTACTTTTTGGCATTTGACTTACTATTCTAACCTAGTTAACTTGGTTAAATAGTTTAGTCTAATGGTTGATCAGTTTGGTTTGCCATCAATGCGAAAGAGGGAGATTGTTGGAAATCTGATTGAAAAGATCATTGATGAAGAAGATTGATTGAAAGAGGGAGATTTTTGTTAACAGAATGTTTTCAATCATTGTTTTGTCATTGATGTCAAACCTGCTATTTGTAGGAATGACATTTGCTTATAAGATCCAAGTACTATCACTTAGTTGATTGATGAAGAGGATTTAACCAACAAGATGTAACAAGAGTACCTAAGGGAAAGGTTGAGTTATGATATTGTAATGAAGTGCAAGGATTAGTTAAGTCAATGGTTAAATGATGTATTGGTAACATACTCAAAGATACAGAGGTTGGCCACAATTAGAAACATTGGAGGAATAAGTTGTAACAAGGTTGATTACAAAGCTTAAACTAAGTTCATTAGTGGGTGTCGAGCAAGCTAGTTGAAGCCGAGCAAATTCTCAGTTGGAGCAGAGCAAAAGGAAAATCTAGTGTGTGCCGAGTGAACTATAGGTGTCGAGTGAAGTTCAAGTGCCGAGCATTAGAAAATTTTAATAGGTGCAGAGTGAAGTTCAGGTGTCGAGCATCAGTAAAAATGTAGTTGATGCTAAGTAACACAGTATGTGCTGAGCACCAGTATTTCAATAATGTTGAGATGCTACTTTAAAAGTCAAAGATTTGCCAAATCTGAGCTAACATAGTTGTTACCTTCAATTTTTTGAACTAATTGGAGGATAAGGATGATGAGCTGGTGGCACAAAATTCCATGTAAACTATTTTTGGGCGAATTAAAAAAGATTATTTAAGAAGTTTCTAGAGGAAACAAAATGTGGGTTAGATACAATGAATCCTACCTAATCCATACAAATTGAAATCAAAGGAAGGAAGAATCAAGTAGGAAAAGAAACTCCAGGACTTCTATTTAAGGAGTCATAGACCAAGAAGCAAGTGCTACTATTGCTGCTGAAGTACCGAATAGAAAAGTGGTTAGAAGGGTGTCAACGAGAAGACATCTAGGAGAAGGAAGAACAGAGCATAGAGGGTCTACTTCTATAAGTGGTCAGAGAGAGATGATTGTACTGGTACATTGAGCATGGAGACTCAAGGATACTAAGCTTGAAAGGAGGGCAAGCTGTTAGAACTGTAGAGACTAAAAGCCAGGCAATTTGAAGAGCTAAAGAGTGATCTGAGATCTGCAAGTTAAGTTGTATATTGTAATTAGGTCAAAGACTTTCTAATACTCTCTAGCAATTATATTAGATATGGAAATCCTATGAACTTAGGTTGGTTTAATAGCCATTTGTAAATCCTTTAATAGGGTGGCATTCAATGTGAATGATCTAAAGTCCTCTAACCAGGCCCACTTCTAACAGGGTGGTTAAATCCTCTAACAAGGTCACATTTAACAGTGTGTTGTAAGCCTTTAACTAGGCAGGCCTTTCATAGGGCATCACTTCATAAGAGTGAGAATTGAGTAGCATGTTACTGGTTGTTTTTCCCAAATTGGGTTTTCACATAAATCACTATGTTATGTGTTGATTTTTTATGTGTTATGCTTGCATGTTGATTTACAGTAACTTGCTAAATAGGAAAGTTAAAGCTTGGATGAATGAATGGTTGAATGGGCTCACTATACTGAGTAAAAAGTTTGAATTGGACATTTGGACCTTGAATAACTGATTCACCCCCCCTCTTAGTTATTTTAAAGCATTTCTAACAATGTCCTTCTTGTGTCTTCTTTCCATCCTATGATCTTCTTGTTGTTATTTTTCCTTCTTTCCATTTACAACATTATCTCATATTTATAACAATACTCTTTACTATTTTATAGGGCTTGTTAAGGGCTAAAATTTCTCAAGTTGATGATGCCATGCTTTCTGCCATTAACATTGGCCTTGATAGCTATGTGGTATCATAACTTGTACACCTATCAAGTTTACATTTTGATTTGAATTCATGATGTATCTTATTTATTCCTCTTATGTTATATTTGTTTCTACTTTAGGGTACTCCATATAGCTTGAGGTCAAGAGAAAAGGGAAAAAATAAGTGAGAACACCTAAACACAAAAAGGTATTAAATACAAGTCAAGCTTATATTTTAAAATTTATTACGAATGAATATATATACATGTACTCAATATTGATGAATACCTATTGAATTTTTTTGAATATACGTAAAAAAATTGAGTTTTGTAGAGTTGATGAATGCACTTGACATTGTTGTTGTTCAAGAAAGGGAAGAGGTAAAATTTCATATTTTTCCTCTATTAAATTTTATGTTTTTTCACCCGGGAAATTATCAATGTTTCCTTGTCAGTGATGTTTCCTTCTATGAGTACATGACAAGCATATGAGGTTATAGTATGCATTTGTTCTATATATATTAAATAGTTCTATTTACAAATGAGTACATGTTTTTTTTTTTCCATTTTTATAGTAATTATCAACAATTTTGGGTTATTAACATGTGTTATTTATATTTTACCTATTACAACACCCTTTCAGACTTCATACAAATTCTTTCCCATTTCATTTTCGTAGGAGTTTTGAGCATCAAAGATGGGGTCAAACATGAAAGAGGCCAGAGATATGCATATAGATTCTTAGTTGAATCCCTCTTGTGATCTCAATTTGGATTGCTTGTGTGTATGATAGAAATCCCAAATGCCTTCTCTACAATTCTAACATTTTATCGCTTACCATATAGGTTGTGCCTAATACTAGCACTAGTTTATTAGTGGTTGTTCCTTTTGCTAACATGAGAGATCCAACTTAGGCTGCAATACATATATTTTATTTTTTACTCTATTTGGAATCCCTAATGCTACTCTATAATTCTAACATTTTAATTTTTATTCTATAGACACCTAGAGAGCCACAAGCTACATCAAAGAGGCTCAGTCTTGATGACCCAACACATTCATAGATATACATATGTAGTTGTGGTCATTACATGACATTGACATATATTCAACTTTTGTATTATAAATATTCAAGATTTATATTGTGCACATTTCATAACATTTCTATTGTACATATTCGACATTTCTATACATTCAAATTTTGTATTGTACCAATGAGACATGGTATATTTTTGTAACTATATGATTGATATGGCATAATATTGTTCATTTTTATATACATTAAACTTGAATTTCCATCCAACTTGTTCAGTGTGTGCATACAAATTTGTATTTCATCTTACTTTCTTGCAATGAGTCAAACAAAAATATTCATTATTTAATACAAAAAATGTAACAAGTTTGTCAAATTCATTGTAACATGTAATCAAACTCATATGTCAATTACTTTGATACAATAAGACATGAATAGTAAAAATATGTTATTATTTTTGTATTAGTGTCAAAGATCGTAGCCTAATAGTGCTTAGAGACCCTTAGAGATGCTTCCATTTAGTGTGGTCAATAGCATCCAAGGGAAGTTGTGGCTGAAGTGATGTTGGCCTAAGCCTAAACATGGCCAATTAGAGCTAACAGAGAGATTGATTTGATCTTAGGACCAATGATTTGAAATATACACAACCTTGCTCATTTGATTAGAGCAACACTAAAACTTTTGACATTAGACGAGAAAGGGATGCCAAATCCAAAAAGAGTTCAATCTCTTAAAACTATGATAGGTTATTGTAGGCCTCAACAAATTCATCCTTTAGCACCTATTAGTTCATCAATACCTTGCACAAGCGCATAGATGTGCTTGCTCAAAGATGATAGTCTGATAGTGTTTAAAGACCCTTAGGGACACTTCTATTCAATATGGTTGATAGCGTCTAAGTGCGGTTGTAGTTGGAACAAGGTTGGAACTAGTCTAAAATTGGACAATTAGAGCTAATATAGTAGACAATTCGATCCTAGGACCAACAGTTTGAAATATACACAACCTTTCTCATTTGAACTGAGCAACACTACAAATTTTGGCATTAGGTAAGAAAGGAATACCAAATCCAAATGAAGTCAACTCTCTTAAAATTGAGATAGGTTATTGTAGAGATTGACAACATAAATCTGTAGCACCTGATAGTTCATAAATAGCTTGAATGAGCTTAGAGATATGCCTACTCAAAGATGACACCCTAATAGTGCTTAGAAACCCTTAGGGACACTTCCATTCAGTGTGGTCAATAGCATCTAAGGGACCTTGTGTTTGAAATGAGGTTGGACCTAGTCTAAACCCATCCAACCAAAGCTAATAGAGTAGATGATTTGATCCTAGGACCTGCAGTTTAAAATATACACAACCTTTTTCATTCAAACCGATAAACATTGCAAATTATGGCATTAAGAAAGAAATGGATGCCAAATCTAAATAGAGTTGAATCTCTTAAAATTGATACGGGTTATTGTAGAGCTCAACAACACAATCTTGTAGAACTTGACAAATTATCAATAACTTGCACGAGCTTAAAGATATGCTTGCTCAAAGATGGCAGTGTTATAGTGCTTCGAGACCCTTAGAGATGCTTCCATTTAGTGTGGTTGATAGAGCCCAAGGGAAGTTGGGGCTAGAAAAAGGTTAGCCCCAACCTAAAATTGACCAAATAGAGATAAAAAAGCAGACATTTTGATCCTAGGACCAACAATTTGAAATATACACAACCTTTCTCATTTGAACTGAGCAACACTACAACTTTTGGCATTAGGTGAGAAAGGGATGCCAAATCCAAACAAAGTCAAATCTCTTCAAACTGAGATAGGCTATTGTAGGCCTTAGAAATGTGATCCTATAGCACTTGATAGTTTGTCAATACCTTACATGAGCTCAAAGATATGCCTTCTCTAAGATCACAACCTGATAGTGCTTAGAGACCCTTAGGAATGCTTTCGTTTAGTGTGGTTGATAGCGTTTGAGGGACATTGTGGGTGAAACAAGGTTGGCACTAGCCTAAACCCATCTAAACAAAGCTATTAAAGTAGACAATTTGATCCCAAGATCAATGGTTTGAAATATACACAACCTTGCTCATTTGAACTGAGTAACACTGCAACTTTTGGCATTAGGCAAGAAATGGATGCCAAATCCAAACAAAATCAAATATCTTAAAATTGAGATAGGTTATTGTAGGCCTTGAAAATGAAATCCTGTAGCACCCGATAATTTGTTAATCCCTTGCACAAGCTTAGAGATATTCTCGCTCAAAGATGGAAGCTCAATAGTACTTAGAGACCCTTAGGGGCACTTCCTTTCAGTGTGGTCGTCTGGTCGATAGTGTTTGAAGGACATTGTGGCTGAAACAAGGTTGGCACTAGCCTAAACCTATCCAACTAGAACTAATGGAGTAGATGATTCAATCTTAGGACCAACGATTTGAAATATACACAACCTTTCTCATTTGAATTGAGCAACAATGCAATTTTTGACAGTAGGCAAGAAAGGGATGCAAAATCCAAACAAACTTGAATCTCTTAAAACTTAGATTATTTTAGGCCTCAACAATGCAATCCTATAGCACCTCATAGTTCATTAATACCTCGCACGATCTCAGAGATATGCTTGCTCAAAGATGGCATCCTGATAGTGTTTAGAGAATCTTAGGGACGTTTCTATTTAGTGTGGTCGATAGAATCTGAGGGACATCTGAGTAGTTTAGTATGGATGAATAAAGGTCTAATAAAATGTATTATACATAATTAATCAAATAAGGTGTAGCAAAGAAGGATTAAGGGGTGTATACTATGAGAAAACATTGTTGGAGGGTATAAAATTGATGTAAGGGTATACTAGCAAGTGATCTGCTTGAAAAGGGGGTAAGTTTTTTAGTTGATGTTGATTATATGTGTTTAATTGAAAGTGTACATTGACAGAATCAGTTTTGAAAGTGATTGCAGAGTGGATTTCTAGAAGGCCCTAGTTTTTAGGAGCAAGTGGTGAGGATTTTATGGTTGGGAATGTAAACATGGCCAAGGGAACTTTAAACCTACTAAATCTATGGTTTTGATACCTAAGTAGGTATTGTACAAATTTGGGGACTCAATGGTTAAGGATAAAGAGTATTTACTTTGTAAAAGTGGCATGTTTTAAGCCTAAAAAGGGGTGTCATAGTGTGATAGAAAGTACATGGTCCAAAAAAACCCTATCCAAGATTTTAATATGTTGTAGAGGAGCCAAATGGGTATCCAAATCTCTAATATATTTACCTAATGTTTTAGGAAAGTTGAGAGAAAAATGCAAGAGGACAAGCATCTAGGTATCATTAGGCCTATTAGGTGAACTTTGTATTTCCCTTGTAAATCCATATAAGTTGAAGATAATTGAGTATTCTTTGAAGGATATGTTATCATAAAACCCATGAAATAGAGTTCAAGAACCAAATTTATAACCGTAACAATAAATTTTATGCATAAATTAATAACCATAATAACATATAACAATATACAAAATTTATATCTCTTATCAATTTTATAAAAAAATTGGCATCTAAATATGCACATGCTACATCTCTAATAAGATTTTATACAAAATATTATATATAAATATTACAAAAAGGTATATTGAGAGAGAGAGAGAGAGAGAGAGAGAGAGAGAGAGAGAGAGAGAGAGAGAGAGAGAGAGAGAGAGAGAGAGAGAGAGAGAGAGAGAGAGAGATGGGTTAGGGGATTGAGAGATGATAGGTATTAGGGATTAGGGGTTAGTGATAGAGGGATAGGGGTTTGGGGTTTGAGAGGATAGAGAGAGAAAAGGGTTAGGAGTTAGATAGAGATACAAAGGAAGTTTATGGGTTTGAGATGGGGGAGGGAGGGAGAGGGATTAAGGATGAGTGAGAGTGATGAGGGTTTAGGTATTATAGAGAGGGGAGTTAGGAGTTGGATATAGATAAAAAAGAGAGCTTAGGAGTTTGAGAGAGAGGGAGGATGGGAGGAGAGAGAGAGGAACTAGATCTAGAGAGATAGGGGTTACAAGAGAGATGGAGGGGTTAGGAGAGAGAGAGGGGGGGTTAGAGGTTAGGGATTAGGGGTCAGTATAAGAGAGGATCTAATTTCTAATGATTTTAGATAGGAACTACAATTATATTTGATTGATTTTGCATTTAAAATGTAGGGGAGAGAGAGAGAGAGAGAGAGAGAGAGAGAGAGAGAGAGAGAGAGAGAGAGAGAGAGAGAGAGAGTAGGTTAAGGGTTTGAGAGGGGGGAAAGAGAGTGGTTAGTAGGAGAAGGAATTTTAGGGTTAGATATGTAAGGTTAGTAGTTAGAAAGAGATGTAGGTTAGGGCTTTGAAAGGGAGGGAGATAGGTAGGTTAGGGGTTTGAGGAGAGAGAGAGCTAGGGGCTAGCCTAGACATAGAATGGTTACAAATTAGAGGGAGTGGGTGTAAGGAGTTACTAAGATAGTGAGAGGGAGGTTATGAATATATGTGATTGTATAGATAATAATAGATTAGAAATATTTAATTATATATAAATTTAGTTGTATACTTATAAATCTATGTATATAAAGTATTTAAATATATAACTAGAAATATATAATTGTAAAGATAATTTTTTTATATATTTATAATTATTGAATTATAAATATTCAATTTATTTATGATAGACATAACTCGATCAGGCTATAGATAACCTAATTGGGTTATTTCTCAAAAAACCCATTCTAGTTCTTAATTATTGCAACAAATTTTGGCTCCAATAACTTAATTAGGTTATTCAAAAACATAAAACCCGATCGGGTTATGGCTTGGAAACAACCTTGGGAGTTGATCCAAAGGATCAGGAGCTCATTTTCCCTCCAATTTTAATAATTTAAACAATTTTTCATCTTCTAAAATGAATTCTTATTTTTTCCTTCATCAGGTTTCCAAACAGTAAAGTGCATGTCTATAAAATCACCAGCATAATCTCACTCGTCTTCTCACCTTTCTAAAATATGTAATTTTAAAACTTTTTTTGACTACATTAACATTGTAAACATTAATAAGTTTTACTACTATCTTTATAGTCCTCACAAGCATATGTCTCTTTTTAAAAATAAATTTTACTATTCTTAAACAAATGCAAAATAAATTACATATTATCATTCTACAGTCTATTGTATACACTTTAAAAAAAAAAACTCATTTTCAATTATTTTTATGCAAGTTATGCTTTGCATAGGAACAAGTACTAAAATTTCACTATGCACTCACTTCAATAATTCATAAAAAAAAAAAAGTTAGGAAATTACACAAAAATACACAACTTCTAGATATCAATCCTAACTATCATCCTACCAAGGGGATTTGCAAAATAATGAATACAAATAGGCATTTTGTGTTGCACACAAAAACATCTATGTTACATTTTCTAAAAAAATTAGGGACTATTTTTTATGTGCGTAGGGTTTGACCCACATAATCTTATCCATTTTTTACAAACTCTAGTAGTTTAGAAAGAAGATTCATAGTTTCGAATGGATGACCCTAAAGTATTTTGTCCAAATTCAGGGTTACTTGATTTCAAGATAAGGTGTCCACTTATACCCCACTTTTTGTAAACCATATTGGTGCACTTACCCCCATAGTCCAATGATGCTTCTTTGGTTCATTCTTAGTGTACACTATGTTGCTAGATGACCACTGTTTCCATAGGTCATGCAAACCAATGTGTGAAACTTGTCCCTCCTAGTGGGACTCACTACCTTTGGAGATGACTGGTTGTCTCTGACTCTTGTTCTACAATCCTTTTCTTTGTACCCATATGTGTTGCAATAGTAGTAATGTCCATCTATTCTCATCTCATTAAAATGAGATATAAATTGTTGTGTTACATGGACATAAAGATGACAGTTATCACAATACCCTTCAAAATACATTGCTTAACATGTGTTATTTGCTTAAACCAACACACATTGGATTTATTTCCTTTCTCACCATAATAGTAACAAGTGGGTTTAGTAGTACTCTTACCTTTTTGAAATGTGCTTCCCAATCTTCTGTTGTCTAGGTTCTTTCCTCCAGAGGTCTCTCCTTCTTCAATATTTCTATCTCCTTCATAACCAAGATTGACTATGATTTTGTTTCTTCTCTGATCCTTCAACTACAACTATTTTCTTGAAGCTTTCATTGATTTTTCTCAAATTTTCGTTCTTCTCATTTGTACTCTTTAGCTCTTTTGTTAATTTGAGTACTTTCTCTATTAGCTACATGAACTTCTCCACATAAGGATGACCATTCTTCTCGGTCTTTTGTTTGTCTTTTCTTCTAACCATTTCTTCAGCTTCATCTTTTGCCAAGATGACATTATCTTTCTCATACTAAGATTTTCTTATTTCTCTTTTCATCTCTTATTTCTCCTTTCTCATGTAAGAAATGGTATCTTTCATGCTTTCATTCTCAGTCGTCAAGTCAGATATGGCTTTTTCTGACTCTTCATAACTACTATGTTCTTCTAGTTTCTCAATAACCTTTTAGCTTTCACTAAGTTTTTTCATTAATTTATTCCTTTTGGTTAGGGAATTCCTATGTTTATCTTTCAAATCATTAATGGTGTCAAGTGCTTCTTCAGTTTGCCTTCTAAGAGACACAATTGGATCTTCCCTCAAGTTGTCAAACTTTTCATAATGAGGCTTTGCATTTTGATACAAATTGTTGGCCCCAACTGATATTGAGAGGGGGGTGAATCAACACCAACTCTAAAATTAGTTACTCTCTTAATCACTTTAAACAAACTGAGTGATAGCAACTTAACAACTAAAGAAAAGATAAATGTAGTGAAGTAAAAGAAAGTAAATTTACACACAAAAGCATTCATCAAGACACAAAGGTTTAAATACAGAAACCCTTTATTAGAGGATGAAAACCATGGTGGGGATAATATACTCACTTTCCCTTATAATTCATGTAAAGGGTTACCTGGTTAAGAGCTACAATTATTTCTTCTGGATCCTGTGAGGAATGTCTATAACCCATTAGGGTTACTCAAGCCTATCAAAGATAACTTATTAGAGGATTTAAAAATATCCTTCTGAGAGATATTTTGGTAAAGAGTTTATAGTATATTACTAATGAATCTTTCCCTATTAAGAGCTACAAATAGATGCAATACTAAGAAAACAATATGATATATAAGATCTAAATATAGCACCATCTTTCCTTGTAAATATCCTCTATGTATCCTCTAAGATGCATTGATATCCTTATATACTTAGTGAGCTCTTTAGTTACACCTCTTCCCTTGGTTTCTCATAACAACCTATTGTTGTTTCACTCGCTTCTGTAATTGCCTCTCTTACTAGGTAGAATTGTGAAAAAATATCTATGCTCTGTGTGTGTGTGTGTGTGTGTGTTCTTATTCACTCCAACACTTCCCTCTCTTACATTTTCAAAATATAATCTGAGTGCCTATATACACTTTGCTATGTCAAGACACAATTACCCATGAAAAAATTACCCCCCTTGATTTTGA
The DNA here is from genome assembly GCA_028749045.1 of Cupressus sempervirens. Taxonomy (NCBI): domain Eukaryota; kingdom Viridiplantae; phylum Streptophyta; class Pinopsida; order Cupressales; family Cupressaceae; genus Cupressus; species Cupressus sempervirens. The sequence continues at coordinate 306,757,447 of CM053783.1, forward strand.
GTTCAAAATCAAAATTCCATGTCTAGTCTGTTCATAGGAAACCTGTAACCCCTACTCAAAGGGTCTAGATTGGTATTCCTACTAGTCCATCTACAAACCTATGTGTAGCCTCCATCCATTCCTTCTTGCACTATTTCACTCATTAGTTTTGTCAGATTAATTTTAACTATTCCTTTATCCTGTCACATCTATGGTGACTCACTTCATTGATGATATGTATCGACTATCCTTCACTCTTGTTTATTGGTGGTGGTGTAACATATATGTAATACCAGTTTACTCTTCTACTGTTGGCCATTTTACCTTGTACCTTGTTTTTCCTTTGACTAGTTACAAATAAATGGCAACAAAATTTTCATAATCTTCACCCCAATGAGACTTGTGGGATCAACAATACCCTCTTCCATTTTTCACCAAAACACATATACATTTACATATATGTGTGTGTGTATGTGTATCTATCTATACATCTATCTATCTATCTATATCTATTGGTATAGGTACATGTAGGCTTGCATTGATTAACTGAAAAGATGGTTGTTTGAAGGAGAGAGTAAGTTCATCTTGTTGATTTCTATACTCACCTATGGGAAAAGAAATCTAAGCATGTATTGTATAGATTTTCATATTTGTCAGTTTTCAAAAAGGAGTGAATTTTCTTATTATTTATAGGGTAAGTACACCAAGATGGTGTGCAAAAAGGGGGTATAAGTGGCCACTTTTTATTTTATTTTAAAAAGGTAGAATTAAACATAAAAGATAAATTTGAGGGTTATGCATTCAAAACTAGGACTTTTGTAAAGAATAAGAATTGTAGTACTATGAATCTAGTTTCTAAACTACTAAAGCTATTGAAAAATGAATAAAATTAAGAGGCTCAAACCTGTCATGATTATTTCCCTATTTTTGAAAGGAAAAAATTAACATAACTATTTTTTTGTGCTTCACAAAAGATATAGCTAGATATATTATTTTGTAGATCTCTTTGGTAAGATGATAGTTAAGAGAGATATTTTTGTGTAATTTTTCATTGTATTTTTAATATGATTTTATAAAGTGACTATATCATGAAGATCTTGTACCTCTTTGTACGTTAGACATAACTTGCACCAAAATAATAAAAAATGCCAACTTTTTTTAAAGTGTGTTGAATCTAGCATAGAACTGTAATATGCAATTTTTTTGAATTTGGTAAAGTAGATCAGAATTTATTGATAAAAATATAGACATATGATTGTGAGTATTATTGAGACATTGATAAAGAAAATTAAAGTGTACTATACTAATGTTGTTTGAAAATGGAAAAAATTATATGGTTAGAAAGCAGGGAAAGCATGTGAGATTATGATGGTAATTCTAGAGATACCATCTTGATTGAATTGTAAACCTAATGACTAAGAAGTCAAGATATCATGTTAGAAGATGAAAAAATGTTTAAATATAATAAAAAAGAGGAAATGGGCTTGCAATCCTTAGGATCATTTTCTAATCCTTTTACCAAGCCAAAATGCGTACGAGTTTTGATGTACATTATAACCTGCTTGGGGTTTGAAAAGTAAAGAAAAACATTTTCAAATTCTATATAACCCATATGTATTATGCAAAAATAAAATCATAAATTTAAGTTTTATATAACATGTACAGGTTATGAAGACATAAAAAACCTACACTTAAATTGAGCATACACTAGATATATAAATATGTGTCTATGTGTGTATAAGTGCATATATGTAGTTATATATACATATATGTATATATGTTTGTATACATGAATGAATCTTCTTAGTTCCTCCCCCCCCCCCTCTCTTATCTTTCATTCCCCATCAACATATTTCTCTATTCTCAACCCTCTCCTCCTTGATTTTTATTGAACCTCTCTTCCATCCTCTTTTTTTTTTTTTTTTATGTATCTCACATTCTTCTCTCTCTCTCTCTCTCTCTCTCTCTCTCTCTCTCTCTCTCTCTCTCTCTCTCTATCTCTCTCTCTCCCCCTTCCTATCTTTATCCTATTCTCACCCTCTTCCCATTATATCTATATCTCCTTCTCTCCCTCCCTCTCTTCCCCTCTCCATCCTTCTCTCCATGTCCCATTCTTACTATCTCCCTCCTCCTCTCGTCCTCCACTTCTCTCTTCATCTCTCTCTATCTCATTCTCTTCCCTCTCCTTATCCTTATCCTACACTATACCTCTCTTCCTATCATGTATATTCTCTCTAGCACTAGTAAATTTGGACCCAATTTTCAACCAATTTTGGTCAAAATTTTGATCTAGGTTTGCCGCTATTTTTCTCATTGAAATTTTGATAAAATTGCAAGTTCGTCAAAATTTTGACAAATACATTCATCAAAATTTTGACCAACCTGCAATTTGGTCAAAATTTCAATGAGAAAAATATGATGAACCTGGGTCAAAAATTGGGTCCAAATTTACTAGTCTCTCTCTCTCTCTCTCTCTCTCTCTCTCTCTCTCTCTCTCTCTCTCTCTCTCTCCCCCGCCCTCCCTCCCTCCCTACCTCTATCACCTCTCTCTCTCTCTCTCTCTCTCTCTCTCTCTCTACCTCTCTCCCTTAATCCTTCTCTCTCTGTCTCTTTGTGTCTCATTCTCCCTCTCTCATCTCTTCAAATATAATTATCACATTACCCCCCCCCCCCCCCCTCTCTCTCTACCTATCTCTCTCCATCTCTCCCTCTCTCCCTATCCCATTATCTCTACCTCTCTCTCTCACACACACATTAAGACCATTCAATGTAGCATGTAAAATATCTAATGGAGGATGTGTATGGTTTTGGGATGGTGGTGGCTATTCAAGAGCAATTTTTTGATAGTTTTCTTATTGCTCGTTTGCAATATTTTTTAGGGTTTGCTTGTGTTGGTTGTGAAAAAATTGATCTTTCTTATTTCTTTATTTTTTGGGGAGAGAGGAGGAGGGATATTTGTAGAATCTAACATCAAATTAATTAAAAAAATCAATTAAAATACTCGATTTCAATAAAAGTACGAAAAACAAATCAAAACAATGAAGTTTTACTTGTTCCACATTTGTGAATGGATTAAAACCATTTTAAAAGTGCACTACAAAGAAGAACATGTATGGGTTATGACATGTTTGGCTTACTTCAACTCGCCACTACATTGGTTAAACACTGAAAATGAGCTCGAAGGCTTCAATTTTTTTATTATATTCCTCACAATGTGTACTAGTTAGGAGGATTTTTTTTTCCTCATATTATGTACACGTAATGGGAAATTTTTATTTATTTTTATATCCCCATCCTAGGCTTGATATTAACAAGCTAATTAAGTCTTTGAATTCCAATAATGCACTTAGATTATTCAATTTTTGTTTTGTCTTTTAGCCACTTTTTTTACTAATGTAACTTGGTGAACTTACCTTATAACCCATAATTATTATATTATTATATTATATTGTATAGAAAAATAATTTACCTTTTTAGATTTTATAATTATAAATGATACAAATCCATTTAAAAGCTATTTGAAACCGTAAATCCATAGTAAAAAAGAACTAAAAATATATATTAGAAATAAGAATTATCTTGAAGAAATTAATGAGACCTTGTAGCTTAGTTACACAAAGACATAAATCCATGACCCAAAATAAAAGAATGATTACAAGAATCAAGATTTTGTCATATTGCATGACCTTTTCTTGTCACTAAAAATGAAGACTTCTTTTATTATATCTATACTAACATTTGCACCCAAAAGGAGGTGCAACAATTATACAAATATCTAGATATATATAAAATATTATATTAAAAATATAATCTTACTATGTCATGTTAAATATAAATTGACAACTAAGAGCCTCATCATAAATGATAAGTTTCTAACTTTAAAATAGTCTTGTAAAATAACATTGTAATAATCTATATTGGATCTTTATGTTTAAATCATTGTGAGTTGTGTATGTTTACATGTTTTTGATTAAAAAAGGTAGAAGGGTCTTGAACCTAGGAAACAATTATATCATACACCCTTAACTATTCTAGGCCATTACAACCAAATGATAGAAAGGGATTCTCATAGCTCAAATAGTTTGAGACCTACCTAGACAAAAATTAATAAAAAAATACCAAGTTTGTAGAGTATTAATAGTAACCAGTCTACCTATACTAACACATTTCTTAAACTAAAGTGTCTAGTAAATATCGAAAAAAATTTCCTACCCCAATAGGAGTGGGGATTAATTGATAACATATAAGTTTTAAAACCATACCTCCAAATTAAAAGTGAGAGCACAACCAAAAAGTATAAATTGAAGGAACACATAAGTACTTAGCTAAAACAAGAACCAAAAAAATAAAGCACAGAAAAGAACTAAGCCTTCTTGATATTATCTCAGTCTTCCACTAGGAACTTAAGGTCTTTCATCCAATTGGTGACATCCTTCAAGCTCTTCACTACACCAAAAATTTCATCCTTGAGAAGACCAATCTTTTTTATTTTTATTTGTCTAGTAATGGTGCTAGACACCACCTTCCTCATCATTTCTTTCCAAACTTTGCAGATAGAGGAAACTGCTACTTCTAGCTATATACTAGTAATATCCCCAATCTACTACTTATTATGGATATCCAACTTGTTCCGAAGGTCTAAAACCATAGCATTGAGGTCCTTTTCCATAATATCTATCTTTTTCTGCATTGTCAATGGATTGTCTTTTTCTTTACTAGCTTCTTCCTCTAATAACATGGGAAGTAGGACACCCTCTTCAGTTACTAGGTCACCCTCACTACAAGCCTCCTAGGATTTATGTTCCTCATCTTCAGTGTCTTCAAAATCTTCCACTTCATATTCCTCATCTTCTAGAGAGTTGTTGCCCACATTTTCCAAAGTTTCCTCTACTTTAGTGTTATAATTAATATCTTCATCATGCATATCTAGGGTTTCCTCCTTACTATCTTCCTTATAGTTCTTTCCTTTTCTATTTATCTACCTAGAAAACCTTATCTCCCCTAAGGTTGACTTGTATTTAGGTTTTTTATCTCCTTCATCACCATCTAAGTTGCCATCCAAATCCTGCTTATCCACCTCTATAATTTCTCCCACAATTGTGCTCTTTTTGGAGGTTCCAACAAGGTTGGACTTAGCACACACATTCTTGTGCTTAGCAAGGGTTTCCAACAAAATGGATTCCTCCATAGTTTGACTTTTAGCCTTAGGCACCCTAGACTTTTTATGAACACAACCACCTTTTTAGTAACTAGAGGAGCTTTTTGGGGCTCTTTTTTAGTTTCAATTTCTTCAATAATTATAGAGGACTTAGGGTTATGGGGAGGACTAGTATTATCAGGTAGACACCTAGCCAAACTAGGATGGTGGGAATAAATATGACGATATAGGAAAAAAATCAAACCTTGATGTATAGGCAAAACATCCCCATTAGAAATTCTATTAACTAGAGAAGGGTAAAGAAAAAAGGGAACATTAATTATCTTAGAATGCCTTAACATATTAAACAAAGAAAAATATTACCCATGGCAAGTCATGAAGTGACCTTCTAGGGTAAAATACTTCATCACCTACATATAAATGATATAAAAGGGGCTAACGAGAGAGACACTCATACCCATTATTCAATTTAACCCTTATCGACTCTTTCATGCCTTTAGAGAATTTATGCCTAAACTTGTTGTAATCGACCGAACCCTTCCTTTCCACTTTCACTCCTTCACAAGATATACTAATAGCTTTACCATTACATTATGGAGGAAAAAAAAATTCACACTCACAATGGTCACTTAGACTTTGTGCTAAGAATTGGTGAATTTAGAGGATAGTAGAGTGTTATGACCATGAATCACAAAGGTAGATTTATCAAGCCCCACTTTTTGAAATAGTTCCAGAATTCTTTGTTTTTCATTAATTCCTTGTAACTTCTTAACTCTAACCATTTTGGAGGGCCACCATAATGTCCTCTTTGTCAAAAATTTAGTGACCCTTCTTAAAGTCGGGATCAATTCTCTCAACACTCTCCTCCAAGGTTTCACTCTACATGATAAAATTCTCTCTCGAGCCAAGAACTTAACAAAAATTCTATAATTTTTTGTAGAGATATGAGAATAAAAAACAAAAGATATGAAGTGAATGGCAATAATTAAAATAACACTTATTAATAACCCATTCCCACTAGATCTCCTCTACTCATTTCTCGAGGTATTACTATTGACTAATTTAGTAACTTTTTAGCTGGTGATGAGATATTTGTAATTAAGATATGAGCTTGGTTCATAATTCATTATTTTTAAAAGGTACTTCTTATACTTCGAGCATATTTTCCTAACTTCAACATTAATACTCACTTTAATGGTCATCATTACCTATTGTGCTTGCTTTTCTACTATAAACCTAATCATATCCTCAGAAAAAGTGGATTTTCTCATTAGTAAAGTTCCTCTAAAATAAAAATAGGAAAGGTTTAAAACATTTCTTGTTGCTAAATTTCCTACCTGATTTCCACATGATACTTAACCACTTTTCTCTCTTTTCTTGGTGCATGTTTGACTTAGCCTTTTTATGAGGAACTTTTAGAGTATCCTCGTAGCATCTGTTTCCTTCAAGAATATTGTTGAGTTATCATTTTGCATGATGCTTAATGATAGGAATCCTTTCGAACTCCTCTCTTGAAAAGTTAATCTGGGATCAACTCCAAGATTTTGGGTGATCTTGCAACCTATTGGAATCAGCTCAGTTGAAGATAAATGTATTTGTTCACAAAGAGGCCTTTCCTGGTTCAAATCAATTTTGGGTAAGATGATCAATCTGCTTGTTGTTTCAAAATTAACCACAAAAAAAGTTATGTTTTTGATATTTTCTATTTTTAAATGAATGCAATCTAAAAATGCAACTATATCAATTCCTAAATTAACCAAGTGTTTGTAAAAGCAAATAATGAAGATAAGGTAATAAGAAGTTTAAGTAAATGACTTGAAAAATAAATTCCTAACAGACACAAGCCATAGAAACAACAAGCTTGCGAGTTAAGCCTTTGAAAAGATAATTAGGTAACCAATGAAAATAGGAGCAACACTTCCTTAATTCCACTGATGCAATCATTGATGAGAATTTAGTAACCTTAAGATGTTTTAGTTTTCATTAGATCGTAGGGCTAGAGAAAGTGTGCTCATGCAAGACAAAAAGCTATACAGGAACAATAGGGTGATCTCTTCTCTAACTAAGTATGTTAGTGAAATTTGTAAACATATGGAAAACACCAAAATTAAAAGATTGCTCAATCAAAATAACACAATAAAAAAATTGGCTCCATTACACTTCATGAACATACATTCACAAAATACAACACACTTAGACAAGAATGCCTACACTCCAAATGAGAGCACCAATAGCATATATTATTGCATCAAAATAATGGCCTGGAATACATGTTACATTCCTGAATTTATAAGAAATAATCTCCTTAATTTGTGTTGAGAGTCAGAGTTCTCTTCATGAAAATATATGCTTCTAAATTAATTAAAAAAATCTAATTATATACAAACTGACTCTTAAATGGTGTTATAAGTAGGACCCCACCCTTGTTTATATCAATTAATAGGTGTATGAGTCTTTAAATGACTTAAAAATAATAAAAAAGAAGTAGATAAGAAGAAGGAAGCTATAAGAAGATTTGGGAGTCACTGGAAGCTCTAAAAATGGAAGCTTGGCCTTCTCTGGGTGGTTCTAGGAGTTAAACTGCTGTCAGAATGCATTTTCGGTGCATGGAAAGCTCTAAATTTAGAATCGGCAATTAACTATTAGTGCACTGCTTCTTCTTCAAAAATAGTTGACGCACCTTTGAGAAAAGCGTACCTTGGAAAAGTGCACCTTCAAAAAGCACACATGTGCACCTTGCGCTCCTTGGTGACAAGACCCAAAAATCCAAAAATTATTCTAAGTGTCAATTTTCTACAGTTAGATTTTTTTTTTAACTTCAGAATTTTCCAGAGTTAGATTTTTTTTCAACTTTAGAATTTTTTAGAGTTAGAATTTTTTCTAACTTCAGAATTTTTTCTAACTTCAGAATTTTCTAGAGTTAAAATTTTTTTCAACTTAAGAATTTTCTAGAGTTAGAATTTTTTCTAACTTCACAATTTTCTAGAGTTAGATTTTTTTTCAACTTCAAAATTTTCTAGAGTTAGAATTGTTTTCAACTTTTGGATAGTAGAGGTGATTTCTTGAGGAGCTAATAAGTCTAAAGCTTCATAATTCATCCTCCCTTCCCTAGGGAAATCATGAAGTGTGACTTCTTGGGCATTCCCTAGAACTTGAAATTCATGGGTTTGAGTGTGATCTTAGCTGCTATAGAAGAAAAGGAGGCCATGGTAATGTTCAAGACCTCACAAAGCCTCTAGATGTTTTAGATATGTGCACCTGTGTAGCTTAAGAGACAATTCATGCACGAAATCTTCAAATTGCACACCTGTGCACCTTTACGAAATTGTTCAAGGTGCTCAATTCACCAAAAAATTAAAGTTTTCTATTTTGAAAATGGTTTCTAGGTTTTTCTAAAATGAGGTCTAGGAGAACTCTTGTGTACTTATTTTTTCCTATTTTGATGATTTATAAAATCTTTATAGTGAAACATTTTCATAGATTCAAACTCCTTCTGTTTCTTCTATTTGAAATCCCAAGGTATATGTGTTGAATCTTATCATTAGTAGTTTCATAAGATGAGGAACTTGTTCTAGTTCATGTGTCAAACCTCTATATCTTTGATCTTTAGTATAAATTTGTGAATCAAAACTTTTATGTGACTCCTTTGAAGGTGAATGTTACCAGCTTAGGTGAGATCTCTATTTTTGTTGATAATGAAGATGCTATGATAATCTGTGATCAAGCACGTTATGCACCATACCTTCATGTTATACACACTTGCGCACCTTCGTGTTATGCACATCTTCATGCACTGTGAAGTCCATTCCTTGATTTTTCCTTCTCTTTGACTGCCTGATCCTTCTTGGTTAGAGACTAGGCGATCCAAATTATCTAGAATGATCAAATGTTTGAAACTTTTTCATATTTTTTTAACAAGACTTTCTAGGCATTTTTTAACTGGCTTTTTCAGAGATCTTCTTCTCAAAATTTCAGGTTGAAACTTTCGTTGCTCTCTAAAATTGGATGTTGAGGGCTCATTGTTTTAGAGATTGAAATTATAATTTTAGTTCTTCTTTCCAACAATGTAAATGATTTTGAATTCCAAGCTCTAGGTCAAAATTTATGACCCTGACAAGTTAAGGATACCTTTTTATCTGCATAAAGAAGAAAATAGTAATTATCTTGTGTTGAAAAACTCAAAAGAGGACTCCCTATGACTCAGACTAACAAAATTGGGTCAACATTAGTCAAAATAGTTAATTTCCCCCCCAAAAGATAATTTTCTTTTTGTGCAGTAGTGCACCTAGCACACCTTGTAAGGTGCACCAATGCGCTAATTTGCCTTAGAAAACTAGCAAAGTGCATAGTTGTGCACTAGTACACTTGCATACCTTAACAAGGTGTGCATGGTGCACATGTGCATATGTGCATATTGTGCAAGGAAGAGAGGGGGGTAGGGGTGCACACCCTTTAAAGGTGTGCACTTGCGCATGTGCACGGGTGTGTATCTTCAAAGGAGTAAAGTGCACACTTATGCATAAAGCACACTTGTGCACCCTAGATGGGTGTGCATGTGCACTAGTGCACCCTTTAACACTAAAAACTAGCCTTTTCTCCAAAAAATATGTATTTTGACATTCAGGTTTCTTGGTTAAAGGAGTAGGGCTTGACCTAGACTCTATGTGGAGTTCCAAAAAAAGACCTAGGCCCTGGACTAGGGGTCTGGGAAACAAAAATTTTACTAGGGGGTCTCAATTTCTAGGAGAAATGGGGCATGTGTTGTGAAACCACAACAAATAGCCCCAACAAAAATGAAGAAATGACAAAGGCATTTCTTTATTGGCAAGCATTCTTCTAACATATTTCAAATGACAACTGAATTTTGAACACTTCAAGCAGCTTTCAAGTTCTTTGATAGTTAGAACTTTAGAATCTCCAATCTTGAAGCCCAATGTGTGCTTAGTGTATTTATTTCCTTCAACTTCTCAAGGTGTAGTCTATCATGAGTATTTAGCAACTTGGAGAAAATATTATGCTCCACCAATCCATTCATTAGGAATCCTCGTAGAACTTATTTATCAATCACTTATTTGACTAGATGGGAGAATGTGTTCTGAGGGCTCTTAACAAGTTATACTTTTTTGCATTTCAAGTCTTGAGTAATCTTTGGATTCTACTTCATAGAGCTCTCATGTTTCCATTTGATTCTTCCATGAAGAAATTTGTATAAGTATTAGATAGCCATTTTGGAGGGCATATCCCTATTGTTAGATTATCTTTCTCAGACATTTTGGAATCTTTCTTTCTTAACACCATCTTTCTTTTTTATCCTCTTTCTATACCCTAGCCATGCTTAGATTGTGTGGCCAAGTCATTGGTGTCATTTCTCATATTCTTTCTTTAGTTTGATAACCTCTACATTCCTCTTTATGAACTTTTGGAAACTCTCACGCCAAATAGTGAACTTAGCAATTCTTTGAAAATACCTTTTGTCTGAACTGACAAGTTTCAGACTATCCCTTATTGTCGTCAACCTTGATTTGAAAACACCAAGATATTCAATCTTTAAATTTGGAAAATGTTGAGAGCTATTGATTTACAATTCTAATTTTAAAACTATAAGTCCTTTATAATTGAAAGTAATATCCATTCTCCAGTTGGTATAAGAAACAAAATCACCTAAATTCTTTGACAAAGAAATAGCTCTCCCTAAAAGTTGAAACCATAAGGGGTGGTTTATGAAATGCATCAAGAATAAGTCTTCATTGCACCTAACCCCCATACTGACACAACTAAAGAAAAAGAAGCAAACAAAAATGAAACCCAAACAAAAAGACTTGACTCAAAGAAAACTATCATCTAACAAGAATGACTAAAAAAAGAAAAACTAAGGAAAAAAAAAAAACATAAATACAAAAAAAAAAAAAAAATTCAGAAAAAAAGAATGTGGGGTCATTGCTAGAATATTTCTCATTATGTGTAGTAGTGATGAACCACCCCATATAGTCCTAAGAAAAGATAATTTGTCTTTGTACTCAGAAAAATAAAATTTGGACAATCTTGATTCAAATTCTAGGCACAAATCATACAAAATTAGAAGTTGTGGTAACTCTCCATGACCATGATTAATCCACAAACAAGTTCTCTTACCTTTATCATCACATTCAAATTGAAAATCATGAAATTGAGAGGGATAATGGGAAAATATCACCTGATCTAGCGAGTCCCCCACCATAGAGGTATACTCACACATTGTAATTTCTCCTTTTGATGGTCTTATCTCATGGTACACAACTTCACATGCACATGGAAACACTTTAGGTTCCTTCGGACTAGAAAAATAAATCATCAACCCTCCTTTCAAATTACAAGATTCATTAATATCATTGATCAAGATATTTTCCGCCTCATATCCCAAAGAAGCCTGTTTAAAATCATACTTTCCCTCCATTGCGATCTCCCAAGCTAACAAGAAATCAAGACAACTTTCTTCAAAATGGAACCCAAATGGATGGATTCTACATGACTCAGTTATTTTATGGTTTGATATATGTGTAGAATATCCACAAATAGACATTTTCTTAGTTAAGCTTGAGATCAAATTGAGCACTCTATCCATCTCTTCTAATGACAAATTTTTTTTTGAGGGAGGTATCTTATCATTATTCAATGGGGAATCAATATCATGATAGGAAGAATTGGTATCTTCTTCTTGATGACCTCCTGATTCAAAAATCTCAACAACCTCGATATCTTCTGCATTTCCATCACTTTTTGCAACTTTGAGAATTTTTGGAACTCCATGGAGTTTTGGAACTTCAAAATTTTCTGCATCCTCAAAATTTCTTGGCATATCCACACTTATTGAAACATCAACACTTGGAATAATTTGTTCATTGAATGGGAACACAAATTCCTCTTCATCATCTTCATCATTTTGTCCTCCTGTAGATTTAGCACATGATTCAAACACCATTGCACTAAACTGCAAAGGTTGTTCCTCCATGATTTGGGGAGGCTGATCCAAAACATCATTGTACCCATTTCCATTTTCACTTGGTCTAATACCTATAATACCATTATTCTCATTGTTGATTTTACTATAAAGGCCAAAATTTATGCTCTGATTTTGAGAATAATTGTTCTAGGAAGCAAGTTGTCTTGGATGATTGCCTTGATTTCTTGAGGAATTCAACTTTATTTTGATGAGTTCATTGGATAAAAGAGACATCGTCTCCTTCATGGCCTTAACTTCTCTAGCCATATTGTTCTTGAGTTTAGCATGTGGAGCAGTCTTTTGCTCAAAGAATGCAACCTTTTGGGGCTCATACCCTGAGTATGTAGTTTTTGGCCTTGGAGCAGCAATAACTTGCTTTGTGAATGCAATAGCCTCTTTGAAGACCTTTTCAATGGTATCAATGTCTCTAGGTGGAAGCCTTCTTAGAAAAATAAAAGTTAATGAATCCATTGTTCCAAAATAGATATGGATGGCAACCTCATGTGGTACAATGTATGGAAACTCCATTCTTTGACACATCCTATAGAAGTGATGATTAAACTATGAAATAGTTTAGTGGGGATCCCTCTTAATCGAGATGAATTGATGATGTAGGATATCTGGATCAACATAGATCTTGAATTGTTCTAGAAACTTTCTCTTAAAAGAGTTCCAATCCCTTATTGATGCTGGTGGTAGATTGAGGTACCAATTGAATGACATTTCCCCCAAAGTGTAAGGAAAAAGGTGGCATGCCATGTCCACATGCTAAATTTGGTTTCAATTATAGATCTCCTTGAAAATTTTAATATGATCTTCTATTGTTTGTGATTCTTCATAGATGAACCATGGGCAAAAATTTTCAAAATTTTTGGGCAAGTCATGTAATGGACCAGTTAGATTAAAAAGTGAAGTTTGGGCATTGAAGAAATACATGGTGCATAATGATGGGGATTTCTAAAGTATAATGTAGAGTGGATGACGATGATGGATTAGGATCTTCCAGCTTGTGTCAATTCTGGAAAAACCACACCTCTGTAGAAGCACACTTTCTCAAAATACTGCACCTGTGCACCTAGTACACCTTCAGATAGTTAACAGACTTGGAACTTTTTTCTCTCTCAAAATTGTAGAATTTTCAAAAAATAACTTGGGTTTTTGAGCCAAATGGTTTTTACGCCCTCCTTCTAGTGCCACTTCTGTTGAGCTATCATTTTGCACAATGCTTAATGACATGAATCCTTTCGAACTCCTCTCTTGAAAAGTTAATCTATGATAAACTCCAAGCTTCTGAGAAATCTTACGACCTACTGAAATCCACTCAATTGAAGATAAATATATTTATTTGCAAAGAGGCCTTTGCTGGTTGGAACAAATTTTGGATAAGATGATCAATCTTCTTGTTGTTTCAAAATTAACCACAAAAAAAGATATGTTTTTGGTATTTTCTAGTTTTAAATGAATGCAATCTAACAATGAAAAAAAATAATGAAGATAAGGTAACAAGAAGTTTAAGAAAATGACTTGAAAAATAAATTCCTAATGGACATAAGCCATAGAAATAATATATTTGGGAGTTAAGCCTTTGAAAAGATCGGTAGGTAACCAATGAAAATATGAGCAACACTTCCTTAATTCCATTAATGCAATCATGAATGGGAATTCAGTAACCTTAAGATGTTTCAATTGTCATTAGATTACAAGGCCATAGAAAGTGTGCTTATGCGAGACAAAAAGCTATACAAGAACAATAGGGTGATCTCTTTTCCAACTAACTATGTCAGTGGAATTTGTAAACACGTGGCAAACACCAAAATTAAAAGATCACTCAATCAAAATAATACAATAAAACAATTGGATCCATTACACTTCATGAACATACATTCACAAAATATAACACACTCAGGAAAGAATAACTACACTCCGAATGAGAGCACCAATAGCATATATTATTGCATCAAAATAATAGTTTGGAATACATGTTACATTCCTAAATTTATAAGAAATAATCTCCTAAATTTGTGTTGAGAATGAGAGAGCTCTTCATGCAAATATATGCTTCTAAATTAATAAAACAAATCTAATTATATACAAACTAACTCTCTTAATTGTGCTAAGTAGGACTCCACCCTTATTTATATCAACTAATGGGTGTGTAAGCCTTTACATGACTTAAAAACAATGAAAGAAGAACTAGATAAGAAGAAGGAAATTATAAGAAGATCTAAGAGTGACTAGAAGCTCTAAAAATGGAAACTTGGCCTTCTCTAGGTGTTTTGAGGAGTTAAACTACCGTCGAAATGTGTTTCCAGTGAATGGAAAGCTCTAAATTTGGAATTGGCAGTTAACTATCAACACACTACTTTTTCAAAAATAGTTGGTGCACCTCTGAGAAAAGTGCACCTTGGAAAAGTGCACCTTCAAAAAGAGCCCATGTGCACCTTGCACACCTGTGCACCTTGGTGACAAGACCCAAAAGTCCAAAAAATCTTCTAAGTGTCAATTTTACAGAGTTAGAATTTTTTCTAACTTCAGAATTTTCCAGAGTAAGAATTTTTTTCAACTTCAGAATTTTCCAGAGTTAGATTTTTTTCTAACTTCACAATTGTCCAGAGTTAGAATTTTTATCAACTTCAGCATTTTCCAAACTTAGAATTCTTTTCAACTTCTGGTTTATAAACTTGATTTCTTGAGAAGTTAATAAGTTTAAAGCTTCATACTTTACCCTCACTTCCTTATGGAAATCATGAGTGTGACTTCATGGGCATTCCTTGGAACTTGAAATTCATGGATTTGAGTGTGATCTTAGCTGCTGTAGAAGAAAAGGAGGCCATGGTAATGTTCAGGAACTTGGGGGGCCTCTAGATGTTTTAAATATGTTCACCTGCACACCTTAAGAGACAATTCATTCACCAAATCTTCAAATTGCGAACCTGTGCACCTTCAGAGAATTGTTCAAGGTGCTCAATTAACCAAAAAATCAAAGTTCTCTATTTTGAAAATGATTTTTGGGTTTTTCTCAAATGAGGTCTAGGAGAACTCTTGTGTACCTATTTTTTTCCCATTTTGATGATTTATACAATCTTTATAGAAAAACATTTTCATAGATTCAAACTCCTTCTACTTCTTCTATTTGAAATCCCAAGATACATGTGTTGAATCTTATCATTAGTAGTTTCATAAGATGAGGAACTTGTTCATGTGTCCAACCTCTGTATCTTTGATCTTCAGTATACATTTTTGAATGAAAACTTTCATGTGACTCCTTTGAAGGTGAAGGTTACCAGCTTAGGTGAGATCTCTATTGCCATTGACAATGAATATGCTATGATAATATGTGCTCAAGCGCGCTATGCACCATACCTTCATGTTATGTGCACTTACACACCTTTGTGTTATGCACATCTTTGTGTATTGTGAGGTCCATTACTTTATTTTTTCTTCTCTCTAACTACTCGATCCTTCCTAGTTAGAGACTAGGTGATTCAGATTATCCAGATGGATCAAATGTTTGAAAAGTTTTCATATTTTTTTAACAAGATTTTCTAGGCATTTTTTATTGGCCTTTTTGGAAGTCTTCTACTCAAAATTTCAAGTTGAAACTTTTGTTAGTCTCTAAAACTAGATGTCAAAGGCTCACTTTTTTGGAGACTAAAATTAGATTCTTAGTTCTTCTTTCCAATGGTGTAAATAGTTTTGAATTCCGAGCACTAGGTCAAAATTTATGACCCTGACAAGTTAAGGATGCCTTTTTATTTGCACAAAGAAGAAAACATTAATTATCTTGTGTTGAAAAACCCAAAAGAGGATTCCCTAGGACTTAGACTAACAAAATTGAGTCAACATTAGTCAAAAAAGTTAATTTTCCACTAAAAAAAATAGTTTTTTTTGTGCACTAATTTTCCTTAGAAAACTAGCAAAGTGAGCGATTGTGCACTAGTGCACCTACACACCTTGACAAGGTACACATGGTATACATGTGTGTACATGTGCATATGCGCATTGTGCAAGTGATAATGGGGGGTGGGGGTGTGTAGGGTGCGTAGTTGTGCATGTGTGCGGGTGCACATATCCAAAGGAGTAAAGTGTGCACTTGTGCATATAGCTAGCTATGCACTTTGGATGGGTGCGCATGTGCACTAGTGCACCTTTTAGCACTAAAAAATAGCCTTTTCTTCAAAAAATTTCTATTCTAACAACTAGGTTTCTCAGTTAAAGTACTAGGGCTTGACCTTGACTCTACGTGGAGTTCCAAAAAAAGACCTAGGCCCTAGACTAGGGGTTTGGAAAATAAAAAATTTACTAGGGGTTCCCCATTTCTAGGAGAAATGGGGCATGCATTGGGAAACCACAACAAATACCCCCTCTTGGTATCCCACAAACCTTCTTGATTTCTCATTCTTTCTCCATTAATAATACCTTTTAGTTCTCTTATGTCGTCCAATGTAGTAACACGATGCTGGTCTTCATAAGCTAGACCCCATGTAGCTAAGAAATATGTAGCATAATTTCCTTCTCTTAAGGTGTGTTGAATTATCACCTTATTAAATGAAAGAATTCTTCTTCACCATTCTAAAATCAAACTTTGTAGGTTCCATGAGAATTTGGCTTTGTTAGGTAATATGTCTATGATCAGTTTAGAGTCTCCCTTGATCACTATATTTTCCACCTCATAACTTTGTAACAAATGATACCATACCAATTTACCATTCCCTTTGCATAGTTATTAGAATTTATTCCTATCTTTTTAGAAAATCCCATAATTTGATTCCCTATAGAGTAACTAATCAAACCCCCAACACTTGCTATCATTGGGTTTCACTTCAAACACACATCCACATTCCACTTCAACCAAACTTCTTCTAGAGTTCTCCATCTAAACTATTTCCTCTTCCATATGCTTTTCTAGTTCATGTTGATAACACTCTAGTTAATTTATTCTATTTATGTTTCACTCTCAATTCTAGGAGACCAAGGAAAGTTAGATTTTTAGGAAATGATGTAGATTTATATTTTCTCTTATTATTAATTTGATAATATAAAATATAGAAATGAAATCCTTTCTTTTTTCTCAAATTTTTTGTTAGTTTGTTTCTTTCGAAATACATTAGGCCATTGTAGGAAGAACCAACCTCCACAGGTTCTTAGAGACCAAATGATGGGAATTAGAATAACTCCATAGTGAAATAAGCTCTTTGATGGATCCTGACATCATCAAATTGAGCTAAAGTTCTAGTAGAATTAGTCTCCATAAATCACTAGTGTGAGAACAATACATGAACAAATGCTCAATCAACTCAGCTCCTTTTTCTTGCAAAACACATCTATTAGCAAATTGGAATCCTTTTTTTGGTAGGTTATCTAAAGTAATAATTTATCATGAGTGACTGGCCATTAGAAGCAATTGATCTTTGGTGGAAGATTTGGGGTCCAAACATCATTCCAGATCTATCTTTACATCACGAGGTAACAGAAGTAGTGTATGCTAAGCTAAATGAGAAGAGACCATTGGTGTTATGTCTCCATACCTATTTTTCCTCCTCCATCAAATTAAATAAACTTGGATTGGGTAGCATGTCCATCAAGGAACTAAAACCTTCTCTTCTGATATGAGCAATTCTATGTGCATCCCTATGACTTTGCTATATTTGAAGTAAGTCTACCTATTTAGCTTTACCATTAACCCATTCTAAATAATTTTCCACCTTGTCTCCCAAAGTATTTAAAATCTATTCAACTAAGCCTTGGTAAGAATGAGTTTCCTTTAATTAGATTCCCTTTTTCCAAATCTCTTTCCAAAAGAGAGTTTTCCTACCATTTCTAATCAACATTCAACTATCTTTTCTAATAATACCGTTTATTTATAGGATACTATTCCATAAAGATGAGCTTCCTATAGCATTTTTCTTACTCAAGAAGAGGCTAGGTGGACCATATGAAAAATATTTGGCTCTAAGGATTTTGACCCATTCCTTAATTGCTTCTAAAAATGACTACCAACCTTGGAAAATAAAGATTTATTCATTCCCCTTATACTTCTGATCCCAAGACCCCCTTCCCCTTTTGGTTTATAAATTTGATTCCAAATTACTAATGTCATTTTCCTTTTGTCTTCATCTCTTGACCAGAGAAAAATCTTTTGGATACCCTCAAGCACATCAAAAACTTTAGCTTGCATGAGGGAGAAAGACATAAAAGTAAACTAGAATACTTTGGAGGAAAGATTTGTGCAGAAGAATTTTACCTCCTTCAATAAGAACCTTTCCTTTTTGACTAACTGATTTTCTTTTGGAATTTTTCCAAAATACCATTCTAAAATTAAGGCAAGGGTTTTAGGTGTTAGAATGAATGCTGATGGTATTCCTTTGGGGGAGTATCATAAGCATTGGAGATAATTAACATGTTGCACTCATGATTGTGTTTGCAATTGATGTCAACATAGCAGTAATTCTGTGAAGATTGACAAAGCAACAAATAGAGTTCTTAGTTGTACGAACAATGTTTTGATTTTCTAGTGATGCAGGTTCGTGGACATATTTGATATAGTTTCCTAATGTTAATGTTCAATGCACAATACCTAATTCGAAGATGCACAGAAGATATGCCCAATTTATAGAGAGTAGTACAATGATAGAGTACTTGAGAAGTGATCTATGATGCTTCTATTATATCTTCTAACAAAGATATAATCTAGAGATGCGCAGTCAGCCAATGACATAAGATAGTCTAGTAATGATGATGTCAAAGAATGTGCAAGCCCTAGTGTCAGACGTGTGAGAAGTTGTATAGACTGTGAGCTAACAGTGCTATTGTAATTATGAATTAATTAATTATCTTATTATAATTAATTGGGAAAGCATCAAATCTGGCTCAAGGAATTATTTTGAAGATATGATATAAAGGAAATATGTTTTCCTTTTTTGTAAGTGTGTGATCATTTTGTATTGAATGTGAAGTGTGAAAAGGAGCAAAGTGTTTGGTGAATGCGTGTAAGTGATCCAAGGGACTATTGTATGCGAGATTTGTAATCTAGTTACAAGATCAGAAGGAGAAGAAATTCAGTTGATAGGATAGACAAATAGAAAGAGGAAGTACAATTCATTTCTATTATTCTCCAAGGAATAATACAGAGATCATTTGGATAGTGGGCTCATTGGTCTTTCCCTGAAGTTGTTTGGACAGTGGGTCCATCTGTCTTCTACAACTCCTAACTGGGACTAATATGTATTGAATGTTGTTATAGAATCATAATAACATCCATCCTCTAACAAATAATATTTATATTAGTACATCATCTTGTGGGTACCATCCCCACTAGGGTTTTCCCTCTAATCAAGGGCTTCCCTAGTTAACATGTATGGTGTTATTGTGCATGAGTATCTTGTTGTGGTTTCTGATTATATTTCTCATATTGTTAAAGTTTAATAAGCTTGATAATTGTGATATTAGTTGGATTAATAACTCATCCCCCCCTCTCTCAATTATATTGGTGGACTATATATATTCTAACAATTTGTATAAGATCTTCAAGTCCTTAAAGGAAAAACTTAAAAACTTTGGGAGATCAATGGTGAATATTTTCAAAAAGGACAGTCCTAGATTTGATGGGGCCAACTATGATAGTTGGAAGGAGAAAATGAAGACTCATTTGTTATGTATGGGTCCATGTTATTGGCTTTTGACTAAAAGAAATAAGAAAATTGTCAAAGAAGAGAAACTTGAAGAATGCAGTGAGGCAGAGAGATCTATTCATGTGTAACATGAGAGCCAAAGAAGCTTTACTATTAGCTCTTCTAGAGAATAAATATAGTTAGGTAAAATCAGTAGAAACATCTCATAAGATTTAGAAGACATTAGAACATATTTTTGAAGGTGATACACATACAAAAAGAGTAAGATTGTAGAATTGGATATGTGCATTTCAAGATGCTAACATGATGGAAGATGAATCTGTAAGAAGCTATATTGGTAGGATATTAGAGATTGTTTCAGGAATCAAGACATATGGTGGAACCAAGGAAGAAGATGAGTTTGTCTGGAAGATCTTGAAGACTTTGACATCACCATTCAAACAAGTAGCTCAGATGATTCAACTACTAATACCTTGTACTAAGGAATTTACCAGTGAAATGTTGCATGGAATATTGGAAGCAATACAAGTAGGTCTAAGACAATTTGGAGAACTAACAAGAGTGGAGACAACCTTTAATGCCTTAAATGTTCACCAAGTCTATCTAGAAGCCCAAGTGCACATGGAGATTTTTCTAGTAGAAGAAGAACCAAATATGATAAAGATAAGAAGGTATAACCCTTCTTGTGAGAAGAGAAAAATATGGTAAGAATATCTTTAAATATTGGAACTGTAATGTGTTTGGTCATTATGCATCTAAATATCCTAAAAGAGAGAAAAAGTATAAAGGAAAGTTTAATCCTAGAAGACATTTGAATTGTCTATGTGCTAATGAAGAAGAGGAATTAGATGAAAAATGTTAGAGTGAAAGTGATGATGAGCTAGGATTTGTAGCTATTAAGGAAGATGGTCTTGATAAAGAAATTATATAAGAAACTTGACTCTAGTTTCTCAATTTGAAAAGAAATCTGATTGGATAATAGATAGTGGATTTTCACATCACATGATTGATGATATGAACAAGTTTTTTAAATTTAGGAACTATAATGGAGGTATTGTTAGAGTTGGTAACAATGCAACCTATCACATTACATGAATAAGATTTATTACTTTAGATGGAAAGACTAACATTGATAATGTTTATTTTGTTGATGGATTAACACACAATTTTTTGACTGTTAGATAGTTGGTGGACAAAGGTTATCAATTGCAATTCACAGAAAAGACCTGCACAATCAAGGATAAAGATGGTAAGATGATTGGAATTGAGACTAGGTCTAGAGGTAATGTATTTTAGTTTAATCCCACTAAAATAACATGTTTGGTTGCAAAAGTGGATAATGGTTGGTTATGCCATAGGGGATTTTGTCATATAAACTTTAATAATATTGTGAAAGTTAGTAGCACATTTGTAGTTAGAGACTTGCCTAAGATAATAAAGCCTACTAATTTTATTGCAAAGAATGTATTTTGGCTAAGTAGAAGAAGGTATCTTTTCCCAGCAAGAAGTTCACAACCATAGAGAAGCTGGAAATTTTTCACACAAATCTAAGTGGTCCCTCTAAAACAAGAGGATTCTATGGTGAAAGGTATTTCATGATTTTTTTTGTTGATTTCACTAGAATGATGTGGGTAGCATTTCTTAAAGAGAATTCTAAAGCATTTAAGAAGTTTAAGATATTTAAAAATAGAGTTGAGAATGAATCTGGTGTTAAGATAAAATATTTGAGATTAGATAGAGGAGAATTCACCTCTAAAGAGTTTAACATGTTTTGTGAAGAAAATGGAATCAAGAGACAATTATCTTCACCTAGGACACTTGAATGGAATGGGGTTGCAGAAAGAAGGAACATATCAATATCAGAAGCAACAAGAGAATTGTTTGAAAATGATATTTTTAAAAATTTTTGGATAGAAGCGGTCAATACATTAGTATACACTATGAATGGAGTACATATCAAAAAAGGTATGAACAAGACACCATATGAATTATGGTTTGGTCATTCACCATCAGTTAAGTATTTCAAAATATTTGAAAGCAAGTGTTACATTAAGAGAGAAGATGATATTGGTAAGTTTGATCCAAGAAGTGACGAAGGTATGTTTCTTGGCTATTCATTGAAAAGAAAGGCATGTAGATGTTTTAGTCATAAAACTAAGACAATAGTTGAATGCGCAAATGTAATGATTGATGAAAAGTTTGGAACTAAGGAAAACATGGTAGATTACAATTAAGATGAAGAAGAAGATATTACTAGAATTGTTAGACAGAATATAGAAGTTTTCTTTGAGACTAACAATGATTTACAAAATGATGTACAAACTATTGAGCAAAGAGGAGAACAGAGATATGAACCAACAAATGAGATAAGAGTTGAGTTAGCAACTCCTACCTCCAACAAAAGCATATAATCACCCTCCATAGAAAATAATTAAAAGCAAAGACAAAGGTGTGATGACAAGAAATAGAGTTAATGAGAAATTATATCTAAATTCTTAAGTTGAACCTAAGAGTACAAGTGAAGCATGTAAAGATGATCATTAGATTTGTTAGAAAGGTTAATCTTTCCTTGGATATATTAATTGGGATATTCCAAGGGTCCCTAAATGTAGTTTGTCCTCTTGTACACATGTGGAGGACATGTCATTGTTTGTCCTTTATTCCACATGTAAGGACAACTCTTGTTTATTTCTTTATTTAGTTTATCCTCCTTAAGAGGATTGTGACACTTTGCACACACCTATTATGAATGTGGAATTCATAGAATTGGGAGTTAAAAATGCAACTCCTTTCTCATCTCTATATAAGAGATGCTCCTCCTTCTTTCTTCTTCACTCTTATCACTTTGATGTTATTGAATTGAGCTATTTTGCTCCAACACACTCTCTCTCTCTTCTCTAGGCATTTGCCTTCATTCATAATATTCACAAAGGGTTTTCTTTGCTTTCCCCTTATAAATCCTTGTCTCCATTGTTGAACCATCTTGGTGTATGCTCTTGGATTTTTCTTATCTTATGGTAACATTGTTTCACACTTAACTTACTTGGATTGTTTCTCGTTCCTTGCTCAATCTTATCATTTCTTACATGGTATCAGAGCTTGGCTATCTAATCCTTGTTTTAAGTTTTGTGTTGAAGGTTGCCATTCATTGGAGCACACCTTATTTGGAGACGTCATTGAGAGAAGAAGTTTGTGTTGCAATTTTCTGCTCATTCTAACATCTTTTGTGTGCAATTTTTTAGAGTATCATTTTTTTTATCATTGTTTACTAACCCTCTTTGGAAGGCTTGCTGTCAAAGGGTTTTCTTATAAAATTTCAATTTTTTGTCTTGTTTTGGAAGACGTGCCGCCAAAACAAGAAGTATTACTTCAGTCCACTTATTTATATTAAATTGTGCAATTTTTTTTATAAATATTGTATATATTTATTAATACTCTTAGAACTTACATGGGTTAAGTTTTCAATAAGTATATAATTTTTCAACTCTTAAAAAAAAAAAATTCTAATATATTGTTTTTATATACTATTATCTATATCTATTTGGTGTTTTTTAATGTTTTTAAATCCTTCTTATCCGTAAGCATATCATTTATATGTTTTAATCGTGCATAGCGCGAAAGTCTTTTAATTTAAATTGTTTTTGGGCAGACGCACCACCTGCGCACCACCTGCACCACCGCGCACCACCTTCGCCCAAACCAGCGCACAACCAGCCCCACCTGCGCACTATTTGCGCCTAGCTTGCGCAACACCTACGCTCAGCCGATGTCTCTCGCCACTGCCTGTGAATAAAATCTTCACCCATCATCCACCACCTGCGCCCATGCGCACCCGCCTCTGCCTGCGTGCAGACCAACCACCTCTGCCGCTTTGGCCATGCGCACCCGCCCCTGCCTGCGTGTAGACCAACCACCTCCGCCGCTTTGGCCACGCGCACCCGCCTTTGCGTGCGTGCAGACCAACCACCTTTGCCGTGGCCTGCATTCAGGCCACACGTCATTCGCCGCCTGCGCTCCGCTCCCCCTTATCTTCTTTTACCGCACGTTTTAAAAAAAAAAAACTCCGCTCTGTTTGCCCGCCCTTTCACTGACTTTTTTTATAATCTTGTTTAATTTATTAAAGAAACCTTACAAAGTTTATTTAAAAAAAAGAGTTGTTACATTCAATTTTTTTATAAAATAAAAAAAAACTTTTAGTTCATTAATTTTTTTAAAAATAAATAAATACATTATTAATTTTATATATAAAAGTCGAGGTTTTTTTCAATTAATTTGATTTTCTAATCAAGTAATTTTTTTTTCATCATTCTTGTAATCATGTCAACCTTAATTCCAGAAATAAAACTTAGTTATTCTAATTATCATTCTTGGAAAACTCATATCTCATTCCTTTTTCGTTTTAAACACCTCTTCGAAATAGCCACTGATCTCGCTCTTGAACTTGGTTCAGCGGCTACCCAAGATGAAAAAGATACTTGGAAATCTAAAAATGAAGAAGCTTTAGGTTTAATTGGTATTTCCATTCTTCCAGATTTATGTGTTAATTGCTCACTGTTCTAAAGCTCATGATGCATGGTCCATCTTGCAAACCAAGTATGACAGTGGAGATGAATACTGCAAAATACAATTGCAGGATCAACTTGAAGATCTCAGGTATGCAGATTTTAAAAGTATGGATGAATTCCTATTAAAATTTGACTCTCTTAAAAGTCAAATTATTGCCTTAGGTGTTCAATTAGAGGACATTCATTTAATTCATCTTATTCTTAAAAAGTGTCTTCCTAGACAGTTTCAACAGTTTATAACTAATATTCATGCACAGCTTGCTATTCCTACTTTAACTTCTCAGTTAACTTATGTTATTTTTCAAACTTTATCAAGACAGGAAGAAGCTAAGCTAATTCAGTTTGGTACCCTTAAATCAACTGAACATGCATTTGTGTCTAGAAATTCAAATAATAATTTTCGTTCCAATAATAATAATAATAACAACAAACAATATAATACTAATTCAAATAATTCCAACAATAAATTTCATGCAAAATATAACAATAATAACAATCATCATAATAAAAATTGTAATACTAATAATCAAAGGAATCATTCCAATTCCAAACCTCATTGTTCTTATTGTGGCAAAGATGGTCATATTGTCAATAACTGTTTTAAAAAGCAAAATTATAAAAAACCTATGAATAATAGTAACAATAATCAAAACTCAAATCATAAAAAAGGTAACTCTACTGGTTCTAATTCTCGTCATGCTTTTACTTGTAGCTTTAATCTTTGTAGACCTTTAGAATGGATTGTTGACAGTGGTGCATCACAACATGTAACTTCTCATAAAGAAATTTTTGATTCTTTACAACCTGATATTGCTAACATTCCTATTCAGTTAGCTAACAATCAGACTTGTAAAATTGAAGGATTAGGTGATGTTACTATTCCTAATGGTAAATTGCATGATGTATTATATGTACCTGACTTGAAAACTAATCTGCTTTCTGTTTCATAGTTATGTTAGGACTATAAAGTTGAATTCTACAAAGATACATGTTATGTCATAGATCCTCAAACTCAAAAAGTGATTGCTCATGCTAAAATGGATAATGACAATTTGTTTAAATTCTATGAATTTTCTAGTTCACGATATTCATTACATACTTCTATTTATTTCAATATATGGCATGAAAGACTTGGCCATTTAAATTTAGATTATATTACTTTTATGCAAAAGCACAATATGGATGATGGCTTGCCTCACATTATTCCTTCCAAGATTGCCTGTACAGGTTGTATGAGTGGTAAGATGCATCGGGAGCCCTTTCCAAGTGGAAAATCATGGCAGGCAACTCATAAGTTGCATCTTGTCCATAGAGACCTCTTGGGCCCCATGGAGAATAACTCCATCCAAGGTTATCGGTATGCACTTACCTTTGTTGATGATTTTTCTAGACGAACTTGGATCTATTTTTTGCATAGCAAGGATCAAGTTCTTGATATATTCATTGAATTTCAATTATATGTTGAAAGGCAATCTGGTTTTAAACTTAAAATTCTTAGAACTGATAATGGAAAGGAATATGTGAATAATGCTTTTCACTCTTATTTGAAATCATGTGGAATTAAACACGAGCTTACTATCCCTTATACACCACAACAAAATGGTGTCGCGGAAAGAAAGCATCAGACCATTGTTGAAATGGCTAGAAGCATGTTACATGCTAAGAACCTGCATTATAAATTTTGGGCTCAAGCCATGTTTTGTGCAACTTATATTCTTAATAGGACTCCTACCAAAGCCCTCAAGCTTATTACTCCAGAAGAGGCTTGGTCTGGTAGGAAACCTAATTTACAACATTTGCGGATTTTTGGATCTATTGCTTATGTTCATACTCCTAAATAGAAAAGGCATAAATTAGATGCTAAGTCATCTCCTTATATGTTTGTTGGTTATGATGAAAACACTAAGGGTTATCGTGTTTATGATTCCACTACTAATAAAGTTCAAGTTGCTAGAGATGTTTGTATTCCAGAAAATGGAGTCCATGACTGTTCTACTACACATGATGGAGAATTCAGTGGCACTAAAATTGTTCTGGTGGAGGACCAACCTCCCTCTCTTAACCCTACTCCTCCTCTTAACCCTTCAACTCAAGTACCACCTATTATTTCTGCTCCTACAACTCATGATATTCAAGTAGCTACTAATGATACTTTTATTGCTAATGATTCTTCCTCTAGTGATAATTCCATTTCAACTAAACGTAAACCTAAATGGGCTCAAAACTTAATCAATGAAGGTGATGATTACATTTCTAGAGTTGGTGGAATTAAACATAGAAGGATTAATTATTGTAATTATGCTTTGATGACTACTATTATGAATTCTAACGATCCTAAGTCCTTTGATCAAGCTCACTCTCAACCTCATTGGCAGAAAGCCGTGCAAGAGGAATATGATTCTTTAATAGCTAATCAAACTTGGGACTTAGTCAAGTTACCTCATGGCAAGAATATAGTTTCATGTAAATGGTTATACAAAACAAAATTGAATACTAATAATGAAATTAGTAAATTTAAGGCTAGACTAGTTGCTAGAGGTTTTTCACAAATTGAAGGACTATACTATAATGAAACTTTTGCTCCTGTTGCTAAAATGCCTACTATCAAATTAGTTCTTGCTTTAGCATCTAAAATGAATTGGCCCATTCATCAAATGGATGTTAAAAGTGCCTTCTTAAATGGTGATTTACATGAAGAAATTTATATGGCTCAACCTCCTGGATTTTTTAAGAAAGGGAGTGGAAATCTGGTTTGCAAATTGAACAAATCTATTTATGGTCTTAAACAATCACCTAGAGAATGGTATTCTAAAATTAATTCTTTCTTTATTTCTCAAGGTTTTTCTAGAAGTCAGAATGATCCTAATTTGTATATTAAACATACTAACGATGATATTATTATTGTTATTGTTTATGTAGATGATCTAATACTCACTTCTAGTTTAGATGCTTTGATTTCTGATATCAAGTTTCAACTTAAACAGAAATTTCAGATGACTGATTTAGGTATCTTACATTACTTCTTAGGTATGCAAATTTGCCAAACTCCTAAGGGTATCTTTCTTTCTCAAAGCAAGTATGCTTATGATCTTTTAGAAAAATTTAAGATGAATGACTCTAACCATGTTTCAATTCCATGTGAATTAGGTACTAAATTAATGAATGATATGAATACTCCTTTTGTTGATGAAACTTTGTATAGACAGTTGGTAGGAAGTTTAAATGATTTAACTCTTACTAAACCTGATATTGCTTATAGTGTTTGTTTAGTTTCTCAATTTATGTCTAAACCTCAACAAACTCATTTTAAAGTTGCTAAACGCATCTTAAGGTACATTAACGGAACTATTAATATGGGATTATTTTATGATGCAAATTCAGAATTTATTTTACATGGCTATACTGATTTCGATCTAGGTGGAGATCCCAATGATGGGAAATCCACTTGTGGTTATTGTTTCTTTGTTGGTTCAGGTGCAATTACTTGGAAAAGCAAAAAAGAACACTCTATTTCCCTTTGCTCAACTGAAGCTGAATACAAAGGTTGTACCAATGCAGCTAAGGAAGCTTTATGGATTAAAATACTTCTTGATGATTTGGGTCTACCTCAACAATCACCTACACCTATACATTGTGACAATCAAAGTGCTATTGCCTTGGCAAAGAATCAAAGCTTGGCTATCTAATCCTTGTTTTATGTAAGGACAACTCTTGTTTATTTCTTTATTTAGTTTATCCTCCTTAAGAGGATTGTGACACTTTGCACACACCTATTATGAATGTGGAATTCATAGAATTGGGAGTTACAAATGCAACTCCTTTCTCATCTCTATATGAGAGATGCTCCTCCTTCTTTCTTCTTCACTCTTATCACTTTGATGTTATTGTATTGAGCTATTTTGCTCCAACACACTCTCTCTCTCTTCTCTAGGCATTTTCCTTCATTCATAATATTCACAAGGGGTTTTCTTTGCTTTCCCCTTATAAATCCTTGTCTCCATTGTTGAACCATCTTGGTGTATGCTCTTGGATTTTGTTTATCTTATGGTAACATTGTTTCACACTTAACTTATTTGGATTGTTTCTCGTTCCTTGCTCAATCTTATCATTTTTTACAAGATTAAACCAATGAAGGAAGAACTAGATCAGATTGTGAAGAATAAAACATGGGAATTAGTTCCTAAACCTAAATACAAGAATGTTATAGGAAATAAATGGGTATTAAAAAATAAGATAAATGACAAAGGCAAAGTTGTAAGAAACGAGGCTAGAATTGTGTGCAAAGGATATTCATAGCAAGAAGGAATAGACAATTAGGATAAATATTCCCCTATAGCTAGAATGGAAGCAATAAGAATGTTCTTGGCTTATGTAGTGAATAAGAAGTTCAAAGTATATTAGATGGATGTTAAATCAGCTTTCTTAAATGGAGACTAAAAAAAGCTCTATATGGACTATAGAAAGAACCTAGAACCTGATATTCAAGGTTGGACAACTATTTGACAAAAATTGGATTTGCTAAAGGTACAACAGATAGTAACTTGTACTTGAGAGAAATTGAGAATAGTTTGTTGATAATAGTAATATTTGTTGATGACATAATATTTGGAGGTAATGATGAAGCAAGTGATAAGTTTTCTAAAGAAATGAAGAATGAGTTTGAGATGAGCATGATAGGAAAAATGAAAATTTTCCTAGGCTTGCAGATTATGCAAAATAATGATGGCATTTTTATTTCACAAGATAAGTACTTGAAATATTTTTTGAATAATTTTGGATTATAAAGTTGTAAGCCTATTGGTACACCTATGATAACTGGTCACAAGTTATCTGGCAAAGATGAGACACCTATAGTTGAGCAAGAGAAGTACATATCCATGATTAGAGGTTTGCAATATCTAACTCACACTAGACCAGATATAGCAAACATAGTTGGGATTGTAGCTAGATTTCAAGCCAATCCTAAAGAGTATCATTATGTAGCAGTAAAGAGGCTATTCAGATATTTGAAAGGAACATCTGACTATGGAATATGGTATAAAAAATTGAGTGATTTTACTCTATGTGTATATACTGATGTAGATTGGGCATGAAATGTGGATGAAAAAAAGAGCATCAGTGGTGGACCATTTTTTCTTGGAGGGAGATTGGTTTCTTGGCTAAGCAATAAACAAGATTGTATTTCATAGAGTATAGCCGAGGGAGAGTATGTAGTAGCAAAAAATAATTGTAATCAAGTTATGTGGATGAAATAGATGTTGAAGGATATTAGGATTGAGTTTGCAGAACCTGTTATCATATACTAGGATAACACAAGTACAATAAGTATGACTAAGAATCCTATGTTGCATTCTAAGACTAAGCATATATTTATTAAGTATCATGTCTGGAGAAAGAAAGAAACCAAAAAAGAGATTAGATTGGAATATGTGAGTACTAAAGATCAGATTGCAAATATCTTTATGAATACCTTACCTAAAGATATATTTGAATACTTGAGAGGTATGCTTGGGGTTATGCCCCTTCCTACTTCTGAGTAGATGATGCAGAGACTGCATCAATCCAGTGGCACATAGCACTATTGTTAGACTGGACTGAATGTTGATGTTTCCCATATGGGGGAGTATCTATGATGAGATGAGTCATTAAGGACTCTTGGTATTTGGTACTGAATAGTGTCTTTGGACACTCGAGTTGGTTATAAATTAAAGTAGTAAATTGACATAATGAGGTCTTTGTCATTGATGTCAATGGGGGAGAGAGTTCATGAAAAACATCCTCTAGTTGAATGGGGGAGAGACAGTTGAACATATCTTTATTAGGGAGATTTAGAAAGATTCATGAATATCTGTATTGGGGAGATATACAACATCAAGATAAAAAATAGAGTAGTGTTCCAAAGGATTTCAGATTTTATTGATGAAGAGGATTTGAGAAGATGAGTTCATCAACAATAACAATAAAGTATTGTTTGGTATTCTTAGAACTTGGATATTTTTCATCTATGTTGCGATCAATGTGAAAGGGGGAGATTGATGGTATTCCTTTTGGGGAGTATCCTAAGCATTGGAGAGTATTGACATGTTGCATTCATGATTGTGTTTCTCATTGATGTCAGCATAACAATAAGTCTATGAATTTTGACAGAGCAACAAATAGAGTTCTTAGTTGTACAAACAATGTTTTGATTTTCTGGTGATGTGTATTCATGGATATGTTTGATACAATTTCTTGATGTTAAGGTTCAATGTGTAGTACCTGAGCCAAAGATGTACAAAAGATATGCTTGATTTATAGAGAGTAGTATAGAGACAGAGTACTTGAGAAGTGGTTTATGATACTTGTATTATATCTTCTAACAAAGATATAATATGGAGATGCACGTTCATCTAGTGACATAAGACTATTTGATGATGATAGAGAATGTGCAAGCCCTAGTGTCAAACGTATGAGAAGTTGTATAGACTATAAGCCAAAAATGCTATTGTAATTATGAATTATTTAATTATTTTATTATAATTAATTAGGAAAGCCTCAAGGTTGAATCAAGGATTATTTTGAAGATACGATATAAAGGAAAGATGTTTTCCTTATTTGTAAGTTTTTGATCATTTTGTATTGAATGTGAAGTGCAAAAAGGAGAAGAGTGTTTGGTGAATACGAGTAAGTGATCCAAGGGATTATTGGATGCAAGATTTGTGATCTGGTTACAAGATCATAAGGAGCAGAAGCTCGGTTGACAAGACAAACAAAGAGAAAGAGGATGTATAATTTATTTATATTATTCTACAAGGAATAATATAGAGATCATTTGGATAGTGGTTTTATTGATCTTTCCCTTAAGCTATTTGGATAGTGGGTCCATCTATCTTCTACAACTCCTACTAGGGTTGGAATCTCCCAACATGGATTCAAAGTCTCCTAGCAAGGAATGATATGTATTGAATATTGTTATAGACTCCTAATAGGGTCCATCCTCTAACAAGGAATATTTATATTAGTACATCATATAGTGGGTATCATCCCCACTGAGGTTTTCCCTGTGATCAAAGGTTTCCCTAGTTAACATATCTGGTGTTCTTGTGCATGAGTATCTTATTATAGTTTTTGATTATATTTGTCATATGGTTAAAGTTTAATAAGGTTTATAATTGTGATATTAGTTGGATAACTAATTCACCCCCCTAGTGTCTTATTTATATTGGTAGACTATATATTCTAACATTAGGGGAGAGAATCAGAGACCAAGATAAACATTAGGCATATTAGCAATGTTACATTCTAGCATTGCTGATATTTTAAGTTGAACTTTAGGTTTAGTATTGAAAAACAAAATCTTACTCTTCTGAAAATTTATGCATTGTCTGGATAAAGGGATGTAAAATCAGAGAAGAGATTTCTAGGCTATTGCCTCTTCGACCAGAACAGAACCAAAGGGAACAATATCATCCACAAATTGTTGGTGGGTAGGACGAGTCTCATTTCCACCTTAACTCCATTTATAGAATTAGCCAAAAAAGTTTACTTATGTTTCTTCCTAGAACTTCCATCACTAGTATGAAAATATACTGAGCCTAGGGACTCCCTTTTCTAGTCCAGTACCAGTAGAGAAGACACTTGACAAAGTTGTATTAATTACCACTACATATTTAGTTGTAGTGACATAGCTTATAATTACTTTGAGAAACCTTCCTTTAAATATAAATCTAGTGAGAACCTATTCTAGGAATGCCCATTTCACCCTATCATATGCTTTGGATATACCCAACTTGAGGGCCATACTATCCTTGTTATTAGCATTCATAGAGTGTAACAATTCATGAGTAGTTATAACCACATCCATAATATTTCTCCCTTCCACAAATCCTTTTTGATATTATGAGACAAGCTTATCCAAGATAGGTTTCATTGTATTAACCATAACTTTAGCAATGATCTTGTAAACAATATTACACATACTTATAGGCCTTAAGTCATTCATACTGGACATATCTCCCTTTTCAAGAACGAGATAAATAAAAGTATGGCTGGTATTTTCTGCCATAGTTATAGTCCTAAAGAAATGACAAACCGCCTTAAACACATCCTATTCAACAATCTCCCAAAATTCATGAAAGAAGGTTGTGGTTAATCCATTAGGACCAGAAGATTTGAACCTTAGAAGGATAAGGCCACTCTTTTCACTTCTTCCTGATTCACCCATTTAACAAGAGCCTTATTGTCCTCCATAGACACTAACAAAAGGATACAACCTAAGAGATCACGTGAGTCATCGAAACTTATATCTTGAGTTCCTCTCTCAAGAAAGTAATTAATAACTTCTATATTGATATTTATCTCTTTATTAACTATAACCTCATTAGCTAAAGTTAGAGATCTGATTCTATTTCTACTTCTATGTTTTAGAGTGGTCTTACAGAATAACCTAGTATTTTTTTTGTCACCTTCTTCCAACCACTAAACCTTGGATTTTCATTTTTGAAAAGTTTCTTCCTATGCTAACAGAGAAAGCCACTACTCTCTTAGGGAGCATTCCTATAAACTGAAATTCCTATGTTCATGATTGTTTTCCAAGTTCTTTTGGGAAACATCCAACTTTCTTTCAAGATCTTTCTTTTTTTTTTTCCTTCAAAAATATTACCAAAAGAGAATTTATTCTACTTTTTAACTTTTTCTTTAATCACCCCCAATTTCTTACTTAGGCTAATCAAGGGGGTAAGAAATAGCTGACATCTTCCACCAAACATATATTAGATCCCTAAGCTTATGACATGACATCCACATTTTTTCAAACCTGAAGGGACCTGTAACACATTTTCTTGCCCTCCATTCTAAGATAATAGCACTATGATCTAATCCAATACAAGGATTAGCTTCCAACTGGAAGTCATTTGAATTAATCCAATTAGAAGAGAGAGTGAATCTATCAAGCCTAGCATGTATAAGGCCCTTACCTTGTCCCCTATTAGTCCAAGTAAAATTTGCCCCTCTTAGCTCCAGATCTATGAACTTGTGGGCTCATATGTTCTCTTCCAAATTTATCACATGATGCAATATACATAATATATTCTTTCCATAGAGATTTCTATCTACACTTCAAATATATCCTTCTATGATAATCTAGTCTGCCCAACATTTAAAATTATGAAAGGTCTATTACAAAAGACAAGGGATAAATTTTATAGCATGCACAATATATCTCTTATGCCTCTATATCACACTCTACCACAATCTTTGATATGAATTTTCATAGTCATCATAATAAAAAAAATTCAAGTATAAAATTATACATCTTTGTTTTATTTTTATTTTAATTTTGATAAAAAAAATTAACATAATTTTATGGATGATTTTTTGTTTACATAGAGAAATATTTATGTTTCTTATAATTTTAAATTTTAATACTACCATATTTAGTCACGATTTTAATTGGGAGTGGTAGGTCTTAAGTTAGAACATCCTCTTTTGGTTTCTAAAAATTGTATTTTCTGCCATAATTTTTCAACAACAAAAGTATGAAATTTTTTTCCATAAATTTGGCTAAATCTAAACCCACAAAATTGAAATATGTAGTTTGAACTTTGATTCCAATATTGTTTTTACACATAAGTGGTTAAACCCGAACAAAATTAGAGTGCCCAATTAGGAAAACAATAAGAAAGAAATAGTTATTAAAAATATCAATTTGCAAACTATAAATAAGCATTTCATTTCTATGGATACAAGTTGAAAATGTAAGAAATAAATACAATTATTTAGTTTACAATTAAATTGTAGTTATTCACCTTTTTACTTTACAAATTTAAATAAAATTAAGTATAATTATATACAAACTTTTTTAAAGCATAATTGTGCTACCTTGAAGCTTCAATTACACCATGAATACAAATTCTAGTTATGATAAGTTATTTTTTATTTTTGCATTTTACTTTTGGAGATAAACTCATTTTGTAGTTAATATCTCACCACTTTTTCTCATATACAATTTATACATATACATCTCAAACAAAGCAATATTAAGTAAGAAAAGTAATTAATGTCATAACATAAGAATATGAATTTGAAAGATGAAAAACAATTAATTCCATAATAAGGTTGATCAAGCAAATCTTTAAGGATGTTTTACCATTTCATTTTATACCAAGAATACACTATTGTCAAAGGACCTCTTGTGTGATGAAAAACTATATTTTAACTTATGTATATACTTTCTATTTATTTATATATTTTTAATTAACAAAATCCTGAGAAATTTATTCATACTATAATTGAATTTATTATTTTCTTCAATTTGAAAATTGTATTGTCTTACTCTACATTGTATAATTGACCACCTACTCTAAATACCTCACCTCCACGAAGACTGCCTTTCTATATATTAACGGAATAGCTAAAAGAAAGAAAGGATTTTCTTAAAAATCAATCTTCATATTTTAATATAATCATAATTATCTTTCTTTGAACTAATTGTAATAAAAATTTAAACTAAGAACAAGCTAAGATTTTATGCATTAACATAGTATTATTTATTTTATATTTTAAATTAAATTGAAAACTTATTATTTCATATTAAATTTTGTATATTATATTAAATTTGATATATGATTGAAATAAACAAAAACTAAATATGTACAGTACTTCCCTGATTAGTCACCACAAACTAACATATCTTATAAAAAACTTGTCTAAATATTTATATTCATGTAGATGAGAGGAAGAAGATGACAATGGTTGTTGAATATAGCTTCATACATGCCATTTGCATTACTATGAAACCCTCTAAAACATTTTTAAAACTTCATCTCTTACGTTATTGCAATCACAACAATTTGATCTACAAAATTGTTGCAACAATTTGAATGGCCCAAGAACTCATTGAATTCCCATTTCACAAGTATATCATGTGTCAAGAACAAAAAATAAGATTGGAATATAAGAAGCCCACAATTGTTTTTATTAATCCATACCAACAATCTTTGTTGTCATTATCACTGTTACCACAACTGATATTGACACCCAAACTAATTATAATGATGATGAAGGTTAG
Source organism: Cupressus sempervirens (assembly GCA_028749045.1). NCBI lineage: Eukaryota > Viridiplantae > Streptophyta > Pinopsida > Cupressales > Cupressaceae > Cupressus > Cupressus sempervirens. The sequence continues at coordinate 306,792,806 of CM053783.1, forward strand.
TCAACCAGGCATTGAAAGAGATGTAGGACAATTTTATTATTTGTTATATTTTCATTGATGTCAAGCCTATTGACTTATTGATTTATGTAAGTTTCCAAATTATCTGAAGGATGTGGTGTTAAGAAAAGAAATGGGTGGTATACACAAAAGATGAAATGAAGAAGTGATGTTAAGTGTATGAGCTTAAATGATCTATTGATGAATAGGTCTTTGACAAGGTAATATTGGTTTGATTATTTTACATGATTTGATGAAGTGTTAGAATGATGTAAAAGTCAATTATTTTGGTTAGTAATAAAGTATTGAAGTTGTGAAGTGAAAAGACAAGGAATAATTGTGTGCTACTAATCTGGAATTGGTGGTTAGTAAGCAAACATATTGCTTGGTGGAAGTATACCAAATATTTGTTAAAGAAATAAATTTGCGATAGTGTTACCAAGAAAATAGTGTCAACTAAGTGAAAAATGTTACCAAAGGAAGTGATGGTTATTCAATGAAGGAAGAACACAAGTCTGCAGAGATGGACAATTTTGATAAAAGCAATTGTGGGATGACATTGCATGAGAATATGAATTGATCTAGAAGTTGCAGATAACTAAATGCATACAGAAGGGCATACTAAGTAGAACAAAGTTGAGGTAAAGTTAAAATCAAGTGAAGGAAAGTGAATTAGATTAAGTGTGCGTATTGATTAGCAACCAAGGAAGAGAGTAAAGAAGTCAAGGTGCAGAAAGGGAATCTGAATAGGAAAAGGTAGTTAATATTTCTACTGATCATTTCACTACTACTTTCTAACCATTTTAGTAGAAAATATCTTAAGTGTGTGGATTTAATAGTCCTTGTTGTAAATCCTTTGTAATTTGGAATTCTAATAATTGTACTAAGTCCTTTAATAAGGTCACTCATTGAAGAGTGACAAATCTAATTGACCTTTGGTGAATAAAATTTAGAAAATATATTTGTAACCTTTAATAGGGTTATCTCGTAACTAAGCTCACTTTAGAAGAGTGAATTTATATGTGGAAAACAATTACTACAATGGTTCTTTCCCAAATTGAGTTTCCATGTTAAATATTACTATTAATGTGTGATTGGATGTGTTTCTTATTTCATGTTTTCATATGCATAATATTGCAAACTATTATTGGTCAATTGCATGCTTAATCTAGTTAGAAAGTGTTAGAGTAATTAGATATTTTCTAATTAACTCTATTTTACTTAAGCTAAAATTTAGGCATATAATAATCAATTCTTTTATTAATTATTATCATGCAACCTAATTTTTACCTTTTAGGGTTTTGGATCTCCTTTTATAAGGATTGATCTCTCTTTGTAATTTATTGATTTGATTCACTTTTGATTAATAGAAATTTCTCTTTTTTCTCATCAAGAATGTCTCATATGTGGATATGTGAATTCTGGCCTCCATAGATTTCACTCCTCTCTTTCTGTTATAGGTGATTCTTGAGAGTTGTTGGGTTGATATTTCATCAACTTCAACATGGTATCAGAGGTCTAGATCTTCATGCTCTTTTCCTATTTGTGAAAGGTTTGGATTTATTTTCAGATCTATGTTTTCTCTTTCAGAGGGTTTTGGTTTTTTAAGAGGATTTTTGATTTGATTTGAGGGGCACTTTCATTTGGGATGAATTTGAGCCCAAATAAACATGACCGTTGAGCTTAGAGCACTCAAAAATCCCTATTTCCATATGAAATATGTCTAGTTGGGACGTTGTTGAAATATGAGACAATTTTTTTTAGTTCAAGGTTGTACAACCTTGGGCTCAAAAAATAAAGAAGTGATATTTTTTTAATAAGAAAAATATTATTGCAAGAGTTGGTTTTCATATTTTTTATTTCCAAAAAAAATCAAACAAAAGAGTGCATGTGATAGTAAGGGTGTGCACACTATTTATTGAAGGGTGAACAAAGGAAACTTCCTAGTGAACAGACTCTTTTGTAGCTACACATGCTTTGGTGCATAAATTTTTATAGGGAATTTATGTTTTTTGAGGCACAATTTCAACACAACTTCAACATATTTCTTCCTATTTGGATGTCCACATCACCCTAATGTCAATTTGTGTCTGATTTATTTGGGAGGTACAATTTTGTGGGGGAACATGTTCTTATGCCTGTGCCTATTTCGAGTCTTCTCAAACTCAATGCCTACTTGGAGAATGTTGAAACTCCTTTGTGACAATCTGCATTTTAGACTCCTGTACAATTTTTTTTAGCTTTCTTTTGGAGTAGGAGGGTGCTAATTTTGGGGGGCACAATAATTTTTTGGTTCAAATGTTAGCCTATCACCCTCCTCAAAATTCAACATGATAGGCTTTCTTTTTGGCTAGTCAATGGTTACATCAACCTACTTTTTTGGGTTGACGAGCCCTGTGTATCCATGGTTCCTTGAAGGAAGTCTGTGGATTTTTTTTAATGCTAGTTTCCAAAGCATTTTTGAGTGCCTCCTTGTGGAATGATTATTTTGTGCCGATTTGGTATTGATGTGGGGCTGATTTTTGTGGTGAACATCTATGTTTTTGGTATGCATAGTTAAATATTTGAAAGAGGCTCATTTACATGATCAGAACACAAATTTGTAGGTGCATGCACCTCTTTCATTTCCCCCCATTTTTTGGGAATGACTTTTGTTGGTGGTTTGTGGGAGACTGGATCCAACCATACAATGTTCCCCACATGCCATGCCACAAATTTTTCATTGATCATTGGATATTTTTCCCAATTAGTGTCCTTTTAAATTTTTTTTTTTTGAAGTGCCATATCTACACATGGTTCAAAGAAAACTCTTGCTTAGAACTGGTACATCTTTCATTACCTACCGTGCATCATGTCACTGTCCCCACTTGGAATTTACACCTCTTGCATAGTATCTCTAATCCAATTTTCTTGTGCCCTTTAGGTGGTTTCAATATTCTAATCATGGTTTGTGGGAGATTGGATCCAACCATACAATGTTCCCAACATGCCATGCGACAAATTTTTCATTGATCATTGGATGTTTTTCCCAATTAGTGCCCTTTTTTTAAAATTTTGAAGTGCCATATCTACACATGGTTCAAAGAAAAATCTTGCTCAGAATTGGTACATCTTTCATTACCTATTGTGCATCAAGTCACTGTCCCCACTTGGAATTTACACCTCATGCATAGTATCTCTAATCCAATTTTCTCATGTCCTTTAGGTGGTTTCGATATTCTAATCATGGTTTGTGGGAGACTAGATCCAACCATACAATGTTCCCCACACGCCATACCACAAATGTTTCATTGATCATTGGATATTTTTTCCAATTAGCACCCTCTTTTAAAATTTTTTGAAGTGCCATATCTACACATGGTTCAAAGAAAACTCTTGCTCAGAACTGGTACATCTTTCATTACCTGTCGTGCATCAAGTCACTGTCCCCACTTGGAATTTACACCTCCTGCATAGTATCTCTAATCCAATTTTCTCATGTCCTTTAGGTGGTTTCAATATTCTAATCATGGTTTGTGGGAGATTGGATCCAACCATACAATGTTCCCCACACACCATGCCGCAAATTTTTCATTGATCATTGGATATTTTTCCCAATTAGCACCCTTTTTTTTAAATTGTGAAGTGCCATATCTACACATGGTTCAAAGAAAAATCTTGCTCAGAACTGGTACATCTTTCATTACCTATTGTGCATCAAGTCACTGTCCCCACTTGGAATTTACACCTCCTACATAGTATCTCTAATCCAATTTTCTCGTGTCCTTTAGGTGGTTTCAATATTCTAATCATGGTTTGTGGGAGACTAGATCCAACCATATAATTTTCCCTACATGCCATGCCACAAATTTTTCATTGATCATTGGATATTTTTCCTAATTAGCACCCTTTTAAAAAAAAATTTGAAGTGCCATATCTACACATGGTTCAAAGAAAAATCTTGCTTAGAACTAGTACATCTTTCATTACCTATCATGCATTAGGTCATTGTCCCCACTTGGAATTTACACCTCCTACATAGTATCTCTAATCCAATTTTCTCATGTCCTTTAGGTGGTTTCAATATTCTAATCATGGTTTTGTCACTTCTTGGGCAATATTTACTTGGCATTGTGATTGACAATTTTTTGCCACCCACAGTAGTTTCACAGAATCACCCAAGGTGTTTTTATTAGGCACCAAATGGATTTTCTTTTTCCAAATAGCGATTTAGTGGGTGGATTTTTTTTCCACACATGCTAATTGTTATGATCACTGCCCCTAACATTTTATAGGCTTTGGCAACATTTCTCATATTTTTTATTCAAGACAAACCTATTTTCTAGCATTCTTATATTTTCCAGCACACCTATGATTTTTGCTGGTAAATGTATTTTTTTTCCAACAGGGGTCATTTTTTAGGCATTTTTTTGTCTCAACAACCATTTGATAGTCAAATTTGGGCTTGTCTCTTGCTAACATTTGCACTACATCAACATACCCTACAAGCCCCGTTGGCTCAATTTGGACCTATTTGTGGTGTTTTTACCATATCTTTCTCATTTAGAATTCATTTTTGGAAAATAAGGTATTGTAGGAAAGATGGTTCCAAGCCTGTCAAAATGGTATAGGTATTGTTCAATTTTGATGCTTTTTTGAAAGCCTTTTTTCCTATCAAAGTTAAGAGTTTATTTTTTCACCTTGGGAGACATATCTTGAGCATTCAATATCTAATTTGGGAATTATTTATATCATTGGAAAGACATTTTAGAGATTTTTCCAGTGATGTCAGTTTTTTTTATAAATTCTTCTCCAGGCACATTCTATTTAGTTTTTTTCATTTTTACATTCTAGTGGATATCTTGGTTATTTCAGGTACATGGATTGATTTTTTTGCTCTAGATAATTTTTCAGAGTTTGTACTATCTTTTGTATTAGTCTTAAGTCTCTTCTAGTCTTTGTAGACATCATTTGTGTTAGAAATAGGTAATACTAAGAGAGGAGGTGAATCAGTATTCTAGAAAATTTTTTCCACAACTGAATATTGTTAATTACTTTATAACATGCATATGAAAGTAAAGTAACAATGTTGAATAGTAATAATAACCATACACAAAGAGAAATCATAACACCATATTTTTTTAACTGCGGAAACCCTGGCCAAGGGAAAACCCTGGTGGAGATGATACCCACAAAATAATCCACTAAACAAAAGAATCTGGTTAAGGATATTGACTCTATTAGGAGTCTATGAAGTACATATAGTGTCTCAGTCTTGGTTGGAGGACTAGGCCATGTTAAAAGCCTCAGCCTTGTTCAAAGTTGGTTTTACAAAATGTATGCAAGATTATCTCACTACCCAAACATGCAATTATACAATGTAGTTCTTATATACAAAAGAGATAGATGCAAAAACCTCTTTATTGTTGCCTGTTGTACTTTGCATATTTCTGATCATAAATTAGAATTCACATCATATGTTACTTGCATAGCCTTCACATAAGTTCACATATCATATTCAACACATTCACATATTACACATATTCCCACACTTTTTGGCATATTTTGATATTTTACTTATATCTTTCATTTTTACAAAACTTGCCCTATCAACCTTCAAGCACTCACACACTTGAAATAATAAAAAATTAATTCTTGCTAACTTAGAGTTAACATCTAGGATGTCATCTCTAATTAGTTAAGTAATTATTTTGTCACAAAAATAATTCCTTAACCCATAAATACCAAATTATTGATGTGCTCTATTTACTACCTTTACTGGTGAATCTATTATATCTAATGCCATACAGTTTGTACCATACTGTGCTCTTGCACACATAATCATGACACTATATTCTATCTATATCCAAGTATGCATGTGCTCAAAATTTCTCTGTAGACTATGCATACCAAAATTTATCTTTGTACTACCAGAAAACTATCTGATACTTAGGCAATTTTATGTGTTTGACTATGAGACCTTTATTTGTGAACTATGCCTATTATTCCCTGAGATATATGTTTCCATAAATGAAAAATCTAACTTGTCCTAATTAGCCATATTGCCAAAAATTTGTATGCCTTCTTGCAAACACACTGAGATTAAGTGTCATATTCTATTTGTAATTTTGTTTTAGTTGTTTTGTCTTGTTTTGACTTCTGAGTCAAGCAGTGTCATTTGAAGATACTCATACAGATTTTTTTTCTGATTATTCATTATATCTTATTCCTTATTATACATGTACTTCTCTAATTAAGTTCCATGGGGGGTTCATGTTTTTCCTTTGTTTGTCATCTTCCTTTGTCCAACGAGTTTCCCTTATGTGACATTAGCCCCATGACATGTCTGAGATTGATCACCTTAGTACACACATATGTATTATTTTTTGCATCTTGATCATGGTTCCTTGACATGCATTTCTTTTGGCCCACTTTTACAGTTTCTTGTCACCTCACTCTTGTCTGCATTAGGGTAGTTATTCTATTGATTCTTATGCTTCCTTCGTTCAATGGAGTGAGCCATGTGTTCAATATTTTTTCCTATGTGCTAGGAAAATACAGTGACTATAGGTACCTATAAATTTTGGTGAGATGGAGCATTTACCATATATACAATCTTCTTTTTTTTTTCCTACTTTGGTTGCAACCTTCCATGTTTGATTGTTCAACTCTTCAAGATTTTGTGTTTTATGTCATCTATATCTTTGAGTTTAGTCATTTTCCTTTATATTCCTCCTAATTTTGGTAGTGTCTTCTGAGAGCACTCATGCAGATTATAGTCTTCTTTACATGGTCAAGTTCTATTTCAGTAGAGGTTCTTCAAATCAATAGTTACTTTTGACAGAGCTATGTAGCTTCTACATGCTTCAGTAGTGTTCTCCATGATCGTCTTTTATTCCTATATTGGAGGACATTATCTAGTTTGGAGGCTTCTTTAGTCCTTCACTAGTTCTTTCAACATTCTTTCCATCTCTTCTTGAAGTAGGGTTTTTCCCATATAGTTTTCTTTATTTCTCCTCTTTATAGAAATTTGGTTGTGTCTGGGTACCTCATCAGGCCTTTTTGTTGGGACCAAAATTTACTTTCAGTAGTAGTTTCTAGGTTTTTAGCTACTCCCTAAGATCTTAAGGGGAGATGCTAGAGTAATTATATATTTTCTAGTTAACTCTATTTCACTTAAGCTAAACTTTAGGTATGCAATAATTAATTCTTTTATTAATTATTATCATGCAACCTAGGTTTTAACTTTTAGGGTTTTGGATCTCCTTTTATAAGGATTGATCTCTCTTTATAATTTACTGACTTGATTCACTTTTTATTAATAGAAATTTCTCTTTTTTTTTCATCAAGAAAGTCTCATCTATGGATCTGTGAATTGCAACCTCCATATCTTTTTCTCCTCTCTTTCTATGACAAGTGTTTGCATGCAAGCAATTCTTGGGCATTGTGGGGTTAATCTTTCACTAGCTTCAATAGAAAGGATTATTTTCTAATAAGTTTAATAGGTAAAAAATTATTTAAAGGGTCCTAAGATAACAGATTCATCCCCCCTCTCAATTATCCAACAATTCGTATCAGAGCTTTTGATGCTTAGAGGTAAATTCTTGAAAGACATGAGCTAATGATCTAAAGATGTATAAGATAGAGGTACCCAAGGATGTAACTATCTAGAAGTTGATATTAAACATATTTATACCTAGATAATGAATACATTTCACCACCACTTGAACCTATTATAGTTGAGAAGATGAGGGGAAAGAAAAAGCGCAACACTTTAATGATTTAAGACAACTTCTTCTCTAATTGGTATTGAATTTTTTGATATTGAGAACTATGCTACAATAAAGGAAATGTGGAACAAAATGTAACTTTTTAATGGAGGTGATTAGAATATAATAAGAGAAAATGTTGAGAGTCTTAGAGGAAGACCTAATGAGACATGAGAATGTAAGAAGGTAAAAATATTGCACAGTATAGTCTTAGAATCAAGGAGGTCATTAGTGCTATCAAAGGATCCTATGGAATCATAAGTGAAAAAGATGTGGTAAATATTTTTTTTAGAATTCTCTTACCTCCCTATTCTATTAGACTGTATCCTATTCAAGAGTTGGGATCCCTATGAGGTAATATTTTTACTCTTGATGCTTTGATTGGTAGGTTAACTACATTTGAGCTTAGTAGTATTGATAATAGTTTACCTCAAGATATCTCTAACCATTGGTAGTTCAAGGAAATAAAAATAAAGGAAATATTCCATAGTTTAGGTGGAAGTGGTTATGAATGTATACTACTTGAGGAGAAAGAACAAGAAGAACTAGAAACATTGCTAGCAAAGTGATTACTGAGAGGAAAAGGAAAGTACAAAGATAAATTGCCTCTAAAATGTTTCAATTGCAACAACATAATCCATAAAACATCTAGGTGTCCTAAAAATTAAAGGAATGATAAGAAATAAAATAAGGAGATTGATACCGAAAGTTTAGACACAACAATGACATAGGGAAGAAATCATGTTACCTAGTTGAGGAAGGCCAAACTGATAAATTAAGAATATGATGACTTAGAAGAAGGTGAGGAAGTAGTTTATGTTACCATGAAGAATTATTTAGAAGAAGAAATGTATGAAGATGAATAAAAACCTTATTTATTAAGTTGACAAAATCGACACATGGATTATTGATAGTGTTTGATCACATCATAAAAATGGTTATAATGAAAAGTTTGAAAACATAGAAGAATATGATAGAGGATGTGTTAGACTTGGTAAGGATGATCCATGTTTTATCAAAAGAAAAGTATCCATTGCACAAAATAAAAAGATTAAGTAATGTTTATTGGGTTCAAGGACTAAAATTCAATCTGTTGAGTGTGACATAGTTGAATCACACATTTTATTTACTGGAATTCCAAGATTGAAAGGTGAAAATCTATGATGTTGTTGGAGATTTGATTGGTACTAGTAAACAATATGTAAAGGTAACTTATTCTATCTAAAATTCACTAAAAATACATTTCTTATTGTAAGAAGTGAAGATGCTTGGTTATGGCATAAACTATTCTATCATGTAAACTTTGATAACTTGATTAAGATTAGTAAGAAGAAAAGAGTTAGGGGTTTACCAAGATTAAGCAAGCCAAACAAAGTTATGTGTAAGGAATGTTAGATCGGTAAGATGATAAAACCAAAATTTTCTAGTAAGTCTTACTCATCTAATAATATATTAGAGCTACTTCATACTAATCTCTACGGTCCTATGAGAGTAAAAAGTTATTATGGTGATCAATATCTCATTTTATTTGTTAATGACTACTCTAGGATGATGTTTGGAACGTTTCTGAAAGAAAAAATATGATGTTGTTTAAATGGTATAAGGAAAGATTTGAGAAGGAAATAGGTAAGAAAATAATTTTTTAAAGATCTAATAAAGGAGGTGAATTTATCTCCGATGAATTTACAGTCTTCTACAATGAAAATGGAATCAAAAGACAACTCTCTACATCGAGAACTCCATAACATAATGACATAGATGAAAGAAGGAATAGATAAATAGTTGATTGTGCTAAAAGACTACTAATTGAGAAAAAGGTTACAAAAATATTATGGAAAGAAGCCAACAGTACTATTGTTTACACCCTCAATCAAGTACAACTAAAGAAAGGTACAAATAGGATTCCTTATGAACTTTGGTATGGACATACACCTCATTTTAGCTACTTTAAATTATTTGGAAGTAGGTGTTACATTTTGAAAGATGATAGGAATGGAAAGTTTGATTCTAAAGGAGATGAAGACACATTTCTAGGATGCTTCATAAGGAGAAAAGCTTATAAATGTTTAAATAAGGTTCAAACAAGATTGTGGAAAGTGCAAATATAAGGATTGATAAGTTTTCAAATAAGAATGAATAAGATAGCAAAAGGAAACTTGCATATTATTGAATATTTGTATATGTTTATGAAGGATATCCTAACACTTTACTGAGCAACAACAAGAAGAAATCAAGGAACTAGTTGAACCCCCATCAAGTAAAGAAAATGTTGAACAAAAGAGAACCAATATCGTCTTAGTGGAGAACATTAGAAGGAACCATTCACCAAATAAAATAACTGGAAATAAAGATGCAGGAGTCATGGAAAAAAGTAAGTTGAGAGATAATGCATAATTAATTTATGAATTTGAGGCTAGATTAATCAAGAATGTACTAGATAATTAAGATTTGATCCATGCAATGAAGGAAGAGATTGATTATATTGAGAAGATAAACACTTGGACATTGGTACCAATAACTATGTATAAAAATGTTATTGTTACTAAGTGGATTTTCAAGAATAACCTAAATGAGAATGGAGATATGACAACGGACAAAGAAAGACTAGTGTGTAAAGGATATGCTCATGAAGAAGGTATTGATTATGGTGATATATTTTCTCATGTTCCAAGACTAGAAGGTGTGGGAATTCTACTTGCATATGCATCTTATAAAGGATTCAAACTATATCAAATATATGTAAAGTTTACATTGAACTAAATGAAATATTGAAATAAGAAGTGTACATTGAGAAACCTGAATGATTTGTTGGAAAAGACAAGAAAAATATGGTATACAAACTACACAAGGTATGATATGGTTTTAAAAAGGCACCCTGAGAATGGTATGAAAGACTCCACTCATTTCTATTGAGAATAGGCTTTATTAGAACTAATCAACATAGTAACTTGTACTTGAAAAGTGAATATGAAGATAAGGTGTTACTAGCTGAAATATTTGTAGATGATATCATATTCAGAGGAAATGAGATAATGTGTAGATAATTTTTGATAAAATGAGGAAGGAATTTGAAATGTCAATGATAAGAGAGGTCAAATTACTCATTGGTGACAAGTTCAACATACTAAGGATGAGATATACATAACACAATCAAAGTATATTAAAAAGATCCTGAAAATTTTAGGATGGAAGACTCAAGACCGATTGGAACACTGATGATAATTGGATGCAAATTATCAAAGGAATGTGACTCTACTAAAGTAAATATGATATTGTACATATCAATGATTGACAAACTATAATATGTTCTTTATATTAGGCCAAACATTACATATGTTATTGGTATTGTGGCTAGATTTTATTCTAATCTAAAAGAGGCACACATGACTACTATGAAGAGAATCAAGTTATATATTTGAAAGGAACTAAGGACTATGGCATATGGTACAAGAAGGATGGATGTTTTGAATTGAAAGTATACGTTTATGAGATAGGAAATGTGGATGACAAGAAAAGCATAAGTGGAGGAGCTTTCTTCTTAAGAGAAATATTGGTGACATGGATAAGCAAAAAACAAAGTTGCATTTCATAGTCTACTATTGAGGCTAAAAATGTACAAAATGTAATCAATTATTCAAATACTGTGTGAATCAAACATTTAATCAAAGGAAGAAAAGAGGAAGTAAATGGTCCTATGCTAATATATTATGATAATACAATTGTTCTAAAAATTTCTAAGAACCATGTTCTGCAATGCAAGACAAAGAATATATCAATCAAGTATTACTATTTAAGAGAACAAGTACAAGAGAAACAAGTGAAGATAGAATATGTGAAATCTAAAGAGAAGATTTCTAATATATTCACCAAGCCATTACCTAAGAATACTTTTGAGTACTTAAGAGGTAAAATAGGGGTCATTCCCATATCTAATGTTCCTTAGAGAAATATGCATGTTGCATCAATTCATGCTCTATCAGATTATCTATCTATGAGTTGATACAAATGTTCACTCTTTAGGAGCAACCTAAAGTTGTGAAAAAGATAAAAAGATGCGAGGAAACAAAAGTAATTGGTACAAGAAAGGTACAAGCTAAAACTAAAAGTTTTAGATTGAAGATTTGCAAGTACATTTGGTATTGTTTTCAAAGCAAGAGAGAAGATAGTTAGGTGGAGAAGACTAAGAAAGGGGGAGAGAATGAAGTAAAGAAGAAGAAGAAGAATGGAAGGGAGAGAAATAAATGATAGAGCAGGACATGAAGCAAAGGGGAGAAGATGCCTAAGAAAGAAGCAAATGAATACTATTGCAAGGAAAGTTATCCTAATAGGGAGAATATGTGGAGACTATGAAACAAGGAAAGATTACAGATGTGTTTCCAAGGAAAATCATACTTGATGAAGTTTACTTGTATTGGATGGTGTATTTTAGATGTGTTGCTATCAATGTCAAAGGGGGAGATTGTTACCACAACTAATATTGATGCCCAAACTGATATTGATGATGAACAAGGTTAGTTAACTGAGCACTAAAAGGGATGTAGGAGAATTAGATTAGTTGTAATACTGAGCTATTGTTTTCAATCCTATTGACTTACTGATTTATTTAAGTTCCCAAATCCTATGAAGGATGTGGTGTTAAGAAAAGATATGGTTGATAATTATAGAAGATGAAATGAAGAAGTAATGCTAAGTGTATGAGCTTAAATGAGAAATTGATGAATTGGTATTTCACAAGGTAATATTGGTTTGATTATTTTACATGATTTGGTGAAGTGTTAAAGTGATGTGCAAGTTAGTTATGTTGGTCGGTAATAAATAGTTGGAGTTGTGAAGTGAAAAGACATGGAATAAGTGTGTGCTACTGAGATGGAATTGGTGGTCAGTAAGAAAAGACATTGAATGATGGAAGTATGCCTAATATGTGTTAAAGAACTAAATTTGTGACAATTTTATCGATAAAGTAATTGTTATTGAGAAAATAGTGTCAACCGAGTGAACAATATTAACCGAGGAAGTGATGGTTGTTCGGTGAAGGAAGAACACATGTTAGTAGAGATGAAATTTTTTGATAAAATTAATTGTGGGATGACATTGAAAGAGAATTTAGATTGATCTAAAAGATTCTACAAAAGGAAAGAAGTTTTTTAGTGAAATATACAGATAAAATTGGTTAAGATCAAATGGAGAATATTTAAGGAAACGTTCATGATCTAAGAAAAGTTCAAGTTCCAAGGTTAATTATAGTTAGCACAATGCATAAAACATTTTTTTGAGTTGTAGATACATTGGATGTAAGATTAGATGTGATTAAATGGATAAGAGGAAATTAGGAAAATCCTAATGAATATGATAAATTAGAAAAAATGACATATTTAAAGGATGAGAAAGAATAATGATTTTGTTGATAGTTGAATGAATAAGAGGGTATATTGAGAAAAAGAGAGTTGAAGTAAAGTGCAAACCAAGTAAAGGAAAGTGAATTGGATGAAGTGTTTATATTGATTAGGCAACAAGGAAGAGTGTGAAGAAGTCAAGGAGAAGAAAGGATATTTGAACAAGAAAAAGGTAGTTGCTATTTATATGTAGATCATTTCGCTACTACTTTATAACCATTGTAGCAAAAAATATTTTAACCAAGTGGATTTAACAATCATATTTGTAAATCCTTTGTAAGGTAGCACTCTAATGAATGTAATAAGTCCTTTAATAAGGCCACTCATTGAAGAGTGGTAGATCTAATTGATCTTTGGTGAAAATCCCCTAACAGGGCCACATTTAGTAAATGTGTATGTAACCTTTAACAAGGTTGACTCTCAACTAATCTCACTTTAGAAGAGTGCATTTCTTTGTGGGTAAAGATTCCTATAGTGGATTTCCACATTAAATACTGGTGTTGATCTATGATTGGATGTGTTGCATGTTATTTCATATTTTCATATGCATAATATTGTAAACTGTTGTTGGTAGGTTGCATGTTGAATCTTATTAGAAAGGATTATTTGCTAATAAGTTTGAGAGGTAAAATTTTTTTTAAAGGGACCTGAGATAACTGATTCACCCTCTAGTTATCCAACAATTACTTTGTTTGGCAAGCATGCTTGTGACATAGAAAATAATATCACAAGATCACGTGACATGGAAAGATTCTTGCTTCTTGGAACATTTTTTTGATTTTGTACCGTAAGACTGGAAGACCATTTTCCTCCTTTCAAGGCGTAAGAATGTCAAGGAAGTATTTGTGTGTTAATATGTTTGGAATCTTATTCCTCGTACTATTTAAGAAAAAAAAAGTGTCATCTCAAAAAACTCTGGTAAAATAAAGATTAAAAATTAAGAATATTAAATATTTTATTACATTTTTTAAGGGCAGTCCAAGTCAATTTACACCCTTATATTTGTCAAAATACATTAAAATTTATAGAGTATTTTTTTAAGGCCATATATTCTTATGATATCATACATTTTTCCATAATGAGTATAGATTTTCATGGTGGTTGCGTCCATCACATGTATTCTTTAGACTCCCTCAAAACTAATGGAAACCTCATCAAATGAAGTGAAGTTGCTCCTATGTGTTGATATTTGGAACTGGAGTTCTATATTTGATTACATTACTTAATTGTTGACTTGCACTCTTTATGTTTCTCAAAAATATTTTTTTTTTTTCATGGTAGTTTGATAGTTCTTTTTTGGACTTCATTTTTTTAGGTAGTTTGATAGTTCTTTTTTGGACTTCATTTTTTTAGGTTGAAGATTGGTTGTGAGGATTGCTCAACTCTATGTGTGTGTGTGTGTGTGTGTGTGTGTGTGTGTGTGTGTGTGTGTGTGTGTGTGTGTGTGTGTGTGTGTGTGTGTGTGTGTGTGTGTGAGTGCGTGCGTGTGTGCGTGTGTGTGCGTGTGTGTGTGCGTGTGTGTGTGTGTGTGTGTGTGTGTGTGTGTGTGTGTGCGTGCGTGCGTGCGTGCGTGCATGTGTGTGTGTGTGTGTGTGTGTGTGTGTGTGTGTGTGTGTGTGTGTGTGTGTGTGTGTGTGTGCGTGCGTGCGTGCGTGCATAACATTTCCCACATTATAATAATATACACGATTCAACAAAGAATGTATCAACATGTGAAAAACACAATTCATTAGTGGTATTTAAAAGTGACACTGACACCTTAGTTTAATAATGATCTTCGTAATCAATGTTTTCTTTAACATGAATTTTTGTGTGGAAATGTTCAAGATTTTGAACACTATTATGAAATTTTACAAATTAATTTACTAATCCATCCACAATAATTTGATAAACATCTCTTTAACATCATTTCTTTTATTTTAGTGTCCAACACAAATTCTTAGAGCTATTCTGCAATCCACAATTAATACAAGGATGTGTTAAATAACGGGGGGGGGGGGGGGGGGGGTGAATTAGCTATGTCCAGTTATCTCATAGTCCCTTTAAATATTTTAACATAATCAAAGCATTATAAATATTAACAACAATAAGTTTGATACATCCAATCACTCGGTAGACACATCCAACTTAAAACTTAATTCATATATCCACTTTTAATAATACTATTATCAAATTGTTCCTTGCATTACTGACTATCAATAAATTTCCAGTAATCAGTTGGAGTAAACTAGTAAAACACATAAATAAACTTGCAACATAAATAACATTCACACAATATGACACCAAGATTTTAACGTGGAAACCCTATTAAGGAAAAAATCACATGGGATCGAAAAGATAGAAAATTCACTCTTCTAAAGTGATCTCTGTTAGGAGACTACCTTGTTAAAGGTTACTTACACTTTGTTAAAGTGACCTTGTTAGAGGATTTCACCAAAAGATCATCTAGACCTTAACACTCCTTGCCCTTGACTAAAAAGAGTGAGCTGATTTAAAGGACTTACAAACACCACTAATTGATGTTACCATATAGGATTTCATAGACTTGTTAGTTCCACTCGATACTTCCAAGATTTTTTGCAGCTATAATAGTTAAATAGTAATAGTATAAAGTTATTTGTTAAGAATAGAAATTGCATATTCTTGTTCAAATCTCTATTCTTGCTCCTTCTCTATCTTTTACTCACTCAACTTATTCTATCTTCTACAAATTGTTCTTGTTATCCCCTCTCTGTTCTGCTCAGTTCACTTGGCTCAACACTTCCTTCCTTCTTCCTTCATCAACTTCGACGATTCACACTCACTACAACTTTAACACTTAAGCATAACTAGCAACATGAGATCAATATCATAACAAAATAAAAAACCTAAAATGTCTTGTTCTCCTCCATAAATAGATTTCTCAATGCTTTCATATCCTTCCATCTTTTTCCACTTACTTAGAATCATTTCAATTTTAATTTTAAAACTAAATTCCTTCATACAATGACTTTAGACATGGAAAATATATTCGTACATAGTTCTAACTTTGTGTCCATCATTATGCTTCTCCAATTTCCTTCACCAGATCCTTCTAGAATTTTCTTCATCATTGATCTTGCAAAAAAATTTGACTCTTGTATTATACCTTCTCGATCTTTCCAAATTTCCATCAAAAGTTTTCGTCAAATTCCAATTTTCCAAAATTGCTCATCCAATTGTCACTCAGTAAATATTACATTTACTTGGACAACATATATTTTAGTTAATACTGACTCACTTGAACAACACTATGTTCTTCTTTCTTCTTTGCAATCACTTGAGCAATACAATTGTTACTTGATGAATATAGTCTCCCTTCATCAACCTTGTGACTTGGTGAAACTTGTGATCTCCAATACTTCTCAAAAATACATGATTGTAAAACAAGAAAAGTAATATTACATAATCATTGTCCAACTTATTCAAAGACCGATTGAATAACTTACTTATCAACTTTGTCTTCATCATATTGTCTTCGAATTCTCTTCATTAATCTAGTGATATAGTATTTTCAATTCTAGTTCTTCAAATTGGTACTTAGTTTGTATCTTTAGCAGCAAAAAAGATTATAATATTTTCAATATGACTCCTCATTTGATTATGATCTCTTGGTTTAGGTTCAATCTTCTATCATCTTCATCTCTGTAGCACTCCCTATTTTGATTATCTTTTCTCACTTCATTGACTTCTTCATTATATTCTCTCCTTTTCTTTGACATAATTATCTCCCTTTTCTTTGACATAATTCTCTCCCCCTTTGACATGAATGCTAAATGTCATTATAAATTTTGTCATGAAACTTATAAAACCTTGTAGTTACCCTTGTATCGTACATATAAAAATTACATCAATTTCATCATAGTGAACTTCACAACTTCATAAATACTTCAAAAGTGTGAACACTTTTGCATCAACTCCATTAGATATTTCAATTGATCCATGAATTGATGTAGCATACAACTTCACCTAGTGATATTTTGATAGGGATAGGACCCTAGTTCACCTCTTAGATACTCAAAATAATCCTTAACCAATGACTTGGTAAAAATATTAGCAATTTGTTCCTTAATATTTACATACTCAAGTCTTACTTGTTTCTATTGTACATACTCCCTTAAGTAATGATTGTTGATTGATATTTTCTTTGTCTTTGCATGCATCACTAAGCCTTTTGAAATATATGTAGCACTTTTGTTATCATAGTAAATAGTGATAGGCTCGGTTACTTCTTATTGCATTCCTTCTAATAGTTGTTTGATCCATAAAATATTTGAACAATTGATTGCATCAGGAACATACTCATCTTCAATAGTAACTTGTGAAATACAACCTTTTTTTTGGTTTACCCATGTAATCAACCTTTCTCCTAAAAAGAAAGCTCCTCTACTTGTGTTTTTTTCTCTCATCAACATTTCCAACCCAATCAACATCACTGTAGACTTTAGATTAAATTCATCCTCTTGTTTATACCATAGGCTATAATCTTCGGTTCCCTTGAGATATCTAAATATCATTTTCACAATAGCCATATATGTTGCCCTTTGATTAGATGAAAACCTTGCAACAATTCCAATAGTTAGGGAAATATCTGATCTACTATGTATAACATATTGTAGCTTTCCAAACATAGATCTATATAGTGTTTGATCAACTTCTCTAGTTGTATCTTCTTTTGATAATTTCATTCTAGTCACCATAAGTGTACTGATTGGTTTAGACTCATCCATCCCAAATATTTTCAAGATTTCCTTCACATACAAAGATTGAGTGACATAAATACCTTTTAGTGTTTCACTGAGTTGTAATCCAATGATTTTTTTTATCTCTCCAAACATTGACATTTCAAATTTAGTACTCATTTTATCAACAAATGACTTACTCAACATATCATTACCTCCAAATATTATATCATCAACACATATTTCAAAAATCAATGCCATGTCTTGTATTTCATTCTTCAAATATAGAATAATATTTTCACTTGTTCTAGCAATTCCAATCTTAATAAATAAGATTGTAACCTTTCATTCCATGCTCTCAGGTCTTGTTTCAATCCATACACTATTTTTTTTCAAATTTCAAACCATGTCTTCTTTCTAGGTTTAACAAATCCTTCAAGTTGTTCAATGTAGACTTCCTCATCAAGTATTCCAGTTAGAAATGTAGATTTTACATCCATTTGATATACCTTAAATTTATTGTATGTAGCATAAGCCAATAGAATTCTTACACCTTCCAATCTTGGATAAGGTGCAAAAGTCTCACCATAGTCAATTCCTTCTTCTTGTGCATAATCTTTGCAAACTAATCTATCCTTTTTTCTTATCACTTTTCCATTCTCAATCAACTTGTTTATGAAATTCTACTTTGTTACAATTAAATTCATGTCAGAAAGTCTCAGTACAAGTGTCTAGATATTTTCCTTCTCAATTTGATCAATCTCCTTATTCATAGCATTAATCCAACATTCACCATCCAATATAACTTTAACTAGTCTAGGCTCAAAATTAGCTATTAAACATGCACCTTCTCTTATTTTGCTTCTTGTTTGTACTCCAACACATCTATCTCTAATTATTTGTTCCAATGAATGGTTATTTCTCACATATTTGGCCTATACAGATGTAGTTCTTCAATTATCAACATTTTCTTGACTCGATAGGGGTTCATCTTCCTACTCGAGTTGTACTATATGGTCCTTGGGTATTACTGTCTGAGTTTCAGTAGCCACTGTCTGATGCTTGATAGGCCTGTGATGTAACTTAGGTAGAGTATATGTTTCCTCTTCATAGACATAAACAAACTTTTTATAATCTTCAGTTTCTTTCTTGATTTCTAGATCATTTTTCTATATAATCTCATTAGATCTTACATTTTCACTTTCAATCATCTTGTTAGTAGCCTTGTTCAAAAATTTGCAAGGTTTTCTCTTATATGAATATCCTAGGACTTAACTTCATCACATTTAACATCAAGTTTACCATTTCAACATCTTTTTGAATATACTATCTTCTTTCAAACATTTTGAAATAACTTACATTCAGTGTATGACCATACTGCAACTCATAGGGTGTCATGTTTGTTCCTTTCTTTAATTGAACTTTCTTGAGTGTGTAAATACTAGTACTGATTGATTTGTTTGAATACAAACACCACTGAGAGGGGAGGTGAATTAGTGGTTTAAAACACTTTTCAAAACTTGAAACAATTACAAGTTATCAAATTTAACACATGAGCAAGATAGTTAATGAATAACAAAGTGACACAATATTTTAACATGGAAAACCACTTAGTGTTAAAAACCACTTTGAATCTAAAACTTTATTAGCCTCTTGGGAAAATCTTTTAGAGCTATAGCTTTGGGAAGCACCAACACCTTGTTTTAGAAACACCAATTTCATGGAACACCAATCCCTTACACCTGAAGCACCAACTTCATGAATACAAGAAACACCAACTTCCAAAATGAACAAATGAGATATAAAATTAGAGGATCATCTCTGTTACAACACAAATCATGAATCACTAGTTTCAACTTCTTGTTGAAAACATAATGCAGGATATACTTCTGTTAGAAGTTGTAATCTTTCCTTGGTGTATTTATAAACCAAGGTTAGAACTCTTTTCTTTATTGTTGTAATATATTAGGATATAAGCCAAGGTATCCTAATATATTTCTTTTTTGTCCTTTTTCCACTACATCTTATTTTGTCATCTAGTGGAATATGTGAGGACAAATATATATTGTAATTTCTAATTTTAGATTATTCCTCCTTAAGAGGAATCTCACACTTGACCTCACACACATATGAATGGTGGCATTCATAGACATGGGAGTTACATTCTAACTCCTCTCTCTCATCTCTATTTAAGAGATGACCCTCTTCTCTCATTTAACAATGAGGTTTCTTCCTCTTCTCAAATATTGTATGAGTCATTGCTCTCTTGCTCTCTCTCTTTTTCTTCTTAGGCTTTTCATGCCTCATTCATAATGTCACAAGGGGTTTTCTTTGCTTTCCCCTTTCCAAATATCTTGTCTCATGGTGTTGGAGCTTGAAGCCTTCTCTCTCCTATTTTATGGTAATATCTTTTCATGCATTTACTCACTTAGATTCTTTCCTGGTGTTGCTTATTTATAGATTTGTTTTTCCATTTCTAACATGGTATCAGAGCAGTTTAATCTTTGTTTTGAGTGTTTGCATGAAGGTACGATTCGAAGGAGACTCTTGAGAGAGATTTCACTAATTTCTTCTTTAATCTTCTTAAGATGGAAGAAATTGAATTTTTTTTTTTTTCGGATTTGGCTGGTTTACCGCCAAACCCGTTTAACTTCTGTTTGCTCTAATTTGTGCAGGTTATTTTTTATTTTCTATTATTTTTCATCTAACCCCCTTTGGAAGGCTTGCCGCCAAAGGGTTTTCCTATCTTTTTCAAATTCATATCTTAGTCTACTCATATTTTAAAATATTTTTAATCCATTTCATTTCTTGAATTTAATTTTTTTTATATCTATACCTCACTTGAAAATCTGTTGTAAATAAGAGCTATTTCATTGTCTTTAACCAAAGATATCCTCTATGATATCTTGCATGAAATAAGAGAAATCTGTCATAGAGGATATCAAAAAGACTATGCTTTTTCGTCTTTTCATGTCTACACGTTTTAAGTTTCTAATTTTGTCTCTTGCATGTTTAGAATATTCTCTGTGCAATTATTATTCTCTGTCTTTTTAAAAAAAATAGACCATTGCTCATCTTTTCTTGTCTTTTCATGCAAGATTCTTTTTCTTTTTTAAGCTCGTGACAGAAGCATCATTTACTTTTATTATTGCCTCTTGTCAACCTATTTTTGGCAGGTAATCATTCATTACAAGCTTTTATTCAAACTTTTTTTAGAAAAGTTTTTAAACTTTTTTTAGTATATTCTTATCTGCCAGATATGACCTCTATCATTATTTACTAAGTTTTTTTTAAGTTATATCTTTCTTAATATTTTATTTCAAAAAAATTCTTTTTTGAATCACTTCCAATCTTGAAGGCATAGTATGAGAAAAATGGGGAGCTCTTTTCTTGCCCCATGACTTTATGTTCTTATTACTTTGAGGTTATATTTTTGAACCAAGGTAAATATTGTGACTTTCCAAAATATTAAGTATGGAAAGGTGATTATTTTCTTTAACCAATCTATTTTCGTATATTTATTTGAGTATATATGGGGGCCCACATATATGCCCAGATAAATATATAATTTATGACTATAATGATTCAGAAATTAATATATACCTTTGCAAAATGAATTTAATACTCATGTTTACCCTCAATGGAGTTTTATACCTGATATCTACATTTAGTTGATCTTCCTTAAATCATTTTATTGGATTATGAGCAATCTTACACATTTGCCTTCATTTTCATATTTTGATGTGCCCATAGTTGCACTTTTATGCTTTTATAGCATTGTTCTATGCCCATGTTGGCACTTTATGGATTTATACCATTGATATACATAATTTATATGATATTTATTTTGAGTTGCATAGGGAGCAATTTTTTTTCAAGGATAACTATGTAGGTCCCCTCAGTATAACTGATACATAGTTTCCTTATCTGGCCCATGGAGTATCCCTCCATCCTATATTGGTATGCACTCATTTTATATGGAGTTTCCCTCCATTTGATCCTATCTGTTCTATTTTGATAGGATAATATTTTTATGGAGTTTCCCTCCATGTTGTTCCATTTTTTGTTCCTCAATGAAGAGGATGTTATTATTGGAGTTTCCCCTCCAAATTCAGATAATTTGATCCAATTTGAAGGTAATATGTTGTTATATCCTCATAATCCATTCTTTTGATTATCCTAACAAATCATGATAATTCTAATTTGATCGACATGTCTCTCCTTTATGTTATTTTCATATATTAATGTGATAATGATCTACATACACTATTGCTTAGATCATGAGTCATGCATGTTATGGAGGGATGCCCCCATTAGCTTGCAGTGGGATGATTCATTAAGTGGACTATCTATATCCACATGATTGATGCAAGATTGATGCAAGTATTATTAGTTGGCCTTGTCTGTGGTCATTTGTGCATTAGTATAATATAATTTTCATGAGAGCATTGATCAAGCTTTTTACTCAATTTTTCCTTGTTGACAATTTTTTTGAGCATATACTTTATCTTGATATCAGGTTATCTCCATTGTTTTGTGGTAACATGTTTTACTCATTGTTTCTCTATGAGAGTTTTATTATCCTTATTCAAAAGGATTTTGAATTTGCATATATTATGGCATTCTACTTGTGGATATTTGTCTTGTTGTTTTTTTTTTTTTCAGGTGATCCATCAAGGAACCTTCTTGGTTTTGCACATTTGAAGATGTGTCTATGCTTCCACTTGATCACATTCAAAGGACTCATGTACTTCTCTTGGATCTGCCAATGTACCATATGGCTTGAAGACAATCAAATTACTTCCTATTGAAGATTAAGTTGCAGATTTTTGTAAATTATGGGTTTAATACCCTTTGATGTAATTACCCCAAGTAAAGATTAAAGGGGGGTGTTAGAAGTTGTAATCTTTCCTTGGTGTATTTATAAACCAAGGTTAGAACTCTTTTCTTTATTGTTGTAATATATTAGGATATAAGCCAAGGTATCCTAATATATTTCTTTTTTGTCCTTTTTCCACTACATCTTATTTTGTCATCTAGTGGAATATGTGAGGACAAATATATATTGTAATTTCTAATTTTAGATTATTCCTCCTTAAGAGGAATCTCACACTTGACCTCACACACATATGAATGGTGGCATTCATAGACATGGGAGTTACATTCTAACTCCTCTCTCTCATCTCTATTTAAGAGATGACCCTCTTCTCTCATTTAACAATGAGGTTTCTTCCTCTTCTCAAATATTGTATGAGTCATTGCTCTCTTGCTCTCTCTCTTTTTCTTCTTAGGCTTTTCATGCCTCATTCATAATGTCACAAGGGGTTTTCTTTGCTTTCCCCTTTCCAAATATCTTGTCTCATGGTGTTGGAGCTTGAAGCCTTCTCTCTCCTATTTTATGGTAATATCTTTTCATGCATTTACTCACTTAGATTCTTTCCTGGTGTTGCTTATTTATAGATTTGTTTTTCCATTTCTAACAACTTCTATTCTCCTCAAAACATCCAATATCCAAATATATTTTCTTTTTCCATTAAAAAATCTGATCAAATACTGATATGAATGAATGAAGAATCAATATATAACCCTTCTTCTACCTTTGATAAACTTCTACAATGAAAATCAAATAACAAATATGAAAATAGAAACATAAAGCATTACCCTCTTCTTTGTTGTTAAAACTCTGCCTGCAAACTATTCAGTCTACAAGGAATCCCACATAAATCCTGCAACTTTTGTCAAAATCACCTATTGGATATTCTAGAGGAATGTATCCTCTACTTGTAAACCAAGAAATTCAAAATTTTGGAGGCAAGTACATACCCCAAACTTCCATTAGACCAAAACTGCTCAACATTGCTAAAATTGTCTTTACAATTTGGTAACTATTTCTGATAAACAAACTTTTCCTCTTTCTATACATGTGATATTCGAAAACTAACAAAGAACCATTTTATCTAGCTCAAATGCCTTTCCAAAAAGGTATGATAGTTTTATTCTAAAATATAAAAAGTCCTATCGACTTGCTCATAGAAGAAAACTATTTTTTCATTACCATTTTCTTAACCAATGTGAACATCAAGTGTTAACTGTATAACACTTAAGTATTTTCCTTGAATATGTTTTAAACCATATTGAAGGAAATCAAATAAGATAATTACATGATGTTAAGCATACCATATGCTCATTATAATTACATTATTGACATCAATGACAAAAATCAAAGACCAAATACCAAGGGTTCAACATACTCCCCCTTTGGCATTGATGTCAATACCAACTGCCACCTATATATCCATGTGTACTTGTATATCTTGTATCTATACCTATACATATATATCCATCATGTAGACATCTTCATCTTCATTTTTCTCCCCCTTTGACATCAATTACAAAGGAGATATACCAATGTTTTAGTGTAACAAAAAGATAAGAAAAATATGCTCCCCATGAAACCTATCACTCATTTATGAACTTATACAAGAGAAGAGAGGGATAAAATGCCCTTACAAACAAATCTAGTTTTGCTCCTTGATAACTTTCCATTTTCATCAAGTTTATTTCTAAAGATCCATTTAGCAACTATTACATGTTTATCTTCAGGTTTAGGCACTAATTCCCAGTTTTATTCTTTTCAATTTGACTCGGTTCCTCTTTCATAGCATTAACCCAAAACTCATCCATACTATCTTCTTTATATGATTTAGGTTCAAATTGAGATCACAAACAAAGATTAGCACATTCACTAGATGTAGTTCTTGCTCTTGTCTGAATACCTACATGTTTATGCCCTATAATTTGTTCTTGAGGATGATACTTCTTCAATCTTGTTCTTGTAGCTTTTGTACCTATGGGTTCTGGTGTTTCTATTTGATCTTTTATCTCTTCTTCACCTTCATCAACTTTATTATGTGCTTCTTTACCTTCATCAACTTTATTATCTGCTTCTTTCAAGTCTTTATCACTGTCTTGAAGGAAAGTATTATCCATTCTTATTTCCTTTTTATCCAGCACAACTTCATCCACTTTCACATGTATACTTTTTTTAGTGAATAGATTGTCCTCCAAAGAAATAGATACAAATTAACCCCAAAGCCTAGACCAGAAGACTGAATATGCACTAACAGTTGGGTCACTTCACTATTGAAAGAGTGTAAGTGCCCTCTAAATTTATCTAGGTACAACTCCCCACATAAGATCTATAATGAATTCATGGAAATACAAATACAAACGGCTTTGACCAGAAACCACAAAAGGTTTACAAAAATATATCCATAAACATGAAATAGATACGGCAAAACTAATCTGACTGAAAAGAAAATGAAAAGTAAATGACACACAATTCATTTACCCAAATGTTGTATTACAAAGAGAATTAAAACAAAGAATACATCTTTCATCCTCCTAAGAAAGTGAAGAATCAAAGCTTTAAAGACATCTTGAAATCGAAACATATTCAAAAAATAGTGACATTAAAATGCATTTAGAGAAAATTGAAAGCTATACAAAGATCACAATCAGTGGAAAGAAAACTGCCCAAACTCAAAGTTTTGGTATGCAATTATCTCCCAAATATCCCTTCTCTAAAGCATAAAAGATTACATAGATCTCATTACACATTTGCATCAAAATCATTACCTAGAAGAAACATAAATTTCCCCCCTTACATTACGTTTAACAAAAAAAATTTCCCCCTTTTTCTAACACCAAGTCCAGAAAAAGAATAATAGCTCTATTTTTTTTATAGCCCATAATTTTCTTTCTTTCTTGTCGAAAGCATTGAAAAACTAGAAAACTAGAACCCCCTATCTATGTTTCTATGGTTTATTTAACATCTTTTTCTTGGTAAGTTCACTTTCAGTTATTAAAATTGACTCCCTATATGGTTATGAGTATATTATTTTGATGGACTCAATCAAATTATAGCCTCGGCCATATTAGTGACACTTGGCATATGGATGTTATTTATTTGAATGACATCCTATATTGCCTCAAAATATCACTTCTCGTACTTTGTGGAACATGAATGTTGTGGGAGGCTCTGAAAGTTGTATGCATTACCTTTTCAAGAAGTGAAAATTGAATCGAGACCTTTTTATTTACTAAACTCAAAGAATCAAATTCTTTGTTTACGAATGGAAATTGACCTCGATATCTTACTCATTGATAATTGATTCACAAATGACCTCCATTGATGGATCTGCCACTATGCTTTACCAAGATGGTCATGGCATGTTTGAAGACACATTTATTTGAGGGCCCATTGCCTATGAATGGTTATCCCCGCGGTATAATTTTTCTGTAGACAAGTATATTATCCAACACTTTGCGAGTAACTTCCCAATTTGATGTACGATCACCATCATTCTTTGCACATTTTATCAAAAGGGTGATGTGATTCTATGGCCATCTGATCACTGGTTAAACAAAATTGTTTGCTACTTTTTAATTAAATTTTGTTTACAATGACCAAAGTCAACGCTTCATGTAGGCAGATGGGTCTCTATTCTGAGGTGCTCTATTCAATCTTCCACATGCTTCACTTGTGCTTCTACAATAAATCCACTACATTTAAATGGGTTTTATTTTCCAAACTTTGAAATCCACCACCTTCCATATCAATGCTTTCACATTCATCATGTGTGTGGATTGAAGGAATAGGGGAAGCACTAATCCTTTTCCCTGTGGTTCTTCCTTCAAACAACTTCATTTGATGATGAATCAACATGGAGTGCAACTTGAGTGTTGCTGGATGGAATGGTTGTCTCGTGCTATGGTGCGCAATCCCCATAGGTATTTTACCAAATAGTTCTCAACTGGCCTTCTAACAGTAGAATTGATACTCCTATATGAGTGTGATATAAGGTAGGTACCTTTGTAGTGACCATAGAGTTCACACTATGCAAAGCCAACTCTCTCAAGTTTACCACGAGATTGTATTCAAGGGTATTGGCTCAATCAACTGTCATGCAATCTTTATTGGGGGTTGCTCTACCTTACTCTTCCATCAAGCTTTTGAAATACAAATTCAATATTGTGGAATCAAGGTACACTAAGTGTCACACCAAGTTCACAACTTGTAGTTCAACCTTGTTAGTCTCCTTTTTAGCTTAGGCTCCATGTCTTATCTGCCCATTGGTGTGGACAACAAGGTTTCATCTTTTTTCATACCCTATTCATATCTCACACATACATAGCCATCACTTGCAAGTTCTATCAGAATGACCATTTTGTCAAGGATTTCGCCTACGCTAACTTCTCACATATCCACCATTTGGAGTTGTGGGCCTTCATGTGCATGTGATGTGCCATCATCGACATTTTGTCAAATAGAATACATGTGTTGTTGATGCTTCAACATATAGGTTTTATGAAAATTGACACTTGTTCCTTTGTCCCTTATAGTCAATCATGAGCCTCCCTCATAATTACTTGGCCAATCACTACGGTGACATAGATATTTTGCTTTGACAATTAGAAATGACTTTGTGGGATCTTATTTCTATCTGCAACTTCATGTGGCAATAGGGATACAAAGCATCAATGAAGTTAATATGTATGTGGTAGACAAGCTTCCAATTGTATGAACAAGCCCACACACATAGTGTTACAGGGATCTTCTTTGTATCCTCATTCATAATCAATACTCTGTTGAGCAATTTTGGAGATGTCACCTGTGACTCCATGATCAAATCTAGTGGTGATTGGTTTCCTTTCTTCATGTTGGACTGCACATATGTCTCTTTCCATGTTGTCAAAGGTATTCTCATAGATTTGGGTAATAAATCAAACAATAACTCATAAATGATATGTTCAAAATTGATTTTGACTAACACAATGTCATCACCCCTCTTCATAACTCTCACACCTTAAGATGTGTTTATATATTTCCATGTTCAACATTGCCTCTTCGAACTGAGATCAAGAAGTTACCACTACTTGCATCTTCTTGGGTATTAAAAAGTGGTGAACTTCATA
This sequence comes from Cupressus sempervirens, assembly GCA_028749045.1. Classification (NCBI taxonomy): domain Eukaryota; kingdom Viridiplantae; phylum Streptophyta; class Pinopsida; order Cupressales; family Cupressaceae; genus Cupressus; species Cupressus sempervirens. The sequence continues at coordinate 306,820,622 of CM053783.1, forward strand.
TCTTTTGAACATCATGATCTGAAAACTCTAGAAGTGAACTTGAATATTTGAACTTGTACTTTAGACAAGTGATCCACATATGGAACTCAAAACCTAGCTTTAGACTTTGAACCTATTCATGTTTTCAACCCATGACCTTTGAGCTTCGAATTTAAGCTTGAATATTGTAGATGACTGTGTTAACGAAACATGAAACATGAACTTGAACCTAGAGGGTGGACTGCTTTGAACCAAAAGAAACATTGAACCTACTCCAACAAATCGAACCACTTTGAACTTCTTTGAACCTTAGTTCAAAGAGGTTCAAGATTCCATGTAGTGAAAATTTTAATCACTGGGTTTATATTGGGTACTAACAAATTTCAACAAGTTTATTCAACCTTTTATTAAAACATTTGTAAGTGTTACTTTGAGAAGAATATCCTAAAAAGATTCCTTCATCACGTCTTGAATCAAAGCTTCATATTTTATCATCAAAATTCTTAATGAAACATCTACTTCCAAAAATTCTAAAATGCTAAACAGAAGTAGATTGTCCATACCATAACTCATAAGGAGTGTACTTAGTTTTTACCCTTAGTTGTGCCTATTTGAAATGTATATTGTTGAGTGAACTAATTCTTTCCAATACATGTTTGGTACTTTAGATTCATCTAACATAGTCCTTTCCATTTCTTTCACTATTCAGTTGTTTCTTTCAACAACTCCATTTTGTTGAGGTGTCCTAGATGTTGCATATTGTCTTTTAATGCCATGTTTTTCACAATAATCAACAAATTCATCTGAAGTAAACTCACCACCTTTATCTAATCGTAAGCATTTAATTTTCATGTCTGACTCATTTTCAACCATTTTCCTAAAAAATCTTAAACTTGCTAAATGCCTCTGATTTATGCTTTAAGAATGTTACCTATGTCATTCTTGTATAATCATCTATAAAAAGCATGAAATACTTTTCACCATTTAATGACATTGTCCTTGTAGGAGCACATAAATCAGTATGTACTAATTGCAATGGTTTAGAACCAAAATATTCTTTTGTAGGAAAATATGCCTTTGTTTGTTTATCATGTTGACACCTTTCACAAATAACATTCTATGGCTTACTTATACATGGCATACCTCTTACTTTCTGATGCTTACTAACTTTTACCAAGTTGTCAAAGTTTAAGTGCCCAAGCCTTTTGTGCCATAACCAACTTTCATTCACCTATCCCATAAGACAAACATCTTCATGATTGTTAGTATTTGTGATATCTTTTAAATTGGAAACATTCCCTTTAGATCTTTTACCTGATGTAACCAATTGTCCATATTTTAATTTGATTTGACAACCATGGTCATCAAAAATAACTTCATATCCATGATCAAAAATTTGACTAACACTTAGATTTTACTTTAATCCATGAACATAATACACATCATGAATGGACACTTTGTCACTAAGCATCAAAGAACCCAAACCTTTAATTTGCCTTGAAGAATCATCACCAAAACTAACATTGCCACCTTTGTAGTTAATCAATTTATCAAACTTCATTTTATCTCCTATCACGTGTCTCTAACAACCACTGTTAATTATCCACAAGTCCTTTTCTTAATAATGTAGAGCCATTTGAAAAAAATATAGACTTATTAATCTTAGGCCTCCATATCTTAGTCACTTTAGTATCAAATTCTTTATCAACTTGTAGACTAGCATAAGATTAATCATTCTCAATTGACTTAGTTTTGCAATTACTCATAACATGACCAAAGAGATTGCATTTGTAATATATTAGACTATTCATTTTAGGAAAGGAATAACCAAAATAAAACTTTGAATACCTCCTTGACATGTATCTGCAATTACTTACTCTATGTCCATATTGATGACACATGAAGCAATACCCATCAAAGAAATAAGTGAACTTGCTTGAGTATGTTTTACCCATGAATGAAGTGCTTGATATAACCTGATTTTTATAATTATAAATCTGATTAAAATCTTCATTTTTACCTGCATTTGAAGTGGTATTATTCTAATTCGTATCCTTACTTTTGGATTTAAATATCTCAAATAAAGATTTATCTTTCTTGTCACTAGAACATTGTCCAAGTTGAAAACCTATTCCTATTAGATCATCAGTTCTTCTTTGTTTCCTTAAAATATCATCCAAAATAGTGTTCTCATATTTCTCTAACTTTCTTTTATATGATACCACTTCATTCATTAACCTTGTACATTCCTGATCTTTAGAACTTAACTCTTCCTTAGTGACAAAGACAATTCTGTTTTGTTCCTCAACTTGTAATTTCAATTCTATAACTTGTTGGTTAAAGTCCTTAGTTCCTTTTTCTTTTAAGATTTGATTTTCTTGAACACTTAAATTCCTTTTTAATTCCTTGATCTTTTTAAGTGCATAAAGAAATTCACATTCTAAATCAGCCTCAATGAGTTCAACATCATCACCACTATCTGATTCTTGATAAGTAGTTTCTATAGCCATGAATGAAACTTCATTTTCATCACATTCAAAACTACTAGATTCACTATCTGATACACCAACAATCAAACTCTTCTTCTTCTTAAAGAAATTATTTTTGTTATAGAATTTATTTTTACTTGATTTCTCTTTCTCATCATCTACTTCATCATGACTATTATAAGGACATTTAGATGCAAAGTGTCCTATTTTACCACAATTAAAGAATTTGAAAGGAAGTTTTTCTTTGTATTTACTTGCTCCTTTCTTTAATTTCCTTGATAAATGTGCTTCAAGAACATCAAGATCTTCTAATTTTGAAGAGGCTTGCTTCACTTTATTTTCCACCTTGAATGCTGCTTCTTTGCTTGTGGATTTCTACTTGCCAAAATCTCTCATTTCATAAGCTACAAGTGCTCCATGAATATATTCCATTGTATACTTGTTAATATCTATAGTTTCTTCTATAGAACATATCTTAGGATCAAATTTATCAGGAAGAGATCTCAAAACTTTCTTTACAACATCGATTGTTGGAAGCATGAATGTTGATGATATTCCTATGGGGGAGTATTGTAGATATGTTACTATAATGATATGTTGCATTCAAGACTAATTTTATCATTGATGTCAACATAGCAGTTTTCTGTGGCATCTGACAAAAGAACAACAGAAAGATCAAGTTGGTACGAATAGCTAGTTGAGTATTCTCACTATTTGAGGTTATGGGAGATACTTTTGAGTATCTATTACATGCAATTAACATCAGATGAAGAAATGATAATTCTGGAAGATCTTATGTAAGTTTTGGTGATGCTTGTTTTGAGATAGAGTTTATAGAGGCATATTTTGGTAAACTTGTTATATCTCTTAGCAGAGTTGTTATTCTGAGAATTGAGGTTGAGGATGTGAGGAAGACATGTTGGTGATGATGTGGCTAAGTTCACTCATCATAATATTACATGTACGGAAAGTTATTTAAGTTACAAGGCAGAAGATTAATGTTATCACTAAGTGTAACATGTTCTTAATGTGGTCCTATAATGATTAATTGAGAAGGTCTAATAGTTGACTCAGGGAATTTTTTTATGGACTCGGTATAAAGGAAGGACATTTTCCTTTATCATATGAGATGGAATTGTATCGATGAGAAGTGATTGTAAGTAGTAGAGAGAGCAGAATGCAAAGTTAAGCAGAGCAAAGCAGAAGTGAAGGAAACTTCATTGTCGAGGTTTTACTGAGTGATCCAAGGTTTGATATTTGGACCTAAGGTTTGTGATCTGGTCTACAAGGTTTGATAGTGTTTGGTTTGGTTGACAGAACAAAGGAAAGAAGAACATAACAGTAAATTACGTGTTTGAGGAATGAGCTCTTCTTGTAGTTAAAATTGCATGTTCGGGTAGTGGGCTCATCTTGCATACATTGTACCACAAATCCTAACAAGGTTGGAATCTCCTAACAGGGATTCAAAGTCTCCTAATAGGGACTCATAAGTACTAAATGTTGTAATAGACTCCTAATAGGGTCCATCCTCTAACAAGGAATATTTATATTAGTACATCATCTTATGGGCATCATTCCCACCAGAGTTTTCCCTTTGATCAAGGATTTTCCTAGTTAACATATTTGGTGTAATTGTCCATGTGCATCTTATTATGGTTGTTGTTTACTTTGGTAGAATGGTTAAGTTTGTTTAAAAAAGATAAATATTTTAATCATTGGATAATTGATTCAACACCCCCCCCTCCCCACTCGCAATTATCTTAGTGGACTATTGTTTCTAACACCAATATCATCAATTTTCTCACCAAGTCCTCTTATACCATTTACAATTTCATCTATCTTAAGGAGATAGTCTTCTACCTTTTCATCGTTACCCATCTTAAGATCTTCAAATCTTGCTTTCAAATGTTGTATCTTGGCTTCTTTAACTCTATCATTACCATTATATGTTTTTTTGAATTTGTTGCATACTTCTTTAGAAGAACTGCAATGCATTACCTTAACAAAAACATATTTAGATAATCTGTTAAGTATAGAAAATTTAGCTTTCATATCAATTTCACACTTCCTCTTTTCATTAGGATATATAGGTAAAGTATTAGAAACTTTATAACCATTAACAACTGAAGCCCAAACATCAACATTAATAGATAATAAATATGTTTGCATCATTACTTCCCAAAAAGCATAATCCAATCCATAAAAAATAAGAACCTTTGAAGAACTATCTTAAGCCATAAAAGATAAGTATTCTACTCAACCAAAATCTACCCAAAGTTGTTAAACTTGATATAGAGAACCTTTCTCTAATACCACTTGTTGGAATACAAACACCAGTAAGAGGGGGGGGTGAATCAATGGTTTAAAATACTTTTCAAAACTTGGAACAATTACAAGTTATAAAATTTAACACATGAACAAGATAGTTAATGAATAACAAAGTAACACAATATTTTAATTTGGAAAACCCCTTAGGGTAAAAAACCACTTTGAATCTGAAACTTTATTGGCCTCTTGGAAAAATCTTTTAGAGCTACAACTCTAGGAAGTACCAACACCTATTTTAGAAACACCAATTTCAATGAACAACAATCCCTTACACCTAAAGCACCAACTTCCAAAATGAACAAATGAGATATAAAATCAGAGGATCATCTCTATTACAACACAAATCATGAATCACTAGATTCAACTTCTTGTTGAAAACATAATGCAGGATATACTTCTATTCTCCTCAAAACATCAAATATCCAAATATATTTTCTTTTTCCATTAAAAGATCTAATCAAATATTGATATGAATGAATGAATAATCAATATATAACCCTTCTTCTACCTATGATAAACTTTTGCAATGAAAATCAAATCACAACTATGAAAATAGAAACATGAAGCATTACCCTCTTCTTTGTTGTTAAAAATCTACCTGCAAACTATTCAGTCTACAAGGAATTCCACACAAATCCTACAACTTTTGTCAAAATCACCTATTGGATATTTTAGAGGAATGTATACTCTACTTATAAACCAATAAAGTTGAGGTTTTGGAGGTAGGTACATACCCCAAACTTCTATTAGACCAAAACCACTCAAAACTGCTATTACTATCATAACAATTTGGTAACTATTTCTAATAAACAAACTTTTCCTCTTTTTGTACATGTGATATGCAAAAACTAACAAAGAACCATTTTAGCTAACTCAAAAACCTTTCCAAAAAGGTATAGTTGGGGTCTAACTAATAAAAATTCTTATCGACTTTCTCATAGAAAAAAAACTATTTTTTCATAACCGTTTTCTTAACCAATGTGAACATTAAGTGTTAATTGTATAACACTTGTATTTGTCTTGAATATGTTTTGAAAAATATTGAAGGAAATCAAATAAGATAATTACATGAAATTAAGCATACCATATTCTCATTATAATTACATTGTTGACATTGTTGACAACAATCAAAGACCAAATACCAAGGGTTCAACATTGGTTCTCTCTAGAATATTTGAGAGACCTCCTTCTCAATCATCATTGTCCTTGCACAACCCATGATAGATCTATTTCTCCTTTCAGAAACACCATGTTGTAGTGGTGTCCTTGGTTCAGATAACAATCTTTTGATACCATTCTTAGTACAAAAGTTAGTGAACTTAACAGACATAAATTCACCTCCTCTATCTGATCTTTAAATCATTTTAAAGGTTTACCAGTTTCATTTTGGACTCTTTCTTTGTACCACTTAAACATATCAAAAGCATGTGATTTCACTTTCATTAATATTACAGTCATCATCCTTGAATAATCATCCATAAAAAAACATAAAGTATCTATCACCATAGTAACTATTAACTCCAATTGGACCACATAAATCAATATGCACTAATTCCATAATATCATTTAAAGTGTGTGTCATGCTAGAAAAAATAAACTTTGTCATCTTACTGAGATGACATTCTTTGCACATAGCATTTTCAAGATTTTGAAGATTTGGTAAGCCTCTTACTCTTTTCTTTCTACCGATTTTCACTATATTTTTTAAGTTAACATGACACAACCTTTTATTCCATAACCACATAGCCTCAACTATAGAAAATAAACATGTCTCAATTGTAGGACCAAGGTAGAAAAATTTATCTTTAGTTTGCATTCCTATTCCAATTAGATTACCTTCATCATCAAATATCTTAACCTTCCTTTTCTCAAATTCTAACTTATGACCTGAGTTATTCAACTAAGTGACACTCAAAAAATTATATTTAAGTCCTTCAACCCAATACGCATCATCACATCTGATCTTATCATTCAACATTAGTGATCCTTCACCTTTCACCGAGTATGAAATATCACTACCAAACTTAACAGTTTCACCATCATCAATTTGTTCAAATTTTTCAAACTTTCTTAAATCACCGGTGATATCATGTGAAAAACCACTATTAATAATTCATGACTCATTCTTAGTAACATGTTATATAAGGCTAGTTTCATTCTCATACCTTTCACCATTTGGGTCTTCCTTGATTGCAACATAGACCATTTCAACTACTTCCTTATCATCATCATAACTTGACTCTATATGCTCTTCTTTAGCAATGTAACATGACTCCTTTCTTTTGTCTTTGTAATCCATGTTCTTCTTGTAATTATAATCTTTTGAGTCATTTCTATCAGACTTGCTTTTGTTAGGACATTTGTCCAGAAAAGTGACCAGCCTCATTACATTTGAAATAGATCAAGGGTAGTTTACCTTTCTATTTACCTTTACCTCTTGATAAACTTCTTGCAAGAAATTCTTCAATCTCATCCAAATCATATTCAGTTTCAAACTCATTTTCTTCTTTGGTTTTCTTCTCTTTCTTTGGATTGTTGATGGTTAGTGAAGACTTAAAAGAATTTTCAATTGTAACCATACTATTATCATAATTGCTCAACTCAAATGTAGTCAACTATCCAAGTATACCATCAAGTGTCAAATCATTTCTAGACGTATTTCTTACTTCTTAAATAGTAGAAACTTTGATAACATAAATAGGAAAAAGAGTTCTCAAGAATTTACTTACAATTTTAGAATTCAATATGGCACCTCCAATAACTCTGATTGCACTCACAACATCTTTGATTCAGTTTACATTTTGTGCAATATTTTCATGTTATTTCATTCTCATGCCATCATAATTATCTCTCAAGCTTTCAGCTTTGTCTCTCCTTACATTTCCATCTCCCCCATAAACAAGCTTTAGTTTATCATACATTTTATTAGCATTGACACTGTTTTGGACATCATCAAATTCAAAATTATTGAGATCAAATACAAAATCAATCATCAGGTTGTTATGATTCCTCTTTTCATTCATTTTCTCTACAGTCAGGGGACCAACAATTGTGACATATATTCATTCTCTAACCAATGTGCACGACATTATCTCCAATACCTAAAAAATATAGCTTCATTCGGTCTTGCAATGAGGAAAAGTTCTCCTTGGTCAGCTTTAGTGGCTCTCTCTTATACATCGTGATCTTTAGCTCAAGTTCCTTTAAAGTTATTTCTTCAAGCAATCTACCTTGATACCAAACTATTAGATAAGTGAGGGGGGAGGGGAGTGAATCACTTATATCTAGTTATCTCACAATCCTATTAAACATTTCAATACCATCAAAACATCATTTACATTAACAAAAATAACTTTAATACATCCAATCACTTGATAGACACATCCAACTTAAAACTTAATTCATATTTATCCACTCTTTCCATATTATTATCAAACTACTCCTTGCATTACCAACTATCAGTAAATTTTTAGTTATTACTAAGATGCAGTAAACTAGTAAAACTTGTATATTAACTTGTAACACAAATACATGTTTTGTATGCCAACTTTAGGATGGAGAGCGAGAGTTGGAGTGATGACCAAATTGGTACAACTAGGGGTTTAGTGGTAGAGGGATCAAGAAATGGAGATGAAGGTGGGGAGTCAAATGAGGATGATCCCGAAGGAGGATGGGGTGATTCAGCAACTGCTTGGGTTGCAAAATCCAAGCCTAGGTTTTTGGGTATTGAGGATTTTGGGGCTAAGGTTTTTGGGGAAATATGGATTTGGGAGCTACGGTTGAGTGACCTACAGTCTCTCTATTCTTGGTAGTTCCTTTCTGTTGGTTAGAGACTAGTCTTGGATGATTTTAGAGCTTCCTAGGCAACTGGGAATTTCTTTTGAAGCCTCTCACTCTAATGTTTGGGGTTGCTGGTTTGGGATGCATCCCAATCTACATTGCTTGGGTACTTTTTTTTTGGATGGGCCTCCTATTCAAGGGAGCCCTATGGATTTATTTTGACTGGTTTTTCTAGGCTCACCCCTTGATTGGTCCTCTCATGTTATCTCACTGGAGTGCTTTGTTGTGACTCTTCTCTTTTGGTTTTTCTAGGTGATGTCATTTGTTTGGGTCCTCCTAGGATGAAGCACAATCTGTGACCTTAGTTGGAATTTGGAGTTATGGCCAATATGTATTAAATGCTCTGTGATTCTCATCTAGAGGGAAGTTATATTTTTTTCCCTTTCTTCTTTCCCTTTAAGCTATGGGGCTCTTTTTTTTTTGTGTGAATATTTGGAATCTGTGGGTGCCCTTTTCCTAGATTCATAAATTGGTTCTTCTAGGTTGCTACTAGGAGGAAGTTGAAAATTTTCTAGGGCTCGTTGTGGCCCAATCTTCTTTATATTTCATTGGAGGAGTTTCTTCCCCTACTGGGGACTAGTGCCTAAGTTCTCAAGGGCCCTCTCTGGCTCCTTGTATTTGGTTAAGTGTAGATCTCTTTATGGGGTGCTTTCCCTCAATAGAGTTTGGTGCTTTCTTTTTTTGAGTATCTGGTGGTCTTTGTGCTTTCTCTTGCATTTCCCATTGGATGTTTCTATAGAGATGAAGTCACACCTTTGGTTTCAAAGGCACCTTTGGCCAACTTCTTGGTTTGAGGATTGGTTCTTGCTGCTATCTTTTAAGCTCACAAATCTTATTAAGGTAAAGATATAATCTATTGAGGTGGTGATATGTTGTGTGGGTATTGCAAATAGTGGGTTGAACATTCCTTCTCAGAAGGTTGATGCTTGGAAGGTAGGATTTATTCAGCAAAAGACTTTTTTGGGGAATCTCTTCCTCCCCATTATCAATATTGAGGTGAGACTCCTTTTTATTAAGGAGGAAAAAAGCTATGCAGGGAGGAAAATTTTAATTATTCTCCTTTTGTGGATATGGGATGTTCCTTCTATGTGGAGGAATTGGAGTTCTTCTGGTTTCTCCCTCTAGGTTTTTGACAGTGAGATTGACTCCTATAGAGGTGGATTTCTTTGTGATTTTGGGTGCAAAGGTAGTCTTTATTAGAGGGGGAGGTAGTTGGGTTGTTATTAGTGATAGAATTTATGTTTGGGGGTTTCTCTCCCCTAGTATTGGATTCATGACCTTTCCACCTCCTACTTCTATGGAGGTGGAAAGGAGCCCAAGGTTTTTGGAATAGTTCTATTAGTTGTGGACCTATGGATATGAGGGTAAAAGAAGAATAGGCTACTCGTTGCTTGAGGTTAGTTTCTAGGCCCTTTGAGGATGAGTTTGTCTCCCCCTCTTTGTTTATTTTCTCATGTGACATAGTGATTACTGATAGGTTTAAAGGGCTCACCTAGGTCCTTTGTTCTTATTTTTGGTTTTAGAATGTAGCTAGTAAAGGGACTTGTCCCATGCTGATTCTTAGCAATGCAAACCATGGTTGGTCAATTTTTCGCATTCGAACCTTTTTTATTTATTAAGGTAGACTTTAGTTGATGTGTTTACTAGATGTTAGCGCTCTATTATTTGCACCATGGGTCATCACCCTCTTGCTACTTTCTATAATAAAAAACTTGTAACACAAATAACATTCAAACAATTTGACATCAAGATTTTAACGTGGAAACCTAGCTAAGGAAAAAACTACTTCAGATTGACAACCCAGAAATTTAACTCTTCTAAAGTGATCTCTGTTAGGAGACCACCTTGTTAAAGGTTACATACACTTTGTTAAAGTGACCTTGTTAGAGGATTTCACCAAAAGATCATCTAGACATTATCACTCCTTGTCCTTGACTAAAAAGAGTGGTATGATTTAAAGGAATTACAAATAGAACTAATCGACATTACAATATAAGATTTCACAAAACTTGTTAGGTCCACTCGATACTTTAATATTTTTGGCTACAATGGTTAAACAACAATAGTATAAAGTGATCTATTAAGAATAGCAACTACCTTTTCTTGTTCCTTCTTAGTATTTTACTCACTCAAATAATTCTATCTTCTACAAACTCTTATTCTTTTCTTCTTTCTTCTTTGCTCGATTCACCTGGCTCAACATGTTCCTCCTTCCTTCATCAACTTCAATAGTTCGCACTCACTAGAACTTTAACACTTCAGCATAATCACTTTCTAACCAACAACATGAGATCAATAACATAATGAAATCAAAAACCTAAATTGTCTTGTTCTCCTCCTTAAATAGTTTTCTCAATGCTTCTAGATCCTTCCATCTTTTTTCACATAATTAGAATCACTGATCGTTGGTTTACAACTAAATGCCTTCATACAATGAATTTAGACACATAGAAAATATAACCTTACATAAAACTTTGTGTCCATCCTTTTCCTTCTCCAATTTCCTTCATCAGATCATTCTTGAGTTTTCTCCGTCGTTGATCTTGTAACAAACTTTGACTCTCGCATTATACCTTCTTGATCTTTCCAAATTTCCATCAAAAGTCGGCCTCAGATTCCAAATTTCCAAAATTGTTCATCCAGTTTTCACCTGGTAAACATTACATTTATTCGAGCAACATATAACTCATTTAATATTAACTCACTTAGAGAGCACTTGTTCATCTTTCTTCTTTGCAATCGCTTGACCAATACTGTAGTCACTCAGTGAATACAACTTCCCTTCATTAACCTTGTGACTCGGTTAAGCTTGTGATCTCTAATACTTCTCAACAATACATGATTGTAAAAAAATCAAACCAATATTACATAATCATTGTCTAGCTCATTCAAGTACCCACTAAATATCTTACATATCAACTCTGTCTTCATCATACTTTCTTCAAATCCTTTTCATCTTTCTAATGATATGGTACTTTCCTCAGTTAGCATAATTTCTAGCCAACTAATACTTTTACATCAATGACAATATAACAAGTGATATGAATTTTTACATACATTCATAGCATCATCACCTAACAATCTTCCACTATCAATTACAATATCAGTTGGGGCTAACAGGATGGTGATTCATGGAGGATGTTCATAATTGGATTGAAGATCTTAGGTACCTAGTCAAGGACTGGGATAATATAAAGCAGGCCTAGCTTTCTTGGCCTTGTGTTTCCTGTGCTCTTTTTAAAATATTTTGTTTGTTATCTTTAATCTTTAGTGTGAGTTATTGTACTCCTTGTAATTTTGGGACACAATTTTAATGGCTAAAAGCACAAACTTGTGTCACCCTTTTACAAAGGAAAGGCTAACAAAAGTGTAATTGTTCACATTCAATGACATAAAACTGGTATTATTATTTAGAATTTTAAAATGAAGTAAACTAATGAAATGTGTAGAAAGGGATGAATTTTATGATTATAATTTTTAATAATTATTTTGAATAAGAAATTATATATTTTTCTATTTTTTAAAGATGAATTTTAGTTGCTGAAAAATGTTAGAAATTAAGGGTCTAGTTCCCACCACAATACTATATAGAAATAAACTTATTTCCCTTTGATATTAGATTATGCTATCAATAATATAGATAGCTAGAACAATCAAAAATAAAAATGGGCTTTAGACCTATATAGATTGTCTTTTATAACAATTCAAATTTCAGCTTATTCAAATCGATAGTTTTCATCTCCCACCACATTTTTTGAAATAAATCTATTCCAACCAAAAGAAAAATTATAGATTTTGGAAGAGGACTCTCTCCTCTGGAATGTCATATACTTTTTAAAAAAATTGATATTATTTAATTTTATTTTCTTTCTCAAAATCAACATCTTCTGGAGTGTTGAAATACATACTTGTAGAATTTTTTAAATATAATATACTATATCTAATTAAAACACTATGAACTCTATATGAGAATATTCTTGACTTTGAGCTCTATAAAATGGTGTTTATATGTTATTAAAAAAAAATCATAATAAATAGTAAGGGTTATTAAAACGTCAATTTCCTGAAATAATTGTATTTTTTCAGTAATTGGACACTAACTAGTAGAAAACATGGATTTAATAAACATTTCCAATTGGAAAAGTGTGAGACCATATATAACTTAGCTAGAATAATTTTATAAAGATCATATGTTTGAAAAAAAAATGTTTTTTTATATAGGAATACTCAAATTTAGTCGTTCTGATAAGTCAGCCTGAAAGGTGACACAACTTTGTACTTTTACCCCAATATTGTTATGTTTAAACTAAATTATGTTAATCCGCGATACTTTAAGACTCAATTTTTTTTTGTGATTATCAACAATGTTTTAGCTGATAAGTTAGACTCTAGCAGTAATAGTTATAACTCTGGGTTTTGATTAAGATTTGTTTAGTGGCTATTCTCTAACAATTTGTGTTAGTGATAGTCTTTTCTACGGCTTGATCGTAATGGCCCAGTGCAGAAATGCTCTTTATTCTTTTTGTGCCCCAAGTTCAGGACTCTTTTCCTATCTCCTTAAAAAAAAAAAAGGACGGTCATTCCAATATGTTTCCATTTTATGTCCTTACCTACAATAATGAGAATATTGCATACATTGTGCTAATCTGTCAATAATGAGAACAATTCATATATTGAGCTAATTTGTTTGAACTATTAATACTTAACATAATTTCTTTTTCTTTTTCTTTTTCTACTAAAATATTCAAGTACTTTATTTCATTATTTTTTGCTATATATTCAAGACAAAAACCCTCCCCTCACAACCTTGAAAAAGAATTATGTATAAATTAAAAGTTGTACGTGATATTGACTTACAATGAAATGCTATAGAATTCTGTGTGTTTTACATAAATAAATATCTATTTAATATAATAATATATTTTATCAATTTAGTTTTAAAAATGAATAAATTTAAACCATTAAGTGTGAAAGTCTAATAATTTAATATGTATTCTATATTTACTTTTATGTGTACTTAAATTTTAGGCACTACATATCGTGAGTTCTTTTCTAATAGAATACTAAATAATTATACTCAATTTTTTTTTTGTGTATTAATGATAATATTAGATTAAGTAATAACTAATAATAATTTATTAGTGCCTGGCACGGAACTAATGTTCCCCTATGACCTCCCCATTAATTTTTATAGCTAAAACTATTGAACTTTGTAAAGTTTAAAACTTAGTTTATTTTTTAATACATTTTTGTTCAATAATTACTCTTTTTTAATTGGCTATCAACAATTTTTCCAGGGGTATAATTAATTTATTGCACACAAAATTCAATGTTTTTTTCTACAAGCTTCTTCCAAATTCCTTCCAACAACTAAGAAACTTCGAGAATCCCACGGCTTAGAAGCTTACACCATTACATTTTCTTTGGTAATGGCAGTAGAGTCTGTTAAATTTTCTAAAACTCTAAGCCCCGAGAGGCCTGTGTGCTAGCCGCACCAGGCATCGCATATATCTCACATAGTTTGATTTATGCAGTAAAATGATGTGCTTGGACTTAGCATTGTGTGTCTGGGTGCATGTCGCCGACTTCAATTTCACCGTCATTTTCCAAGGAATGGTTTGCGTTGGGCATTTTGGTGAAACTCTCACAGGTTTAATCCATTTTAACTTTCAATTGAAAGTGCAACCATGGATGGATAGCCCAATGGCATATCCATCCATGATTGCAAGAAAACTCGAATCTCTACCAGACTCTCTGGGGAAAATTAGTACGAGAGTATTTAAGTATACAGTCTTCAAGAGTGAAATCCTTGTCGATAGGAGAACTGATTAATCTTGAAGAGCTACCCATAGAAGACTGCCCAACCACTAAATTGGATCTTGTTGTCAAGGTCGTTAAGTACCTCATTTAATTGGAAACTCAATGCGATAGCACTGTTTTCAACAGAACTATCGAAGATCTCCATAGGTTTTATCCTTTCTAACTTTTTGATGCATAATAAATGAAATCTTATCTTATTGTTTATTGTTTTTACTTAAAAAAAATCAGATTATAGAGATTAGCATCTAATAATTTATTTTAAAATCTAACCTGCATTTGATTAGTCATAAAAATTAGACATATTGAGGAGTTCATAAGAACATTGAAAAATATTAGTTCCGAATAATAAGAATAATAATAACAGTCAAAACAATCATACTTTTAAAATAATCTCCACAGTAAAAAACAATTGTCATATTATCAAAGTCATTCATTTGTGTTATAATATTAGATTTTTTCAATTTAATATTTGTATAACAAAAAATAGTTTGGTCTTAAATAAGAACACCAAAAAATTATTAGTCCCTGCCTAGACAGGGAACTAATGTTCCCGAATGACTCATCTCATTAAATTTTATGACTAAATTTAATGGATATCTAAGGTTTAGATTTTTTTTTTTAAAAATGAAATTTTATTTATTAATTTCTGTTTTGTGATTGGTTGATTGTAATTTTGCTGGGGATATAGCTTATTATGGCCCTTTTGTGTACAATCATTTTAGTTTTTTTAATTAACACTACAGTTATTCTCATGATTTTTAATTCACTCCACTTTATTCTATGTTGCATTGCAAATTATCTACCAGTCTTCTAACTTTGAAGCACTGAAATGCTCTGGAACTGTCTGTAATCAATCAGATAATTGGAATTAGCGTGAAGTATATTTGTCTGGCTTGTTGCTCCATAGATTATTTGGTCTATAATCTGTAGACGTTTAAAATTTTCCATTTCAATCTGTTTTTGGGTGACTTAGATTCAACCAGCTGAAATATTTGTTTTGCAGTAATGTGAAAGATGGACCGGAATGGAGGAGAAGAGAAGAGTAAGAGTATTCTTGTGACCGGTGGTGCAGGTTATATTGGCAGTCACACAACTTTAAAGTTTTATGGAGACACACATTAAATTAATGCTTGTTTATCTAAGAAGGAGAAAAACACTTGATTACATTTCAGTTTTCAGAAGTAAAACATTTACATGACTTGTATTTTGGAACTCAAAAATAATTTATACAGTAGATGATTATTATTGTACTTGTCATAGGCTATTGCATTCATTTTGGAAGATTACTCAATTAGTTTAACGTCAATCCACCAATCATAAGCACTTATTTTGGAGTTATTGAAATATATCTAAAGTTTTGTTATTCATTTATAAGTTTTATATTTTATAGAAATTATATGATTGGTTGATTTGGTTTTGTGTTATAGGAGACCTTTCTCTTTTTTCAGAGGTATATTGCAATATTTTCGGCTAAAATTTATGACAGAGAATATTGAATTAATATGATTATCAAATTTTCACTACATTTAACCTTTACCGAAGTATTTAAATTTGGTTGTTTACTTTCTTTTAACACACCCTTTATTTGTCATCTTAAATTCTAAAACACCTTATACTATAATTATATTGTACTATATTCTAAATTCTAAACCTAATCATATTTAAAAATTCAAAATATTCAAACAAATATCAAATGCAAAATCTTATCAACCTAAATGGTTTTCACCAAAGTTAAGTATCTTTTGAATTTGAAGTTTTTAACTATTCAAATGCTTTGTATGACTAAATATATTAAATTATCTAACATGATTGTAATAGGAGGACTATATTATTTATTATTTATTTATTATGTTTCTAAATCATATCACAATTCTTTTGAATTTTTCCAAAACTTAATATCAAAATCACAACCAAGATGAAGGTTAAGGAGGTTTTAAAATATTAAATAAAAAATCCTGAAGCATGAGATATTAGAATGATGTCAATTGATCAAATGCTTTATTTTTCAGAGGTCTATTCATACAAAAAAAGGTTCTCCATAATTCAAATTTGTGAATTATAATATACTATAGTTTTATTTGAACAATAATATAAATTAAAAAATTTCTACATAATTGATAATTATTTATTAAATTATATAACTATATAATTATATATATCTCTATTAAAAAACTATTAAAAAATTTATTAACCATAAAATGAAGCAAATGACATTATTTTTAAAATTTTAGTTTGAAATTTTTGACATTATTACCTAACCTAAATATTTATTTTTGACATTATTACCTAACCTAAATATTTAAAAATTACCAAGCATTCACTATTTAACAAACTAACAAATAAGAAAATACAAAAGAAATTATTTATATGATGAGTGCAATTAACATAAATCAAAAGAAATTTTCACATATAAAATAAAAAAATATTAACAAGTAAATTAATGTTTTATAAAATTTTAATTTATTTTTATTTAAATTAAAATTAACATGGTATGCAAAATCATTGTATTTTCTACAGTATTTTACTATAGACTATACAACCATTTTTTATCTATGAATAAATCTTTCTATAACAATACATTATATTATATTTTTTAAGCCTATCATATTATATTTTTTAAAACATTAACAAATATATACTGATAATATATTTTGTATTTTTATTTATTAGAAAAATAAAAGTAAATATGTTATTTATAGTTTATTTTTGTGATTAAGCCATTTATTATTAAAAAGTTTAAATTAGAGTTATGTAAGAAGAAGCATTTCTAAAAGTGGGAGTGATAATTTTTTAAATTTTCTCATTTTTAATATTAATTTATATTGATAAGTAGGAGATAATTTCTATAGAAAGTTAAATTGTGATATTGCTATTAGGATTTGACTGTGTGATTTTGAGTCAGTGACCTCGGGCTAGAGTAGTACTGGGATGAGTGACCTTCCAGGAAGTCATGGTGCTTGACCCCTAGATCCAATGAGTGCTAAGCATTCCATTTATTCTCATAGAGATGGATTCATGTTGAATCACTACTTATGAAAGATGGGTCAATGAGTTTGACTCAAAATGACATAGTTAAATCCTGATAGCAATATCACATTAATTTATATTGCTAATATTTAATATATAAGTATAAAATTTAATAAATGTGAAAAATTAACAAAATCATAATAAAAATAGAGTTGGTCTTTTAATTTAGTAGAAATAATAAAAATATAAAATTAAATTTTATAGTTGGTTCTGATGGTCGAGCTATTTAATTAGTGTACATATATATTTATCAAAAAATCTAAATTAGAGTTATATTGTAAAGAGAAATGGAACAAAGTTTTTCACCTCTCTCATTTTTAATGTCAATTTAGATTACTAACATTAAATAAATATGTTTAAGTCTAAAAAATCTACATTGAAAATATATTTTAAATTTTAATTTAATTGGAAAAATATAAGTTAAAGTGATATTTAAAGTTCATTGTAAAAACTTAAATCAATTTTGTACAAATTAGCTGTCTTAATAATTTATTTTCTTCTCCTTATAGCAATAGGCACGGAGTCTTGCTCCAATAGAGCTCTTGTTTTCAATGAAAAAAGTGAAAGATGTGATTACTGGATGCATTGAAGTGGAAGTTTTAAATATTTATGTTATTAGTTTTATTGTCTTTTCTTCTCCAAACATTGGGTTAAAAATTTAATCATTTTTAAAAATATAAATTGATATTATAATATGATATTGAATTTGATTATGTAAAAGAGTCAAAAAATTTAGTTTTGTAAGTACTTCTAGCTTGAATTAGACTTATGTTCAAATGTTTTTACCCAATAAAATCTATACACACAAAATAGTTTAATTTGATTGGATCTTTAGAAAATATTAAATTTAATACATCATATTTTTATGTTTATATTAATCATAATAATACATACAAATTAAAATTTATTTCTTCTATTAAATTATCATATTTTTATTTCTTTAATTACTAGTCACATTATGGAAGCTCATCTTTTAATTTTATTATTTCCCTTCATTCATTTTTGAGAAGTTTTTTCCCAAGCAATACAAGTCTTACACTTTATCAAACTAAAGTTAAATTAAATTTTAAAAAATTATTATTTATTCCTAACACAGGTTTAGATTAAAGAAATAATTATAATGTGAAAGGATTACTAAAGGAAATCACCCGATTTAGAAAGTGTTGGTAGAATATTCATTATTTTCTTTTCAAAGGTATGTTAAGGTCATCGTCACTAGAAGTACAAGTTTGCTTAAGAAAGTTGTTTTATATTAAAAAATACATTTATATAGTACACAATGTATATTTTTATTTTATATAATAGCATGACATATAATTTCTCAACATGATCATGTAATTTAGGTGGGAAACTTATTTCAAAAGGCCAGCTCATCAAGAGCTCTTGTTATTTTTATATTTAAACAAAAATGAGAGCACATTGTAGAATGGTGAATAATTTTGCTCAAAATTTTAACATATTAATGATAATATTAGATTAAACAATAATTAATAATTTATTAATTTTTCTATATTTAAATGAAGTACATTATGTCAAGGACCTTGAAAATTCTCAAATTCTTGAATCGTCCTAGCTACACCAAGTGAAAGCTGCAATGAAAGCTGAATAAGATATGATCCATATCAAATTCATTATGAACGAAATTAACATTTACAACTTCTCACGAGGGCATCAATTTCGTCGTAATTGTTGATTCCAAATGGACAGTAGAATGGAGGTACCTTTGAATTAATCAATCAAATAATTTGATATGTGATAGAAATTGACAACTGTGGTAAAGGTAATCAGAACAGTGCAATATATGTGAGAAATATAAGTCACAACTTGAAAATTTTGCTCGACACAAACTATTACCGAGTGACAGGCAATAGGTGTCGAGTTAGCTTGACACAAGAACAAGCCGAGTAAGCTCAGCACACAAAGGGCAAGCTGAGTAAGCTTGGCACACAAAGGAAATGCTCGACAACAATGGATGTCGAGTGAGCTTAGCTCAAACTAAAAAGATTATAACTTAGAGAAATTTCAACGTGGATTTTTTCACCATTAAAACCAGAGAGCCAAAGCTTGAAGCTTCTAAAACAAACTTCTCAAATGCAATGAATAGAAAAAGAATCAATGGATTCAAGTATGCCTACTTGCTTTCTATTCAATTGAGATTAAAACCATTACAAAATCTAGGAGCATTTGGCTTCAACTAGAAAACCCTAAATTAACCCTAAAACTTTAAACAACTTCAATACTTAAAACTTGCAGCTCTAATGGTTGCATACAATGGTGCCCAGAGCAATCACTGCTTCAACAGGACAAATCCAACAATAATGAACTTACAAAGAGAATAGGGGAAACACGTGCAACTAGAGAGATTGGATATATTGATCACTTTTTTCTTCTTCCTTCTCTGCTCTACTGAACTGAGTCTCTTCTTTTGTTCTGCTGAACACCCACTCTAATACTCGAGTGAATGCGAGACATTCCTTTTGTCTTCTACCACACAAAATTTCTCCCTCTTTTCCAAATTTGAAAACTCACCCACTGCATTTATGTTTATGACTATTGTGCAAGTCATCAGGGATGGTAGGTGGGTGTTTGGCTCTAGGGGCAAATGGCCTTTTGCATTTAATATTCCAACACTCCCCCTTTGTCCCAAGCCAAACAAACAAGGATCACTGCTGATCCAAATCAACTACACCAAGACTCTCTCTTAGGTGTACAAAAGTTCCAATGCCTAACGGCTTTGTTAAGATGTCTTCTAGTTGCTGCTCAGACTTGAAAATTTCCATCTTGATATCCCCATTCTCCACCAACTCTCTGATGAAGTGATATCTAATCTCTATATGCTTGCTTCTACCATGGAAGATTGGATTCTTGGACAATGCAATTGATGAAATTTTGCAACAATAAATTGTGGTTCCATCCCCTTGCCTTTCATTCAAATCTATCAAGATTCTCCTTAGCCAAATTGCTTGACATGTTGTTGCATTTGCAGCTATATATTCAGCCTCTACTGTAGATTGAGAACCAATAGGTTGCTTCTTGGATGGCCATGAAATTGCACCCGATCCCATATGAAGCATGTATCTGGAAGTGTTCTTCTTATCATCTATAATTTCAACCCAATCACTATTAGTATAACCCACCAACTTGAAATCATTATTTGTAGTATACAAAATTCCAAATCCCTTGGTACCTTTCACATACCTTAGGATCCTTTTTTCCGTTTGCCAATGGGAATCCTTTGGTGTTTCCATAAATCTGGAAATCAAGCTTACTACATGCATTAGGTCTGGCCGAGTTGTAGTCAAGTACATTAAACTTCCAACCATACTCTTGTATAGTGTTGGATCCACTCTCTTACTAGAGTCTTCCTTGCTCAAATTCAGACCTACTGCTGTTGGTGTGGGGGTTGCCTTACTATTTTGCATTTTGAATCTCTCCAAGATTTTCCCTACATACTTTCTTGAGAGATGAAGATGCCATCATGCATTTGTTTTACTTCTATGCCTAGAAAGTACTTCAAGAGACCAAGGCCTGTCATCTCAAACTCATTTTTCATGGCCTCTTTGAACTCACCAATTAGAGCCTTGTCATTACCAGTAAAAATCAAGTCATCTACATACAACAATCAACACATTTCCATTTGCTGCTTTGATGTAGAGAGTAAGCTCATCATTTCTTTTTCTAAAGCCATTGCTTATCAAATATGAGTCAATCCTACTATACCATGCCCTTGAAGCTTGCTTGAGCCTATAAAGAGCTCTCTTCAATCTATATACTTTGTTGTTCTCTTCCCCTGCTACTTCATAACTAGGTGGCTGCTCCACATACACTTCTTCTTTCAATACACCATTTAGGAAGGGGGACTTCACATCCATTTGAGATACCTTCCATTTGTGTTGAGCTGCAATTGCTATGACAGCATGCACGGTTTCCATTCTTGCAACCAGGGCATATGTCTCATCATAATCTCTTCCATACTATTATTTGTAGCCCTTGACTACTAGCCTTGCCTTATGCCTATCAATCTTGCCTTCAACATTATATTTGGTCTTGTAGACCCATTTCACTCCAATCACTTGCTTCTTGGGAGGCAAATTAGTTAGCTCCCATGTCTCTGTAATGGACACCTAGGAATGCTCAAAAGTTGAACCAAGGCTGAAATTATATTAATGCTGAGAACGCTGCAATCAATTACAAAGAGATATATTCCAAAGGCAAAACCCTAAGGGAATGACGTCTAGAATGTTACAACAGAGAATGAACGTCCTCTATTGCCCAAAAAAGAGTGTGATTCACACATCCAAGCTCGTATCAAATGCAAGTCATAATCATCCATTACAATAATTCGATAATCAGCAATGAGAATTTCAACCCTATTTATCCTTTTATTCATCCTTTTGGAAGGAACTAAAACATTAATTAATTGCAAAAGCTAGAAGCTTCCTCCTTCCAATAATTAATGCATACCCTAGAAATTCCTCCCTGGCAATAATTAATTAAATCACGAGAGGCTTCTATCCTTCCAATAATTAATACATATCCTAGAAGCTACTCCCTTGTAATTAATAATTAAATTAATTAAATATAAAGTCACTTTTTAATTTTAATTGAATGACTTTATAAGAAATTAATTTAATTTCTTCTTATCCTCCACTTAGACTTTGGAGAACGTGAGAGCTAAAAGATGGGATCATTACAAATCTGCCCTCCTTTAAATTGCTTGTCCTCAAGCATTTAAGTAACATAATGCACTCCAACCTCCAGCTAGATCCCAATTGAAGTAATGTGTGATATCCATATGGAAATTAAATCAACTGCAAACCCGCATCATCAAGACCAACCCCTGTAGCCTAGCATTTAAAACTTGTGCTGATGAAGTCAGAATGTCACCATAAGGAAACTCCATAGAAGATCTATGAAACATCTTCTTTCCTATATCCATCCATATAATATACATTGGACTGGAATGCATATTATCACCATCATGCATTGAGAAAGATGTAGCTGCAGGTGAACCATATGTACTCATGCTAACTGTATCAACAATAGGTGTTGCCGCATTGAAATATATGGACATAGGAACAACATTAATTGCTGTAACAAAAAATTGAACTAAATTTGTAGTTGATGAAAACTCATAATCATCAACATGACCATTAAACTCCTCATTGGATGGTTCAATTGACATAGAAGTAGCTGTTGATATGATAGTATCCTCATGTTCTCCTAATCCCACTATTACTGCAGCACCATCTCCCAACAAAGCTTCATATGTGGTCTCTTGACATTGCACACATGTTTCTATTGATTTCGTTGAAAGACCCATATCACCAACATCATAGATGGGTGGCTCTATACGTGTCTTGATCCCATCTGAGGAAACAACTTCTTTTTGCACTGGATCAACATACAGATTGTCAATATTGATACACATTTGTCTAGCCATAAGTTGTAACATCATATCCATTCACTTGTTATGCTCCTCTAATGAACTCAATAACCTAAGAATTGCATTTTCTTGATCTAGACTGGTATACATTTTGTCAAACTCTTTCCCTTTATCTTGTTGTTCCAAATTCCCTATAAGAACTCCACAGGATGGTAGGACTAATAGTTCTGATACAACTGTAATGGATACCCTACAAATAGCTCTGATACCACTGTAATGGACACCCAAGAATTCCCAAAAGCTTAACCAAGGCTGAAATTATATTATTGTTGAGAATGCTGCAATCAATTACAAAGAGATATATTCTAAAGGCCAAACCCTAAGGGAATGACGTCTAGAATGTTACAACAGAGAATGAACGTCCTCTATTGCCCAAAAAGGAGTGTGATTCACACATCCAAGCTTGTATCAAATGCAAGTCATAATCATCCGTTACAATAATTCGATAATCAGTAATGAGACTTTCAGCCCTAATTATCCTTTTCTTCATCCTTCTGGAAGGAACTAAAACATTAATTAATTGCAAGAGCTAGAAGCTTACTCCTTTCAATAATTAATGCATACCCTAGGAATTCCTCCCTGGCAATAATTAATTAAATCACAAGAGGCTTCCATCCTTCCAATAATTAATACATACGCTAGTAGCTACTCCCTTGCAATTAATAATTAAATTAATTAAATACAAAGTCACCTTTTAATTTTAATTGAATGACTTTATAAGAAATTAATTTAATTTCTTCTTATCCTCCACTTAGACTTTGGAGAATGTGAGAGCTAAAACATGGGATCATTACAGTCTCATTCCTTTCTATAACATCTATCTCCTCATCCATGGCCTTACACCATTTCTTCTCCTTGACAACTTCTTCAAAATATATTGGATCACTATGAGAAAATAATGCAAAATTAATACTCTCATCATAATCTTCATACCTTTCATCTTGGTATATCTCCCTAAGAATCTTGGTCTTTCTTGGTAATAGGGAGGAGAGTGTGAGATTAGAATCTTCACTGTTGTTGCTTTGCCGACTAGTTCGGTCTTCACTGGTACTCGGCATTAACACTCGGTCATGCGTAGAGGAGCTCGGCAATGATTGAGGTTGCTTGCCTTTTCTTCTATCCGCTCCTTCTTGCTGTTCATCAACATCCCCTTCATTCATAATTGGCACTTTACTTGAAGTGCTCGGTGACTCATTAGTTGGACCATACCAAGATTAATTTTCAAGAAATTCTACATCTCTTGAAAGAGTCATCTTGTTGTTCAATGGGTCATACAATATGTATGCCTTTGATTCTGAGTTGTAACCTATGAAGATGCACTTCACACCTTTTTCATCCAATTTTTTCCTTTGCTCTTTAGGCATATGTGCATATGCAACACATCCAAACACCCTTAGGTGTTCAACTGTCCATCTTCCTCGTGACCATGCTTCCATTGGAATTCTATCACGGACTGCCTTTGTAGGACACCTATTAATTAGGTAAATTTTTGTTACCACAACCTCTCCCCAAAATTCAGTTGGGAGACCTTTCTCTTTCATCATGCTCCTTGCCATTTCAACAATGGTCTTGTTCTTTCTTTTAGCCACTCCATTCTGCTATGGTGTATAGCTCTGGCTGTGAGCTCTTTCTGTATACCATGTTTCTTGCAAAAAAATACAAAAGAATTGGAGGTATACTCCCCTCCTCAATCTGATCTTAGGACCTTGATATAGTGTCCACATTCTCTTTCAGCCTAGGCTTTGAACTCAAGAAACTTATCAAATGCTTCAGATTTAGATTTTAAAAAATAAACCCATGTCCTACGATTAAAATCATCAATGAATGTCATGAAATAAGTACTCCCCCCAATGGAAGTAACTTACATAAGACCGACTAGGTCAATATGCACTAACTCTAATGGATATCTAGCCCTCCTAGAATTTCCAGAATTAAAGGGAAGCCTATGTTTCTTACCCAAAATACAAGCCTCACACTTGTCACATGAATTTCCTATACGTGGCAAACCTTCTACCATTCTTTTATTTGGCAACAAATTTAAACCAACATAGCCTAGATGACCATACCTAAGGTGCCATAGCCATGAGGGGTCTTCAATCACACTCCTTAGAGCTGATTGTGTGGAAGGTGCAGCACCAACTTGAGATGAGAAACATGTCTCTATCTTCAAGGGAAACATTATGTTCTTTGTCATTTGAACTGCTGCAAGTAAGTTCTTGTTCCCATCCTTTTCATGAATGACACATGTGTCATTCTCCATCAGCACTTTGTATCCATTTTGAATGAGCTAACCAATACTCATCAAATTGTGCTTCATACTAGGGACAAAATACACATTTTGTATTTCCTTCTTCTCACCTTGCTTGGTGCGGACCATAATAGATCCTTTGCCCACTATTGGTAGGGTTCCATTGTTACCAATTTTAATATCAGATTTGAAACTCTTGTCAATGAATGAAAACAAGGTTTCATTACCACTCATGTGGTTGCTACATCCACTATCAAGGTACCACACTCAAGGATTCCTTCTTCACCAACATTACACATGATGAAGGCAGTGGCATTGTTTCCACTTCCCATGTTCACATCAGCCACATTTGCTTGTCTTGATTAACCATTTTGCTTCTTCCAACATTCACTTGCATAATTCCCATATTTATGACAGTAGTAGGATTCTACATTACTCCTATTTGAGTTGTATTTTTTCTTACCTTCTCTTGAAGTATTTTGTGAGCTACTTGCTCCATCTGCTCTTCCTGAGCTTTCTGCTACAACATTTCTTTGTGCTCCATTTCCTCAGCCTCTACTTCTATAGTTTCTGCCTGAGCCATTTCTTCCTCTCCCCCTTCCTTTTGGATTTGAATGAGCCTTGAATTCTTGCTCTTGGGAAGAAGAAGATGTAGATCTGTTGATCCTATGCTCATGGGTTTGAAGAGTACCCATCAACTCATCCATTGTCAAAATAGTGAGGTCTTTTGCCTCTTCTATGGTCATGAAAAAATTGTCATATTTATGAGGTAAACTCCTTAATATCTTTTCCACTATCCTTTGCTCTTGATAGTCTTCTCCATTTGACTTCAGTTGGTTAATCACATTGAAGGTCCTAGAACTGAAATCTGCAACTGATTCATTTTCCTTCATCTGAAGGTTCTAAAATTCCCTCCTTATATTCTATAGCTTTATAGTACGGACTTTATCAGTCCCGTTGAAGTTTTTCTCAAGGATATCCCAAGCTTCCTTTGCATAATTTGCTGCTACAATCTTTGGGAATATTGTCTCTGTCATTGTTGCTTCAATAAGACTTAATGCCTTAACATCCTTCCTCCTTGACTCTTTCAAATGAGTCTTTTTATTATTGGTAAGAGCATTATACTGAGCTGGGTCTATCACATCATTGAACCCATTAACTACAAACTCCCACAAATCATTTGCAACCATAATGGTTTTCATTTTCTTTGCCCATGTATCATAATTTTGCCCATTCAATGGCGGTGGCTGCTGCCATATCTTTCCTGTATCTACTGCCATGTCAAATATCCCAAGAAAATAAATTCCCTAACTCACTGTGGATGTGGGGCCTCAAAGCTCTGATACCATGTGAGAAATATAAATCACAACTTAAAAAATTTGCTCGGCACAAACTATTGCCGAGTGCCAGTTATGCTCGGTACATGAAGGTGCTGAGTGGCAATTTGCTCGGCACATAAAGGTGCCAAGTGACAGTTTACTTGGCACAAACTATTGCCAAGTGATAGGCAGTAGGTACTGAGTTAGCTCGGCACAAGAACAAGCTGAGTAAGCTTGACACACAAAGGAAATTCTCGACAACAATGGATGCTAAGTGAGCTCGGCTCAAACTGAAAATATTATAACTTAGAGAAATTTCAATGTGAATGCTTTCACCATTAAAACCAGAGAGCCAAATCTTGAAGCTTCTAAAAAAAACTTCTCAAATGCAATGAATAGAAAAAGAATCAATGGATTCAAGTATGCTTGCTTGCTTTCTATTCAACTGAGACTAAAAACATTACAAAATCTAGGAGCATTTGGCTTCAACCAGGAAACCCTAAAATAACCCTAAAACTTTAAACAACTTTAATACTTCAAACTTACAGCTCTAATGGCTGCATACAATGGTGCTTGGAGAAATCACTGCTTCAATAGGACAAATTGAACAATAACGAACTTACAGAGAGAACAGGGGAAACACGTGCAACTGGAGAGATTGGATCTGCTGATCATTTTCTTCTTCTTCCTTCTCTGCTCTGCTGAACTAACTCTCTTCTTTTGTTCTGCTAAATGCCCACTCTGATAGTTGAATGAATGTGAGACATTCCTTTTGTCTTCTACCACACAAAATTTCTCCCTCTTTTCCAAATTTGAAAACTCACCCACCGCATTTATGTTTATGACTATTGTGCAGGTCATTAGGGATGGTAGGTGGGTGTTTGGCTCTAGGGGAAAATGGCCTTTTGCATTTAATATTCCAATAGTATATGTTGTGGAATTATTTTTGTCTTCATTTGAGTCCATGTAAGAGGGTAGTCGCAATGAATGATTAAGACAGTCGCTTTTGATGTTGGGATTAACTAAACACAGGAAAATGAGCTTAAGCTGTAATGGGAAGAGAATTACTATCCTTAACTCCTCGTAATAGAGATGAGACTTTGATAAGATTTATTTCTGTAAACGTATGAAAATAAATTAGGTTAGACACACTTCGTTGTGGAGTGGGAAATTCTAGTTAGTTTAAGAGATGGACACCTTGTTAGTTCACCTAATATAATGGCATGTTCATATTTGAAATTAATTTGTCAGAAATATAGTACCTAGTTCTTGCTTATGTATGCAATGCTATCATGTTAACCATTATCTTCTCCTCTCCCTCCAATATCATCCAAAAAAATTCCCAGTACTAGCATACAAACATGCCGAAACAAATCACCATGAACACCAATAATCATTCAATTTTGTTCATTTTTTAGTTTTCTTGGTTGTTGATTGGTCCATTTGTGCAAAAAGTACTATTTTGGGGTGGTTGGCTATTGGGGGTCTTAGTAGTGATTTTTGGGTGAATGTTTTAAAATGACACTTTTAGACCACCTCACACTCTATGAGTTCTACAGAGAGTTGAGTAGATGTGGGAAAACCAAAAGGTTATCTTTAAGCTCTTCACTCACCTACAGAGGTTCACCAAAAAAAAGGAAAATTTTGACACACAGATTAGGAACTGTAAGTGCATGAAGTTAGCCTAGGCGATTATGGGTCCCCTGGAATGTAAATCATTTACTACTTTAAAAACATTATTAATGACCAAGGCGCCAAATAAGTTTAACTAGCATAGCATGTAGCTATTATAGTTGTATCAAATTGGGAGGGTCATTTAGTATGATTATCCCCTAAATTTAGAAGATATGCAAAGCTATTTCTATTGTTCTATGATTTTAATTTTATTTTTTGAATAGTAATTGCATCTTTGAGAATAATTTACAACTTCTATATGCTTAAATTGCTCTATGGACTAGATAAATTCCTAGAATGTGTTTCATAAGTATGTTAAAGATGTAACATAAACTTTTCTTAGAGCTTAGGTATCTTTCTTCTTGTTTCGATATTGTTTTCTATTTCAATTGTCTTTTGTATTTTCCCCCTCTTCTTCTCCAAGATTTAGTTTTCTACCTCCTACCCTTAATTATGTTCTCGAGTCTTCAATTATTCTAGCTTTTGTTATCTCTAGCTATTGCTTCATCTTAGCAATGGATCATCTAGTATGATGTAAAACATTGATGATGAAAAATTGAGCACAATTTAAACTATAAAGACAAAAATCTATCATATAATCAACTATGAAAATTATATGACTTTACAATATGCAATTTTTTATTGTTAGGGCAAGTATAGTTAGACCCAATAAACAACATCACAAAAATATCCAAGGCTACTAATTTCAAGCTAAAGCTTAAGGGATTTTTCTTGAAGCAAAAACTAGTATAATAAAAGTATACACATGATTCATTTTCTTGCTCATAATAGTTTGGGCATTCACCACACAAAATGAAATGACTGCAAAAATGAAAATAGACCTAACTCAATGTGTTCCCCATTTCTTTGATAGATTATAAGGATCAAATGCATGAAAATCACTCAATTTTTTTGTGTATGCAAATTAAAATTTCATATGAACCTATATGGTATTGCTATTTTGTGTAGAGAATAACTGTCCTGATCATATTTCTCATTCCAAGGTTTAAAGCCATATTCTTCCACCCAATGACCCTTCTGTTATTGTTCTTAACATTATAGTAGACTTGGTATTTATGAGGTGTGAATGTTCTCCTACTAGTTTAGTTTCTATGCAATTCCCTAATTCTACAACTAGGGTTAGTGAACATTCCTCCATGTTGTGTGAGCCTACAACTAGATGAGGGGGATTTGTTGGTGTGCTTGTATTTTTTTCTACGTACTTGAGAAGTAGATTTTGTCTACATATTGATTGAGAGGACTACCCATATTATTTATTTTCTAATAACTAGTGGGGGGTCTTCTACTAATTGTACGAGCCATAGTTTTGGGGTTGGAGGCAAGTCATTATTAAAATGCTCCTTTAAAAATCTCTTGTGCATGTCCTTGACATAAGCCACATACAAGAAATATAGGGTACACGATTATGTATATACTAGAGTGAAGGTGCATCTAGGATATCAAGTAATTATAGTGAGTCTTTGTTTTCAAGTAAGGGTTTGATATGCAAATGTAGTTATCTATGGTCATCACTTAATTACCTAAACTTGTGAATTTTAAATAACTAGACGCCTCTAGTAGAGAGTAAGCTAGAAATTTACCCTAGTGCTAGAGGATTCCTTGTTATTGGTTTTCATTCTTATAATGATTAAAAAATATTTTTAGCTAATATGGACTAAGAATAGATTTTTCATCTATTTATTGACCTCTCTTTCAACTCTCTAAAAGAGTCTACTAATGTTTCTCCTATTTAGATGAGACTGTATGATCTCCCCTTATATTTCCTCTACAAATCTACTTGTATGAGGATAGGTGATGCTATAGGCCTTTTAATAAAAGTGGATTTGACAGCTATAAAATATTCAAATAGTTCTTATGATAATTTTTTAGAGCATATTGATCTCTCAAAAAATTTTAAGAGATATTTCAAAGCTTAATAAAATTCTTTAGAGACAATCATTTGATTATGAGTGCATTACTTTTTGTTGTAGAAGTACTTTGGTACTAGACACTTGGCCTCAAAATAACCTCATGAATCTTCCATGTAAACCTATTGAACTTGGTGGATGAATGCTCTTTTTTATCGTCTCACTAATTACTCTACTAATTAGGATGATGATTCTACTACTTTAGAGACTCCTCTATATCTTCTTACTCTTGTAGCTCAAACTTTGTTTCCTTTTTTATTAACATATGACTAGAAGTTGATTTTAATGCTCTTAATCATCCTCAATTTAAAATAGTCATTCTTATTACTCATCCACTAACTTAGAATGTTCCTTTCACCATGAATTTGGTTAACACAACCCTTCCCTCCTTATAGTTTTTATTGTCATCCTAGATTTTCTTCTTCCTCCCATGTTAAATGATTTTATTCTTTGATGATGGATCTACTTGGACATATGCCAACATAGGAAAAGTAGTCTTACAAATAAATTATCTCCTCCTCCAATCATGTTGTTAGATAAACAACTCAAAGATCATGTTTTAGCTTACATGTATCCTAATATGTTCCATATCTATTATATTTTGGCTAATTTCCTTGTTTTATAGTTTTAGATTTTCTTTTTTAATTATTTTTTTTAATGATTTGCAAAGGTTTTGGATTATTTCAAAACCCTTCTTACATAATCAATAGTACATAAACATAAAAAGCATTGGATTAGCATAGAATAAGACAATTATTAAAAAACCAAGCCAATCCTCCAAGAATTAATGCTTATAAGATTTCTAGCAAGATAGATTTTCTATTTTTAGGAAATATATTTGATTACCTATATTAATGTTGGAAAATTTATCATTGAGGGTGCTGGATTCTTTGTAAGAATACATCATTTCATAACTATTTAATTTAGTGATTAGTTGGTACATTTGAATAAATATTTCAAGTTTCTAATTTTAAAAACTTTTCTTTCCTCAAGTTTTGATGATTAACATAGAGTGTTTTCAATCCTAAGGTCAATTATATTCTTATTAATAGTTTTAACTCAAGGCCCATCAATAACCATATTATTTATATTACCTAGTAATCTTTTTATGGTAGCCACTAAGATTCTACTCTTAAATTCCTTATTAGTGTTAAAGTTATAGCTCGATTAGGGTTGCATTCAAAAGTACCATGAAAGTTTAATGTATACTAATAACTAGGCCACATGAAGGTTCCCACATAGGTGGGGAAGAAGTAAAGCATCAACAAGAAAGATAAAACCAACTCCGTTATCAATAGTATCATCTTATAATTAAGTGGAAGCCTAAGAGTGAGTATCATAGGTACCTTGTGCAAAAAGACTTTATTTATGCTAGCACCTATTAGGAGGGAGTTGAAGGAAATCTTGCTATTGCATAAGGGAACTTGCTATAGTAATTGAAGACTATTTATAAGTTAAAAACCTGCATTATAGCTTTTTATCTTGCACATAGATCTATAATAAGATATTAAATAAATGATTGCTATAGAAAAAGTAAACTATATTGATCAATAAAGGGGTTGCCAAATAGTGCTGAATTTTTTTTAGCTTTCCATATGTTGGAGAGAATCTCCACCTTGAAAGTGTGATATATATAGTTGAACTTATATGGATATAATGCATATACCATGAAAGGAATATGTGTCAAGAAAAGAACTCTAAGTGAGAAGTCTTGAAAAAAGCATGGATCAATTTCCAAAGGCCGCAATCCTCTACCATCTTGTAGCAGACAACAAAACTCCTAAGCAATGTAATGAAAAACCTAGTAACTTTTTATTGAAGCCTAAATAAAATTACAATGATTTTTTTTATTGTTTCAAAATTAATATCAAAAAATCTTTAAATGAAGATAAAAAAAAAACAGTCATGAATACAATCTTGGAACACAATTAAAATTTTCTTGGGAAAGATAGGGCTTCCACCAAAAAAGTTGGCAATAGCAACTTGCCAATAGAAAACCTAAGTCTAGAAATAAAATATGATGTCCAAGCAAGAACAACTTGCCAATAAGAAACTTACAAGTCCAGAAAGAAAATAAGATGGCGAAGAATATGAAACATCTCTTTTTGAGCAATCCATTTATCAACAAAGAAATTGATCTTGGAATTCATGAGAATAAAAGTCTTCGTGTGCCATTGAATGATATAACCAATGAGCTTTTTAACAAATATTTCAACATTTGAAGATTGATTTTCATGTTTTAGCCCTTCTTAAATGTAAATGAAACTGAAAATAAAGACTAAATAACCATTTGTAAATTCAATTGAAAAGTTAAAGTATGACAATACGCTTAACCAACCCTCCAACCCTTCAAACAATGAGTGAAGCCGTGAAATGATCAAAACCTTCAACCGTGAATCCAAACAAATAGTTATATCCATTTATTTCAAAGTGCAAGAACCTACAATATAGGCATACGACCATAACTAGTTGGGTTTTCAGAGCATTTCTTTCCCGTAATCACATACACAAAGCAAACAAAAGCAGCCAGCCCATGAAGCAAATTATAAATACCACTTCTAGAGAGATTGAAGAGTTTTCAGGGGTAACAGATTTACATGCGATAGCTAAACAAGGGAACGAACAGTTACAGCTAACATAGTTGTTCTATCGAGTACGGTTGAGGAGCGGTGACGCAGAACGGGAGTGGAGTTGGTACGTTGCACTTAAGGGGGAGTTGTTATGGCTAGCCTCATGTTCATGAGTCGACCCACTAGTGTTAACATCATCATCTGAACGGAGAAATCTCCCAAGTCCACAGCACATAGCATGCCCAGTGATTAAATCCTGCGAAACATCATCACCCGAACGAAGACGTCTGAGAAGCCCACAGCGTTCTAATCGAGACCATACTTTTTCAACCATATCATCGAAAAGACGAGACACACCGCAAAGGCGGTGGAATCTGGTCCTTTTCACTACGAAGTGTGCCGATTGATGGAAAAATGCAACATGAGCCCAAAAAGTAATGGCAATGAGAGTTCCCAAAACAACCCAAGAGAAAGTCTTAACCTTACGCTGCAGCATCACGTACACTGCACACATAAACCCATAAGTCGTGAAGCCAAAGCTGAAGCAAACAACCAAACTGTTGATGGTCATGAACAGCATCTTGTCCCCCGTGGTGAGCTCACAGCTCATCTCCCACATTATACAAACAAAGAGGGATAGAAAGAAGGATACGCAGTCGAAAATGAGGAAGAGCTTAAAAGAAACGAGGGACACAAGATTAGGGCTCCCTCGGTCTTTCGCACCATTGTTCGATTCGAAGCCGCCAGGGACAGTGAAAGCAGCGGCACATGTCATGGTGGCCAACAGCCCCGCCACCACTAATTCTGCATCGCGCCTTGCCTTGTACGCATCCTCGACCCCCTTCCTCGCTCTCACACGCTTTTCATTGCTCACCTGTGGCACACACTCCATGAATGCCTTGGGATTCCTCTCACAATCTGCCAGCTTCCTTATAACCCTAAATGATTCGTGGTATTCGGTCACTTCTCTTGCAATTTCATATGGTGTCTTGTCCTCGCTGTTCCGGGCAGACTTGTCCACCCCACGTACCTTCAGCAACAAGTTCACCATCTACACAGCCAAAAAAGGATAAAAAAAGAGGGACAATTAGTTGCCTTCCCAAACCCTAATGTATCAGTAAAACCTGAGAGAGAATAGAGTTGTGAGCATCAAACCCTAAAATAATCTTACGTGGTCATATCTGTTCCTTGCTGCGATGTGCAAAGGCGTGTCTCCACTCACAACTATTGGGTGGTCATTTCCAGCACGAATACCATCTTTAGCAGATGAATTTGTAGCACAGATATCTCTCTCAGGATGATTTGTGGTAAGCTGGTAAGGCTTATTGATAAGTTCCGATAACTTTCCATGATTCCTCTCCATTAAAAATTGGACGAGTTTGACTTGGTTGAGCTCCACGACATAATGCAGGGCATTTGATGTGCAAGTTATTAAAAACTCTACAGCTTTTTTGAATCCCAAACTCGCTGCCAATTTCAGTGGAGTTTCTCTTTCATTATTTAAAAAGTCACACAAATTAGGATCCAATTTTACCAATTGTTTCACCAGATCCACGCGATTTTTCCTCGCAGCTACATGTAAAGCCGTGTCGCCCTTTTTGTCTGCCTCCTTCATTTTGCTTTTACAGCCTGCGTAAATCACATAGTTAAGCTAAACGAGCAAGAAAAACTTAGCCCCATTTAATTCATAAAAACAAGTTTGACAAGAGAATTACCTTGGACTGGCAGCTTTGCTGCTAGCTCTCGAAACAAATCTGCATTTTTTGAATCGACTGTATTAGAAAAATAAAATAGAAAACAAGTGAAGAATGGCTTCTTAGAAACTTATAATAGAAAAGAATGTATGAAGAGAATGAACCTGGGTCTCCTGCAATAACTGCCACATGAAAACATGTTCTTTCCTCCCATTTCGTGTTCAACAAGCTTGACGGATCGATATGTTTGAGAAGCTCTTTTGCAGTCATTATATCAGTATTTCGACAAGCCACGAAGAATCCCATTACATTAGCTTTGTTCGCCATGCTCAGATTGTAGCTTAAACCCGTGAACACTATTTTTCCTGCACTGCCAATGCCAACTAATCAAAAGCTACTAAAAATGTGAAAAAATAAACAGTTCCCAACATTTTACTGACCCATTACGAGTACTTCCACTAGAGTTGTCAATTTGTAACACATCAAATTAATGATACCAATATTTTTCCGCTCCTGGTTTACAACATTTGGAATCAATGTTCTCCGATGAGATTGACACTCTTGAAGCAAAAGGATAAGACTTTGATCGTTTCATAATAATTAGTTTTCGGTGAGATGTCGCCAGGCAGTCACATACATCTCGGGAAGAGGGTAAGCGTGGATCTCGTTTCAGAATATTTTATCGGCTGATGAGATGTCGCCCTCAATAAAGTATGTCTTGACGTACATTCATATATTGGAGGGTAGTGGACTAGTGTTAAATAGTCTTTTAAGTCTTTTTATATAAAAATTAAATACACTGTAAAAAGGTGCATATAAGTTAAGTTACACAGTGGAGGTGCCTTTTTGAAGAATTGTTGTTTATATAGTACATTTGATTTGATAGAAAGTGTTTAATTCTGATTTTGTAAAATAGCAAAATTTTAATGAGATTTTCTAATTAATAAAATATGTTCTGATATTATATATAATTTAATTATTTAAAAGTTTTTAAAAATTTGATAAAAGAAAATCTTATAGAATAGTTTAATATATGAATGGTTCAAAATTCTATATTTTTATTTCATAGAAATTAAGCAATCGGTGTGCCAATGGGTAGATTGAAAATATATTGAAGATCAAATTAAAAAAAAAACATATAAAGATGAGGATGGTTGTTAGAAAACTAGTGACATTAGACATTGAAAATACTTGTAATTCATTCAAGATTTATATTTTGAGGACCACTATTAATTACATCTCTCTCTCTCTCTCTCTCTCTCTCTCTCTCTCTTTCACACACACACACACACACACACCCCTTTCAATGCTTAACTATTATACTTTTAAATCTCTTTAGACAAACTAACAATATATTCACAATAACATGTATAGATCTATTTTTCTATAAGGTAATTCATTAATTCGACACCCAGAGAGATTTTATTCACGGTTTTCAATACTAGATTGTTATTTTTCTTATTTCAGTTAGTTCAAAGCATTACTCAAATTTTTATTATTCTCGGTTTAGTTAGTTTAGAGAGTGTTGAGCAATCATTTTGCATGATGACAACAACATAAATTCGTGAGAGTCTCTCTTTTGAAAAGTTGATCAAATAACCAACTCCAAGGTTCTAAAAGTTATTTTTCAACTGCTTGGATAACTCAATTGAAGACTAGTATTTATGTTCACAAGGAGATCTTTGCTAGTATATGTGTGATTCTATAAAACCTAAAAAATGTGACTTCAACCCATTGTTTTTGTATTTTTCTGATTTTGAAATGAATATACTCTTTAAATTATACAACTATATGATTTCCTAATTTAACCTTTGATTTTGAAAACCAAATTGTAGAGATAAGGTAACAAAAAATGTTAAAAAATTGCTAAAAGTAAATTTCTAAAAGGACATAAGCCACAGTGGCAATGCTTCTGTGAATTAAATTTTCAAAGGGATGGTAGGAAACTAACAAAATCAGGGGTAACACATCTAGAACATCACATAGGCAATCATCAATGGAATCGTAATAGAACCATATTTTTTTTTACAATTAATCAAATTGTGTAGCCACGAAAAGTGTGCACACACAAGACCAATCGCTATTCAAGTATCGTAGAAAATATCCCTTATCCAATTCGTCACTATAGAGGTATTATGTGGCTATACATGAAAAATTCTAGAAAAACTAATGATTGCACAAGCATTAAAACACAACAAGACTATTGGCTTTATTGATATTTGCAAAAATCAATTCACAAAAGAAACACATTCTAGCAAGAAACACTACACATAGAATGGGAGCACTAATAACATATCTTTATTACATCAAAATGCATGCCTCGAATACATGTTACATCATTGTATTTATAGGGAACCCTCTCCATCATGTGATTTGCCAAGATTTTTTACATACAAAAAAAATGCTAAAACTATTAAAATGAAGCTATTTATGTACAAACCGGTAATCTATCTTGGTGCTAACTATGCATGCACTTTTATTTTCCTTTATTCAATGATGTGTGTACCTTTACACGACTCAAAACTATAAATAAAAGAAGATAAGAGAGAAAATAACTCCAACAAGAAACTAGAGCTTCAAGGTCTTCTAAACAATATGTTATCGTTATTCTACATGCATGCACATTAGTTAACAAATATGGTCTCCTCATTCTCCATGTGTACCCAGAGAAGACCTACTAGTGCCTAAATATGATAGTTACAACTTGCAATGCCAAAAGTGTGCAGATACCTTTTGACAAAGAAGTGATATATCGGATGGGTGCTCTACAGGTGTCATCCCCATATTTTGTATGTTGACCTTCTATTTAAAGAAGATTTACAAGTAGTTGAAATTGAAACAACCCTTTAAACCACCATTTATGAGACAAGGCCCAAGGCAGTTAACTACTGACTGACCCAAAAAATACAAAATCAAAGCATAAAAATGCTAAATTTAGCAACTGGAAGTCAACTAGCATTGTAAATTAAAATTTCTAAAAATCATTGCACTTATGGAGTTGCGGATGTGCGAAGCTACGAAGGTGAAATGGGTGCTTAACTATTTATCAAAATTGTGGAGTTGCTCACGTACGGAGTTGAAAACTATGAACTTCACTCGATAAATTTAAAAAAATTAAAATGAGGAGTTGCACATGTGTAGAGGTGTGTACATGTGGACCTGTAAAAAATGTCAAAACTGCCAAAAAAAAATAAAAAATCAAAGTTCCTAGATTTGAAAATGGTTGATAGGTTTTGCTTAGATGGGGTCTTAAAGCATTCGTTGATATTTTTTTTTGACTTTTTTGATTATTTATGTCCTCCTTAGAATTTGAAATGGGCACAATCAAGCTCCTTGTGGTTCTTCAATCTGAACTCTTGAAGGTGTGCGTTGAATCTGCACATGCAATACCATTGTAAACATTTTTTATTGAAACAAATAAATTAATCTAAACAAATTAATGTGGTTATGATGTGAATCATGAATTTACGATTAGTCTGATGGATTGCAAGGATCACCATCATGTTCTAGGAACGAAAATGAAAGATGCAAACAACACTTAATGCAAAATAAGTTTGAAAATTAATGAAAACCATCTAAAATTTTAGGTCTACCTCAAAGAAGTGTAACTTCTTGCCCTTAGCTTAGAATTACGAATCATTTAATTTGTTGGAAAGATATTCAAATTTGAAGGCAAAAAATTGAAGGACGAGGGTAGAGTCTTGTTGATCAATGTTCGCTCCAAAATGCCCCATAGACCTCTAAAAATGAAAATTATTATGACATAGGATAACGCTAAGAAAAATAGATAAAACTATAACAAAATCCTCAAAACATTAAGAGATGCCTCATAAGATTGACTCAAAACTGACATAAAGGGCCATCCTAAAGTTGTGTACCTCTGCAGGTGCGAACCTGTGCACATGTACAAAAATACACTGCAAAAACCAAAATATTACACCTGCTCACCTCTGCAGGTGTGCAACTATGAGAAATCTGATGGTGGACTTAACAAAAAATAAAGCGCATGTAGACCTTTGCAGGTGTCACACCTGTCCATCTTTGCAAGTGCACACCTGTGCAAGCAATTGACATTACATATTAACCCCCATGTGCACAATATAGAATTTATGGTCATGCACATGTATGCAACTCTACACCTATATACATGTGCAAAAATCTACTTAGACAAAACAACAAAAGGAAAGAATTGGACTTGCGCAATTGCAAAGGTGCACAAGTCCAAAGAAATATAGAGGAAAAAATCAAAAGACCAAAAATACTAACTTGAAACTCTTCTGGACCAGACCCTGATTTGCACACTCTATTCATGTGAAGACCTGGGTATGTGAACAATTGTGCAAGAGAACAACTAAAAGCTCAAATAACTCCCTATGCATACATGGACTTTGTAGACCTACACATCTCATTGAGGTACAAACCTTTGCAACTCTACAGCTACAGAAGTGCACAAAGGGACTATAACCAAAAGGAAAGAAAAATGGGGGAAATTTACACTTGTGGAGGTGCGTAAGTGTAAAAAAACACTTAGACAAAACTAGAGAAATCAACACAAAATGAAACCAATCACTTTGACCCAAAAATCTACTCAACATGACCTAGAAATTCTCAACCATTGAGGTGCCTCGAAAGTGATCGTAATCTGATAGATCAAGGAGATGAAAGATGCAGTCCCCATTTGCAAGATAAAAAATGGAGCATGTGTTGTGGAACCACAAAAAAAGGAATAAATGACAAAGACATTTATTTATTAACAAACACCATTAGACTCAATCAAGCAATAAATGTTAAGACTGATCCTATGAGAGGTAATGTAGAATCCCCAATAAAAAAATCCATGTCTTCAGCTTTCATGTTCGACGTGTGCACATGTCTTCAACTTTCACATTTGATGTGTGCACATGTCTTAATTCCTTTCGATAGGTAGGCTTAAGCAACAATAAGTGAGAAATAATTGAGACCAATATTCACCAACCATCAAGAGCTTCAACAATCTCCATGAAACCAACTTCTGTCACTCTTGACCAGAAGTGAGGATCCATTTAGAGGGCTCTTTAATGTGTCAACTTTCAACTTTTTATTTTCTACAATTTTATAACTTCAAAGAGCTTACATACTTTTGATTTCATTAATCTTTAAACTCTTTGTATTGGTAGGGTAATGATTAGTCTGTGCCACTTTGCATGATCCTTTCTTCTTCTTCTTCATGTTTTTCTTTTGAACCACTCAAACAATACTTAGACTATAGGGGAAACAAGCTAGTAGTCGCCCAAGCCTTCATGCATCTACAATTCCTAATCTGTATGTCAATTTTTTTAATTTTTTTTGGTGAACCTCCGTAGGTGAGTGAAGAGCTTATAGCTAACCTTTTGGCTTTTTCGCATTTACAGATCTCTTTGTAAAACTTGTAGACTACAAGGTGGTCTAAAAGTGCTATTTTAAAATGTTTTCCCAATACCTACCACTAAGACCCCCCAATAGCCTTTATAGTACTTTTTGGACAAGTGGACCAATCATCGATCAAGAAAATAAAAAAATAAAAAATGGAAGGACGAGTGAAGAGTCTTGTTGACCAATGTTTGCTCCAAAATGCCCCATAGACCTCTAAAAATACAAAGAAAATGCTAAGAAAAATAGATAAAAGTATAACAAAATCCTCAAAAAGCTAAGAGATGCCTCATAAGACTGACTCAAAATTGACATAAAGGGCCATCCTAAAGTTGTGTACCTCCGTAGGTGCGAACCTACACACATGTGCAAAAATACATTGCAAAACCCAAAATATTACACTTGCTCACCTCTATAGGTGTGCAATTGTGAGAAATATGATGGTGGACTTAACCAAAAATAAAATGCATGTAGACCTGCACAGGTGTCACACCTATGCACCTCTACAAGTGCACACCTATGCAAGCAATTGACATTGCATATTAACCCCCATGCACACAAGATAGAATTTGTGATCCTACACATGTATGCAACTCTACACCTATATACGTGTGCAAAAATGTACTTAGACAAAACAACAAAATGAAAGAATTGGACTTGTGCACTTGCAGAGGTGTGCAAGTGCAAAGAAATATAGAGGAAAAAATCAAAAGACCAAAAATACTAACTTGAAACTCTACTGGACCAGACCCTGAGTTGCACACTCTATGCACTTGAAGACTTGGGTACATGAACAATTGTGCGAGAGAACAACTAAAAACTCAACTAACTCCCTAGTGCATACATGGACTTTACAGACCCGCACATCTCATTGAGGTGTAAATCTTTGCAGCTTTGCAGCTACACAAGTGCACAAAGGGACTATAACCAAAAAGAAAGAAAAATGGGGGAAATTTGAACTTGTGGAGGTGCATAAGTGCAAAAAAACACTTAGACAAACCTAGAGAAATCAACACAAAATGAAACCAATCACTTTGACCCAAAAATCTACTCGACATGACCTAGAAATTCTCAACCATTGAGGTGCCTCAAAAGTGATTGTAATCTAATAGATTGAGGAGATGAAAGATGCGGTCCCCATTTGCAAGATAAAAAATGGAGCATGTATTGTAGAACCACAACAAAAGGAATAAACATTAAGACTGATCCAGTGAGAAGTAATGAAGAATCTCCAATAAAAAATCCATGTCTTTAGCTTTCACATTCAATGTGTGCACATGTCTTCAACTTTCACATTTGACATGTGCACATCTTAATTCCTTTCGATAGTTAGGTATAAGCAACAACAAATGATAAATAATTGAGACCAATCTTCACCAACCATCAAGAGCTTCAACAATCTCCATGAAATCAACTTCTGTCACTCTTGACCAGATGTGAGGATCCATTTAGAGGGCTCTTTAATGTGTCAACTTTTAGCTTTTTATTTTCTTCAATTTTATAACTTCAAAGAGCTTCCATACTTTTGATTTCATTACTCTTTGAACTCTTTTTATTGGTAGGTAACGATTAGTCTATGCCACTCTGCATGATCCTTTCTTCTTCTTCTTCATGTTTTTCTTTTGAAGTGCTTAAACAATACTTAGACTATAGGGGAAACAACCTAGCAGCTGCCCAAGCTAACTTCATGCATCTACATATCCTAATCTCTATGTCAAAAGTTTCTTATTTTTCTGTTGAACCTCTGTAGGTGAGTGAAGAGCTTAAAGCTAACCTTTTGTTTTTTTCACATTTACAGATCTCTTTGTAAAAATCATAGACTACGAGGTGGTCTAAAAGTGTCATTTAAAAATGTTTGGCCAATACCTGCCACTAAGATCCCCCAATAGCCTTTATAGTACTTTTTCGATGAGTGGACCAATCATCGATCAAGAAAATAAAAAAATAAAAAAATATTGGTGTTCATGGTGATTTATTTTGGCATGTTTTTGTGCAAGTAGAGAGTTTTTCTAAGATGTAACTGGGAGGAAAGGTAACGGTTAACATGATGGCATTGTGTACATGAGCGAAAACTAGCTTGTCTCCCCTACTTAAACAATAAGAATTATTGAGACCATCTATGAACAATAGGATGTTTTCCTATGTTACCGGATTCGCACCTTGCAGCTTGGGTCTGGGTCCGAATTCATTCGGGTTCGGATTGGAGCTCGGGTCTACGACGGGTCCGGGCAAGGTTCGCATTTTGACCTGCAAGGACCCACAGGCCAAAATGTGGACCTTTCCCAGACCCGGGTGAATCCAGGCAGACCCACGGTAGGTGGGGCCAAAAAGTGGCCCAAAAAAGCATTAAAATTATGTTTTTTGAAATTTTTTGCCAAACCCTAAAGTAAGGCCTATTAGATGCATTTCATTCATCTAATCTCTCATTTGCTTTGTCATTTTGCTCTCTCATTTTGGTGTGGCCATTTTGCAAGTTTGAAGAGAAGGTTGTAGAGATTGTTTGTGGAGTCTCAAATCCTTCAAATAATCAGTGCTGAGTGTTCCAGGTATGCATTTGATCCTTCCTTTTGCTTCTTTCATAGTTTGTTTTTAGTTTTTTAAATTTTTTATATTTATTGTTCTAAATTTTTATCAAGTTTTTCATAAGTTTTGAAATATTTTTTTAAATTTGTTTTTATAGATTGCAAGAATTCAAGAATGAGTAGTTAGGGTTCAGTGGGTGGGGTGGGATCCCAAAGAGTTAAAATTGATAAAGGCTCTCCTTTGTGGAAGTATATAACAAGAATTGAGCAATGTGCTGGTGGGGGAGGGTATTTATGGAAATGCAATTTTTTCCAAAACCAATATAGAAGTTCCTATTTTCGGGTTAAACATCATTTGATAGGTCCACTAGGTCAAGGGATTTCCATGTGTGAGGGGCCCCCAAAGGGAGGTAAAAAAGGGTTGCCGGCTCCTCAAATAGCAGGCATGTTAAAAGAACAAGAAGAGGTTGATAGGTTAGTGTCAAAGGCAAAAAAAATAAGTCAAAGAAAATACCA
Source organism: Cupressus sempervirens (assembly GCA_028749045.1). Lineage (NCBI taxonomy): Eukaryota > Viridiplantae > Streptophyta > Pinopsida > Cupressales > Cupressaceae > Cupressus > Cupressus sempervirens. The sequence continues at coordinate 306,863,410 of CM053783.1, forward strand.
CCAACACCACCCTCTCAAACAATTAGTAAACCACATCCCTTCCTACCTACCCCATCTATGGATGAAGATGAAATAGAAACACCCACATCCCGTAAGAGAGACCCATTAGATACAACATTTGAAAATGGCAAGAGAGAAATTGCTGACATAAAGGTTGGGCGTTGCCTCATTACAAATGGTGTTTCATTCAATCTAGTGAGATCCCCTTATTGGAAAGAGATGGTGAAAGCAATAAATGATGCACCTCATGGTTACCAATCCCCTGGATATGAAAAGTTGAGAACCACCATATTGCATAAGGAGAGAAAGAATGTAGAAAACCTCCTTAAACCAATAAGAGATTCTTGGATCCAAACGGAGGTGAGCATTGTCTCTGATGGATGGAAAGATTGCAAAAACCATCCATTAATAAATGTGATTGCTATTTGCCCCAAGGGGGCAATGTTTTTGAAGGCGGTTGATTGTGAAGGACAAGCAAAGGATGCAAATTTTATTGCCCAACTTCTCATTGAATCCATAGAGTCCATGGGAGTTGACAATGTTGTCCAAGTAATAACGGACAATGCTAAAGTTTGTAAGGCTGCAAGTGCTTTGGTAAAAGTACGATATGAGCATATCTTTTGGACACCATGAACTATCCACACCTTGAACTTGGTGATGAAAACAATGGGCAGCCAAATTGAATGGATGAAAAATGTGTATGAGGAGGGTGAGCAGATCCAAATGTTTGTGACAAACCACCATATGTCACAAGCAATTTTCAGAACTTTCTCCTGCTTGGAATTATTGAAGGTAAATTTTAAACTTTATTTAGCTTCATTTATCATATTAATTTTTGTGTCATCCTTTACAAAATTTAATACATATTCTTAAATTTTTGTGTTATCAACTGATCTTATTAACTTACAATTTGAATTAACATGGTAATAGGTTGCTAAAACAAGGTTTGCTTCACACACAATCTGATCCGGTGGATATTTTCAGTGAAAATTGAAGTGTTTTATTTCTCTCCAGAATTTGTACCATCAGAAAGATCTCGGTGTCCTAATTCCAATGCAACTTGAATGGACAAAAACAGAGTCCGGATGAAGAAGTTACGCTCAGTCAAAGTTTTGGTCAATATGTAGACCAGAGGGCTAGATAAGGGGCAAAATTGGACCATCTTGAAAGTGGTCAACAATGGGTTTCAAATCAAAGATCCTGTCGAAAGCTTCCCAATGGCGTTGGTTTCATCGAAAACGGAGTTCATATGTGAAAGTTATGGCAGTTTGAATTTTGGAGTTAAAAGTGTCATTTGAATCTTGATGACATCATCATGACATCATGGGGCAGTTTAAAGACCAAAAATTAAAAATTAAAAAAGAAAAGCAATTTGAAAAGGCGATTTTAATGAGGTTTGAACCTGTGACCTTTGACTCCCAAAATCAAGGTGATGGCCATTGCACCACAACTAACTTTTGGAATATTTGTGCACAAAATTCTATTTAACTTTATTATCGTCACAACTCCACATAAAGGACGCCGTCGGCGGGTTTGGAACCCCGGCCAACAGCCAACCAAAAATGGAGCTTGCCATTCCGCTATTGTTGCGGCTAAAGATGGAGACGCAAGATATGATATTTCAACTTTATCCTCAAAACCGCCCTCTTTACAATCTTGGTAATTTGTTATGGGTAGTTCCCATTTTTAAACCCCAATTTGTTATAGCCGAATCTTGTAAATGGCTAAGGGGGTATTTTAATTTTTTTTTTTTATTAATGACCCTATATTTACATTAGTTTGTTTTAGCCTATTATAGGCTAATATTTTGTATAAAAAGAGGGTTTTGGGACCCTTTCAGGAAAAGAGAAAAAAGTTGGAGAATTATTGTAATTCTTGAAGGAGACTTATAGAGAATTTGGTCTTGGTAAAATTTTGAGAGAATAGAGGGGTGTTGTAAGGATATTTTTGAGCCATTCTTGTACATCGGAGTTTTGTTGCTACCGAAGTGCTCGAAGGAATGGACTTGGTGCATTTGTAATTGATTTTGGAGAATAAACGGATCGGTCTCACTCTATTGGAGCCGACCCGGAGACGTAGTCACATTTGTGGCGAACTCCAAAATCAAACTCTGTTTCCATCTTCTTATCTTCTTCTCTCTCAATTTTGTTTCTCACCTTAAGTTGATGCATAATTTCATTTATGTATAAATGTATTAAGACTTCTGCTAATTTGATTTTATTTAAGCATTCAATATTGCAAATAGTCTAGATCCGTCCATCAGATCAAGTGGTATCAGAGCCTAGTTGACTATTATTGCAGTTGTTTTCTTGAATGCTAACAAGATCCAGGATTCAGAAGGGCGAAGGCAAGCTTGAAGAATTTAAACTTGAGATCGGGAAGCGAAGAACATTTCCAAAGATGTCTATTTCTGGAATGGAGGTTCCTGATGAGATCAGTGAGCAGGAATTTCGAAGAGCATTCCTTGAGATGAAGGCTAAGGTGGACATACTTTTTCAAGAAAGACAAGAGTGGAAAGAACGTGAAGACAAGAAAGGGAAACATCATGGCGATGGGGATAAGAAACTAGATCCACCCTCTTCTTCTTCTCCTCCCTCTTCTCCTTCTTCTCCATCTTCTCCTCATTCTACTTCTTCTAATCCTTTCAAGAGTGGGTATAAGCCTAAGATCAAACTGGATGTAAAATTTGACTTGCCTAAGTATTGTGGTGAACTTAATGCTGAAAAATTGGATGATTGGATTCAGCAAGTAGAAGTCTACTGTAGAGTCCAAAACCTATTAGATGATGTTGATAGGATTCAATTAGCTACTCTTCGATTAGGAGGTACAACTTTAACTTGGTGGGAGAGTAAGACTAAGGCAGAAGTTTCATGGCATGGTAGAGTCAGTTTAACTTGGGAAAAGTTTGTTAATGCTCTTAAGAAGCAGTTTTATCCCCTAGGACATATGCAACAGTTAATGATGGACTGGCAAATGTTTAGGCAAGGGAAAGGACAAACTATACAAGAGTACACCCATGAATTTAGGAAAAGGGCTATTGCTTTGAATGTTCCTTTGTACACCCAGGATACTTTGTTGAAGTACATAGGAGGTCTACATTCCTACCTTAGACATTCTATTTTGGTATTAAACCCTTGTAATTTGGATGAAGTGTCAGTTCAAGCTACACACTTAGAGTCAAGGGGTAAAGGATCTTTTATTGATAAGTTTGATAATGATGTAAATAAATCTTCTAAGAATGCTGAGACAGAGAAAGGAAAGAAGGCAACTATAGTTAAGAAGGATGAGAAGCTTTCTTGCACTCATTGTGACAAGAAGGGTCATGATGAAGAGCATTGTTGGCAGTTGCATCCTGAATTGAAGCCTAAGTGGGCTCAGAGACAGAATAAAAAATAGAAAGGTAAGGAGAAAGCCGTGAATGTTGTTATGGATCTTGGTTCGGATTCAGATGACGAGACTAAGATAACAGCCATGGGTTTGAAAGGTAAAGCTCCTATTTCTGGTGCTTCTATTGCTAGTTGTGCTTCTACTTCTACAGTAAATGATTTCCCTGAAGATAAAAAAATGAATGAGTTGTTTCATTTAAGGGTTGTTGCTAAGAACACTAAAATTGATGCACTCATAGATAGTGGTTCTCAAGTGAACTTGATTTCCGAAAGTGTTGTAAGGAACTTGGGATTGAAAACTACATTACATAAGAAACCTTATCCACTAGGCTGGATTTGTGAAAATGATAAGTTGCAAGTAACAAGACAATGCACCTTAAGACTCACAATCACTAGTAAATTTGTGGATGAAGTACAATTTGATATGGTTCCACTAGATATCTGTGGGATAGTGGTTGGTAGCCCTTATCTTTATGACAGAAAAGCAATTTTCTATAGGGAAAAGAATCATTATCACTTGTTTAAAGATGGCATTCAGTATATTGTACATTCTCATAGGATTAAGACTGATCGTTCTTTTGCAAACACAGGGCAGTTAAAGAGGGTAATTAATGCAAGTAAAGAGTTAACTCTTATGTCTATCAGTACAGGTGGTTCTACACTTGAACTTGGAGTAGCTAACCAGGGTCAGATGTTGCAAGATGCACCTGCAATACAACATGAGGGAATGATGATTGAAAGCATTGATGGTTCCTTGCATAAAAATTTTCCTATTGTGAAGGATCGATATGTTGTTGAATTATTCTCTTTCATTTCTGCATTATTGATTAGCTTGATGTTAGTCAATGTTTGTTGGTTAGTGGCTATGACAATTGATGTGGATGCTTATGGAAGTGATAGAATAATGTTTGTGATCAACAATGTTGTTGTAGTCTTCATTGTGCTTGTGAGCCAGGTATTTAGATGTACAGATGATACAGGACAAGTGGGGAGGCCAAGTCCTCACTTTATGTCAGAGTAAATGTCACTTTTGGAGGTCCAAAAGATCTTCAGTGGGGAGGCTTGATCCGGTGGATATTTTTAGTGAAAATTGAAGTGTTTTATTTCTCTCCAGAATTTGCACCATCAGAAAGATCTCGGTGTCCTAATTCCAATGCAACTTGAATGGACAAAAACGGAGTCCGGATGAAGAAGTTACGCTCAGTCAAAGTTTTGGTCAATATGTAGACCAGAGGGCTAGATAAGGGGCAAAATTGGACCATCTTGAAAGTGGTCAACAATGGGTTTCAAATCAAAGATCCTGTCGAAAGCTTCCCAATGGCGTTGGTTTCATCGAAAACGGACTTCATATGTGAAAGTTATGGCAGTTTGAATTTTGCAGGTAAAAGTGTCATTTGAATCTTGATGACATCATCATGACATCATGGGGCAGTTTAAAGACCAAAAATTAAAAATTAAAAAAGAAAAGCAATTTGAAAAGGCGGTTTTAATGAGGTTTGAACCTGTGACCTTTGACTCCCAAAATTAAGGTGATGGCCATTGCACCACAACTAACTTTTGAAATATTTGTGCACAAAATTCTATTTAACTTTATTATTGTCGCAACTCCACATAAAGGAGGCCACTGGCGGGTTTGGAACCCCGGCCGGCAGCCAACCAAAAATGGAGCTTGCCGTTCTACTATTGTTGCGGCTAAAGATGGAGACGCAAGATATGATATTTCAACTTTATCCTCAAAACCGCCCTCTTTACAATCTAGGTAATTTGTTATGGGTAGTTCCCATTTTTAAACCCCAATTTGTTATAGCCGAATCTTGTAAATGGCTAAGGGGGTATTTTAAAAAAAAAAAAAATTATTAATGACCCTATATTTACATTAGTTTGTTTTAGCCTATTATAGGCTAATATTTTGTATAAAAAGAGGGTTTTGGGACCCTTTCAGGAAAAGAGAAAAAAGTTGGAGAATTATTGTAATTCTTGAAGGAGACTTATAGAGAATTTGGTCTTGGTGAAATTTTGAGAGAATAGAGGGGTGTTGTAAGGAGATTTTTGAGCCATTCTTGTACATCGGAGTTTTGTTGCTGCCGAAGTGCTCGAAGGAATGGACTTGGTGCATTTGTAATTGATTTTGGAGAATAAACGGATCGATCTCACTCTATTGGAGTGGACTCGAAGACGTAGTCACATTTGTGGCGAACTCCGAAATCAAACTCTGTTTGCATCTTCTTATCTTCTTCTCTCTCAATTCTGTTTCTCACCTTAAGTTGATGCATAATTTCATTTATGTATAAATGTATTAAGACTTCCGCTAATTTGATTTTATTTAAGCATTCAATACTGCAAATAGTCTAGATCCGTCCATCAGATCACAATCGTCCTTAGACGACTTGTGAGGGTGAAAGAGGCATTGGGTAAAATGGTTATTAGCAACAAATGGAGTGGATGGAAGCAAGCTGATACAAAAAAGGCCAAAATTGTAAAGGATTTGATCTTGAGTGATAATTTTTGGAATAGGGTGGAATATGCATTATAACTCACCGAGCCCATCATGTCTATGCTTCGGTATGACGACACGGATGAGCCTTGTTTGGGGAACATATATGATGCCATGGACTTTGTGCTAGAAAGAATGAAATCACTAAGTTTAAATTTTTATACAATACTTCATCCTTGTTTATTGAGAGATTTTGATTTTTTATTTTAATTAAGTTATTAACACTACATCAAGATAACTTACATGTACATCATTTGACATCCCAAGTCATTCAGAGGAGAGAGTAGGATCCTAATACCTTGTACACTAAGGTGGAGAAAATTGTTCTACATCGTTGGAACAAGATGACTATACCTTTACACCTCTTGGCATATGCACTTTCTCCTAGATATTATGGCAGTGAGATACTTGCTATTCCTAGTAGAGTGGCACCATATAGAGATCCTGAAGTTGCTGCTAGGTATAAGAGGGTACTTAACAGGCTCTTTAGTGATCTTGATGTGGCATCAAATGTTAGGAGAGAGTTTGTTGATTTTGTCTCAAGCAAAAATGCAGAGCCTGATGCAATCAATGACCAAAGTAAATTGGATGCCATTGGATGGTGGTACTTATATGGGGAAAGTTACATGTACCTCCAACCTCTTGCCATTAAGATCTTGTCACAAGTATATATTTAAATTTTTTTTCCTTTTCTTATGGCCACTTAGCTTGTCGAATTAGCACTCTTAAATTCTTATTGTATTGTAAAATTACTTAGCTAATTTTTAAAAATTTGTTGGTTGTCTCTTTAGGTTGCAAGCTCTTCTGCTGCTGAGTAGGATTGGAGTACATACTCCTTTATCCACTCAATGAAGCGTAACCGGTTGGGTTCGAAGAAAGCAGAGGACTTGGTATTTATTCACAACAACTGACGCCTCTTATCACGCAAGGATCTAGGATATAAGAAGGGACTAGAGAAGTTGTGGGATGTACTACTTGAGACTTCCAACTTGGATATGACTATCCAAGATATATCTAGAATTGCCTTGCTAGATGTTGAGGAGGACGAGGAGGAGGATGTGGCTGCATCTGGGGCTAGTGGAACTGGTTTGGGTTCCAATGATGTGGAAAATGTTGATGATATAGATGAGAGTGAAGCCATTGATCCCTCATATTTTGATGACTCATTTGACCCTTGAAGGGCATTTTCATCTTTGATAAACTATGTTTAAACATTTGTCATTGACTCATTGAGTCATTTATGATTTATCACTATGTTTCACAGTTTCAAACTTTATTAAGTCATAATTTATTATCTATCAATCTGATTAAGTAGTCTATGTTTTGAAATTCCATTTTGCATTTTAGTAATTCAATGTATGATTTTATTTACAACATTAGCATAGATTAATGAGTGAGTATTTAATGTTTATCTTTGACATTTGGCATTGATCAATAATCAAGTAACATTGATATATTCATACTATGGAATGACTTAGTTTTACTTTTACAACTATATGAGTTTATATTTTTTTTGCATATATATATATATATATATATATAAACGAACCCACCCACAAATCCAAATAGAAAAAAAAAAAATTGCCCGAAACCACGAACCGAACCCTGAACCTGAATCGGCAACTTAGATGTTTTCCCTACTATTCAAGTGAAAGTCAGAAGAAAAGTTATGAAAAAGTTTATTTCAATGCCGTATATAATATCATCCTATCAATTTGAATTTATTACGAGAGAGAGTTGGTGATCCTGACATAGGGGTGCAAATTAACCTTAGCACGATCATTCTAATTTCAGTAGACTAGAGGCAGAAAAAACATGGGACTCTTAAATTGGTCTATGGATTTGATAGAAAATGACAACTGGTGGGCTATAGCTATTGCTTGGACCATATTTTACTGCAAATGGGAACACATTTTACTGCAAATGGGAACAAGAAAAATGGTTTCAGACATTTGACTCCTGTGTGGACATGGTATTTTGTGGTTTACTATCCAGTTCTTCAGCTGGCGTTTACAGGGCACAATAAATACTGACGCTTTTAATGTTGGTAAGGAAGCACCTCTTAGAACGGAGAGGCAAAGATAGAGTTTGTGACAGACAGCTGTATTTTCTTGCGAAAGTAAGAAACGGGCTTAAGCGGAAGTTGAGGAAAAGTTTTCCTTAATATGGAGAATAAATCTGGCGAAATGAGCTTCATTGTGGCTTGTCAAAACGGCCATACAAGAACTGCGAAAGACTTGCTCAAACTTGCTGATCCGCCAAGCTTGTTATTGCCGTGGAACGGAAAAACATGTTTCCATGCGGCAGTGATTGCAGGAGACCCAGGTTTTTTTTGTCTCTTCATTCATATTTGTTTTTCTGATCAGAAGCTATTCTAAACTTGCTGTTTCGGCTCAACTTATAGTCGATTTATGAACTGCAGATTTGTTACGAGAACTAGCAGCAAAGATACCAGTCCAAGGTCATCTTCTTCTTAGAATCTTTTTCTACATTAAAAGACTATGTTTTGCTTGTTTGCCTTGTTTAACTGTGTGACTTATGCAGAATTAATTAAAATAATAACAATGGAGGACAACAAAGGCGAGACGGCTTTGCATTTAGCAGTGAGGAAGAATCGCGTGGATCTGGCAAAACAGTTGGTAGACTTGGATGCCAATTTGTGTGATTGTACAAATCATGAAGGAGAAACTCCATTAAAGTTGGCAGTAAGTTTGGGATTCAAAGATGCTGTGGAGTTATTAATAACCCACACACAGAACGCCCTCCATTATGTTGTGAAGCTCAACCAAGTCAAAACTGTTGAGTTTTTAATTGAGAAAAAAATAGACTTGTCCAAACTCGTCAATCAGCCTTACCAGCCAAATCAAGGGGGAAATAAAAGTGTCATAGAAGCATCCGGTGAAAAAAGCAAAAACCAGGCTGTCGAAAAAGGAACCACAAAGTTGAGTAATAATGACAAACGTGATGAAGATATAGATAATCAGAATGAAAAGCCAATTGTAGAGGGAGACACACCTTTGCACATTGCAGCAAGAAACAAATTTGAGCACGTAAGATCAGTTTAGGGGATTAATCTCACTACTCTCTGTGTTTTGGATTTCTATTGAAACTTCCTTTAGAAATACTTAGGCAACTAATTCCCCCTCTTTCTTTTCTTTTGCTGTTTTTGGTGATATAGATGGTGAATTTGTTGCTGAAGGTAGATAAGGTGGACAAGCATGCGCTGAACAGTGAGGACAAGACACCATTTGAAATTGCAAGAGAGGTCACAGAGTATCACGAATCTTTCAGGATGATAAGAAGGCTTAGAGATTTTAGAGGGAAGCCCAAGCCTTTCATGTACTGCTCGCCACAGGTGAGCCATAAAAAGTACATGAACGCGAGGCAGATGGTACACAAAGCCTACGAAGAGAGACGCAATGCAGAACTCGTTGTGGCAACGCTGTTGGCGGCCATGACATGTGCGGCTGCTTTCACCGTCCCTGGCGGTTTCGATTCGGACACTAAAGTAAAAGAGGAACGAGGGAGCCCTGTTCTTATATCCTACATTTCATTTAAGCTGTTCCTTATTTTTGACTGCACAGCTTTCTTTCTCTCCCTCTTTGTTTGTATCATGTGGGAGATGAGCTCCGAGCTCACCACAGGGGACAAGATGTTGTTCATGACTGTCAACAGTGTAGTGGTTTGTGGGAGCTTTGCATTCACCGCTTACGGTTTTATTTGTGCAGTGTACGCGATGCTGGCGCTTGAAGTTGACACCCTCTCTTGGGTGGTTTTGGGAAGTCTCGTTTTCATTACGTTGTGTGGCATGCTCGCATTTATCCGTCAGTCGGCACATTTTGTAGTGAGGAGGGCGAGATTTCACCGCCTGTGCGGTGTGTCTTGTTTCTTCGATGATATTGTTGAAAAGGTGTGGTGCTTGGGAGAACATTGTGGGCTTCTGAAGATATTCCGTTCAGGCGATGAAGTATCCCGTGATTTGATCGCTGGGCATGCCAAGTTCTGTGGGCTGGGTCGTGAAGATGGCTCCTCGTCTCCTTCGCCGGTTTAGGGAACTTCCTTGTTCACACTTTTTTAATCTTCCTTTTGGTGGCTTGTAACATCTATCTCTTGTTAGCCTGTGGTAACCGACTTGATGAAGCTAATGAAAGGACTTTGATGGTTAGGAACGTATATTTCTTAGGACATGTAACAGCATGTTTATGTAATATTTGAATTTATATTTTATTAGTCGCTGCTTTTAGGGAGGGAACTTATGTTTTTTTTTTATCCTCAATTAAAATTTGTGGCCGAGCATTCACATACTATAAAGTTTGAGTGCAAATATTAAAAAATTCTATTTATCAAATGAAAAATCTCAATTTCTTATCAGCTGGGCATATTTTCCTGGAGTTTTTCTGATTTTTTGATTTTGATAATTTATAATAAACAACTGTCCATGAATAGTAAATAGGAGTGTAGATTAAGATAGGTGTGGTTCGCCGCCATTCTGGAAGCTTCCAAGTCAAGCGAAAAGATTTCTCTAGATGTTTGTGGAAGCTTTTAAAGAGAGATGGGAGCGAAATTTCAGAGTCACCAATTTCCCTTCAATGTCCTACACCCTGATAAGAAATCTTGACAAGTCTTTCATAGTTCTTACCTCTAAAAAACCCTTTACAAGTTGGCGGTAAATCTGTTCATTAGGAAACTTGTTTGTATTGAGTTCCAAGCATTCATCACCTAATTCAAACCTCACCAAGTCCAGAAAACTGCATGCCCTTTTCAACATAAGCAATATACTTTTTGAAGCAGCCTCTAAATCACCTACACCTAAATATGCACTAACTAAGCTGCTATAGAACTACCGATCAAGACTTACCTGATATTGATGCATCACCTTATCCAAACTCTCAATTTTTTCCTTAGAACCTTTTTTCACATAAAGCTGAGCAATAATGCCAAAGCTTCTTCCATCTCCTTTGAAGCCCAACACAACCATCATTTTCAACATCCCCTCTGCCTTTGCTATTGAACCAAGTGTCAAGCAAGCACTGAGAGTAGTATTAAAGACGGCTATATCAGGTTTCATGTGATCAATCAATTCACCATCTTTCCTCACAAAATGGAGAATTTCCCCAAAAAATTCCAATGCTAATGGAGCAGTAGCCTCAATCATGGAAATTTGCTCCAATACCAGACTCCACTGATTAAGATGAGGGCAAAACTTGTTTTTCAGCAGTGTTCTTATAAGGGTTGAAGTGGGTGCAAATATTTTAGCCCTTTCAAGGATGGAAACCAAACTAGGTATTGAATTTGTGTCCAGCATGCCCCGTGGATATTTTTCCAACACAAGAACTGTAGTGGCAAAAGCTCATTTGAGGCTAGACAAATCATTTGCAGAGGCTAGCTCCTTCACTAATCTATTTATTGAATTCTTGCTAGGAAATGCCCCATTATTTCTCAATAATTTGAAGGCCTTCCAAGAATCACTTAGACTATTTTCATCTAGCGTTATTTGCATATCCTCTTGACATACACAAAATTGAGACTAAAAAATAATTTCCCAAACAATTTCTACATCTACAACCCCATTATGACCCAAAAGGTAGGGACTCCAACTCGCAAAGAGCTCTTGTTTGTACATGTCTTTGAACTATTGATGGTTAATGGTGATGATTAATGATTGAGTAGTATTTGGAATATTCAAAAATAATTATTGTTATAATATATATGTTATCAGGTGTTAACATATTACTAGTATTCTTAGAGATAGTTGAAGAAGGTTTAAAGACATGTGGAAGATAGAGAACATTGTACGACCACATTTTAGGAATGATCAATTCTAAGGTCACCAACGAAAATAAAGAGTTCTTTTAGAAGAGAGTATGAAAGATAACGACTTTTGTTGAAGATTGAGATATGAGTTATGGGATAGTATGACAAACTGCATTGTGGAAAACATTAAATGCTTAATGTACATATTAAATGTTGATGTAACTACAAGTAAAATAGGTGAGCATGGTCCTATTATAACTAACATAATGTTTCCTAGGAACCAAGTTAACATGTGAATATGTCTCCTTACTAGACAATACACAGTACAAGCTACTTTGACTATTTACTAGCAACACTCACTCTAACACCCCCTTATTAAGCGCAACATGAGGAGATGGAATCATTATGCAAAGATGAAAGATGTAAAGGTAGATCTAAAATACAAGACCATGTTAGTTATCCATGTACAAATGATCTCTCACAAATGCAAAAAAAAAAATAGAGGATAAAAATTAGTTGGAAAACAACCCCACCCAAAAAGAGAGAATCCAAGTGTAGTTCATATTTAATAGTGATTGAATAAGTGATGTATGGATGTCTCATGAATGCCCCCATAAAATTTGTCCATTATGGAGATATAATTGTTTTCTCCTACATAATAGGGGCATAAAGATATTATGTAGACCATCATAATGAATAATGTCTTGCGAAAAAGGTGTCTGAAGAAAAATTATGAGAGGATTCTCACAAATAACGTGTTTCTAGTTAGGAAAAGGTAAGACAAGGCACACATACATGATTACTTCTCATTTGAGACATGGATTGAAAGATTAAAGCATGATAACGAGTGATAGTCTTGCTAGCTTTTTTTCATGTATCTTCTTGTTTACAAATGATAATTAACCCATAGTAGAATCAACTATATTCCCATTCAAATCTACAAGTTACAATCTAGAAATATACAAAAAATAATGTTGAATAAGCTTCAAATATGAATATGATTTCAAAATATGAGTGCAATTTGGCTACCATCAAAGAGGAAAGTTAACTCCTCAAACATATCCTTTGAACTTGGGTGATAATGATTGTCCTAAATAACAGGAATGAAGTCTCAATATATTAATTTACATAAGGAATCAATAAAATTGAAGGTGCATCAAAAGTCTATGAATAAGAATGAGAAATATTTGAAGAAAATTCATAATCAGATTCTTTTGAAATCTCAATATACATCGAAGAAGAAAACTCTCAAATAGTACCATATTGGTAGGATATCATTTTTAAAAATTATGAGATGCAATACAATTAAACAAACACGGTAATTATGATAATACTTTTTAACATGATGAGTGAGAGAGCAGGCAACAAGGGGACTAGGGTTTCTAGCTCAATGAATGCTTGCGATGGTGAGGGAAGGGAGTCTGAAACGGATGAGGATGATAGATGGGGGACCTTCTTTGTTGTGGTTCCCTCTAGCTTTGTTGGGTGTTGTCATGTTCTGAGGGCGGATCTCACTAGTGCATGGTGGAGTGATTTTTCTGTTGTTTGGTGGGTGTTTATTGCTAGAGGATGGTTTTCTTCCAATGGCTCTTCTCCACACTCTAGAGGGGTTTGGCTCTTATGGGTAGTGATTGGAGGTGGAAGGTCACATGTTGGTGCTTGGGGTGTTGTTATGTTGTGCACTGGTTGGACCTCTGTAAGGGGTTGGGTTTGGTGGGTGGAGGTGTTTTTTGCTAGCACCCTTGTTCCCCACTTTGAGTTTTGGATATATGGGGTCTTTTGTCCTAGGTGTGTTGTTGGTCCCTACCTCCGGTGGGCTCTCTTGTATTTGGAGTTTTCTGAAGATGAGGATATAGATGGGTTTGGTTTGGAGGGCTATGTGTAGTGGCTTCATCGAAAATGTTTTTCCTTGGGGCCTCCACTTATGGATCATGGGGCTCATGTGAACCCTAGGGTTTGTAGGGGCTTGGACGTTGATGAACTGGTCTGTAGGGGAAATGTGGTCCCTATCCTTGGTGCTAGTTTTATTGATGGGGGTATTTTCGCTAGACAAGTTTTCATTTTTAGGGGTTTTATTGTTGATAACTCCCCTTGTCTAGGCATTTTTGTTCATCATTTGGGGTTTCTCTTGGCCCTTAGTGTTTGTTACTTTGGGGATACCTTTTCTTGCTCATGCTCTTAGGTGAAGGCTTCCTCTATTTGGGACTCGAATCTAGTTAAGGCAGTCATTTTAGAGCTTCAGATGCCTATGTGGTGGAAGTGTCCTCTATTATGTTCTTTTACTTTCCTGCTTCCTATTGAGGTGGAGGACCCTATTGAGGTGAGGGAAAAGCTTATGTAGGTAGTTGATTGTTGGAGGAAAGTGGTTGTGAATGTATTCAACAGGTACTCTCCCATTGTTTGTGAGTATCACTTTCTTATTGTAAGAGATCTAGTTGGAGAGAGCATGTATGGATGATGTACTTCAAGTGGCGAAGGGATGACTCTGTAGTAAAACACTTTGGTGTGGAGATGTGTATTGTGTCCTATGGGGATGACCTGGGTCTTACTCTTAACTTCTAAGTTTACTGCTCCTATGGAGGTGGAGCAATTTCTTATTGAGGTGGAGATCATATGTGGGCGATGGGAAGAAGAGGAGACTCCTATTGAGATACTGAATACTTGCACTACTTTTAGTAGTTTTGTTAATGAAGGAAGGGGGAGTTGCTCTTACCTCTGGGGCTTGGTCTTCCTCCTCCTTGCTCCTCTTAGTATGGTGTTTTGGGAGTTTACGAGGGGTTGGAAGAGTTTTGACTATGTTTGCCAAGGTTGGAGCCTTGCCTAGCCCTATGGTTAGATGATATGCACTATGTTTGCCAAGGCTAGAGGTATAGTCTTGTTTGGTCCTATTTCTTTGCTTACTATTCTGATAGGCATAGATGGCCTGAGTTTGTTCACTTATTCTTATGGTGATTTCATGTCTTAGTTTTTCTTTTCCTTGTGATCGAGTGATTGCATGAAGTTTTAAAGGGCACACTCTAGTCCTTTTTTTGTTGTTTTTAGTTTAAGTTTGCAACTATTATGGGGGCTCGTCTGAAGTCATTCATTGTTAACATTAACTATTATTGGTGGGTCAGTAGCTAGTGGAACTTTTTCTTTGATAGATGTAGTTCTGCCTTATTTGGATCTTTCTTTACTAGGCGCTGTTAATGTTTTTCTCTTGGTTTCTAGTGTTCTAATTGTACTTTAGGTTAGTACCCATTAACTATTACTTTTCTTAATAAAAAACAAACAAGATAATTCGAGAATGGTTTATAATCTACATATTAAAAAGTAAAAAAAAAAAATTCAAAGGAGAAAAAGATCCTACTTATTTAGAGATGACCAAATGTAGAAATACAACATCACATAGGAATTCCACATATTAAACCCCAATAGAAGTATTTTCTAGATGATTTATGTTTCCTTGACCATAGTCAAGGATAGTGATTTCTTCTTGTAAGATTATGGAAATACAATGTGACTAAAAGCTAAGACCTAAAGGATAATGAGAGAATCTACAAAAAGTTTGGCACTTTCACTAGTTTATGGGCCTAATAAAAACTATTTTGTAACAAGGAAAAACCACACAGAGAACATAAGAGTGGATTTATATAAATAAAGCAAGGATAACACAAATAAATTAGTGAAGTAAGAGAAGAAAAGATGTGATGAAAAAGACAAAAATATGGAGGATTCAATCAATAAAAGTTAAACCCTATAATATGTGTCCACCAGATGATGTACTTAACTCTATTAAGGATTGCCAATATAGATGTGTAATCTTGTTCTTTTTGAAGGGCATACCTCTTGAAATTGATTCATATAAATGAGATTAGATTGAATTTGGAAATAAAAGGATGACAAATTGAAGCTTTGAGAGGGTTGCGTAAAGGTTATAATTTCTACAAGTTTAAATGTATTGATGTTGATCATGTATTTATTCAATATACAACTTAGGTAATATGTGGCTAGATTTGTTTTAATATTAAGAAGTAACCAAAAATGAGGGCTGACCTAGAAATAAAAAGTTGAAACACAACAAAAAGTTACTAGAAACAAATCATCATCCTACCCATTTTCTTCATAACACAAAACCCCACATAAACATATTCTAGTTTCTAAAACTATTATAGTCAAGAGGTAAAGTAATATTCTGTAATTAAACATATACCAAGTCCAAATAGTAAAACTAAACCGAGTCCAAATAAAGACTAAAGAAAAAGACCACTAGGGTAGTGTGCAAGTAACAAAACACATCAAAAAAGTAAAAAATAAACATAGAGAGCTAGCTCTCTTTCTTCTCTTTGTTGGGCCTTTTCAACAGCATAGGAAGCTAGCTACCTGCTAGAAATCGATACAAAGAACTTGTAGTATCCATGATAGTAGAGACAACAAACCCATCTTTCTTAGTATGAAGGAGATGTAGAGTGGTGGCTACCAAGTGCATGGCCTTGACAACAAATTTGACCACCACATCAAATCTCTGATCCAAGTTATCAGTTTCTCCTCATGAGTTTCTCAATTTTCTCATTGAGCATAGTAGACTCCTTAGTACAATGCTAAACACCAATTCACAAATTCACCCGAGGGTCATCCCATCATCTTTGAAATTTTTCTTATCCTTATCTTATTGTCAAGCAGGGGAGGTGATAGTATCACTATCACCATTTCCACCTCCAACATTTGTGTCCTCTAGGGTGTGTGTCTCATTTTTAAGAGTCTTAGAAACATGGGAGAAAATGGGACTTAGATGGCTATCCATAGGACTGAAATCACCCCACTTCAGAGGACCCTCACTGGAAGCATCCTCCTCGACATCCTCAATATACTTCTTTCTATCAACTTTCCTTTTATGTCTTTAGTGGGTTCCTTATTCTTCACACTAATAGTAGAGTCCAAACTAATAGGGAAATCCTACCTAACTTTGGAATTTCCCCTCTTCAAGTTCTATCTAGACCTTAGAGATATTATTTTACCCACTTTGACCTCCAAGATCAATAGTACTAATATCCTTTTCCAACTTAATTTATTGCAGGATGTAGAAGGGAGTGTGTTTGGTGTCAACAACTGAGATAATTTCCATAGATTTTGTAGAGTAGAAGTGGAAGGTGAAGTGTTGGGAGGAAGGGCTTGAGAAAAAATGGGGCTGGGGGGCACAAATATTTTTGTGAAATTTATATAGGTGGAACATGAAGGCTTGGTGAAACATAGTGTAGGATTTATCAGTTTTCCTTTTCAACCTAAAATTTAAAATATTTTCTTCCATGTAGAATGTAAAATAAGATAAGTAAAGGAAATAAGATTATAATTCTTAAAGTGATTTAAAATGGGGAAATGGTAGTAATAAAGGATTTTATATCAACCCTCGAACATGTGATAACACATAATAGATTAGCATACCACATCATATGGTCTTGGAAGAGCATCTCTTTCAAAGCCACTAGGTTAGAAGAATTTTCATAGAGTGGCTTCATCCGCGATCCTCACTGGTTTATGCCATTTTCTGCCTTCAAGGGAGAGCCCACTAATTCTCTTGATCACTTCTTCATTAGTCTTTAAAGAAATCTCATTAACTATGATATGTCTATTATTCTATGAATTGACAAACTGCATGGAAACATGTTCACCATAGCCTCAAATATATTTCATGAAGGGAACCAGTTGTCCCTCAAGTATATACATCCAAGTCTCCTCATTACTTTTAATGGAATCCTCAATTTCACTTGTCTCAATATGAACATGTTTACCACCCATCTCTATTTTCTCCCCTAAATCTGCACTAGGTCTTCAAAGGTTTCTGACATAGCCTTTCCTTTGATAGAGAAAAACACTCAGAAAATGGTAAGCAATAATACTTTATGAGAATGATGTTGGGATCACATGAAACCTTCACATGTGAATAAAATAGCAATCAACAAGGTGTTATTACTCCATTTAGTATGCCACCTCATAACGAAATTATGCCAACTTGGGCCATAAATATGTGGACCATCATTATTAATAAAGCCCATCCTATTCCTAACAAAATCCCTTCATATCTTTTCTTGAATGCCACACTACTTACCCAAATGAAGGAGGTGGTAGTTAATTTGAGAAAAAGTAATCATAATTTTGACAATTATTTTTAAATTTAAAATGTTCCTTCCACCTGTCCAAAAGGTAGCTATATTTATGAGACTAATAAATTGGTTAAAATTTTTACTTACATGCTTGGACACTAAAGTTTGGTCTTGAGAGCACCTCTATATTAAAATACCCTATGTAGATTGAGTTACCATTTCTTAATGAAACCTTTAGACCCTTTTTGACACAATATAATTGAACAACTTGAAAGAATTATCTCATGTAAGAATAATTTTGATAAATTTTCCAGTGTAAGAGTTCACCAAAGGGCTTGTGTTGAGATATACTTTAATAATCAATTACTAGATAATATCAAGTTTGTTAGGACATGCTTTCGATTTTTCTAGCCAATAGTTTATCTTAAAAAATGTGATGGTCTCTTCTTCTATGCAAGAGGGTCATTTTATAAAAGATCGCGTATCCCATTAGAGTAGATTTAGCCATTCCTAGCCCATAGCTACTCCTAGTCCTACTAAAAATATTTAGTACCCTCAACCTATGATGATTCTAAATATAACCCCCTAATTAGAGTAATATTCGAGTAAAAAATCAAACCTAAATGAAAATATTACATTACTACCTATAAATGTTCTATAATGATAGATAGTTCCAAAGGATTGTGAAAAAAGAGGAAAATACCCTCCCAGATCAATTGCTACATTGAATAAGGGTTCCTCTTCTTTTTGTAATAATTCTTTGTCTCCTACTAGACCCTATGTCAAGAACAAGGAATTGTAGATCTTTCAAGTTATTTTACTGAGAACATGTCTAATTCCCCTTCCAAAAGAGATGACCCACCTTTTAAAATTGGGAGACAAAAATCAAGGTCTCCTAGTTGTAATATGGAGTATGGGCACTCTACGAAGTGAAATGCGCATGTGGAAATCACTTTGATGTCTTGCCTCATGACAATGTCTCCTCGACTTTATTTTAATTATGAATATTAAAAATTTGTCTTCAAATGTCAGATATTTTCTATCTCTTGTCACATATTTGAGATAAATTAATGTCAAGTTGAAACCTATTGTTGTATTTGTGCAAGAGTTTAAGCTTGGTGGTCCTCATCTTGCTCCTTCATTATTCAACATTTGGAGAGAGAGGTCTTTCTTCCATACAATGCATAGTGAGCTTGTGTCTATGTGTTTTGGGAGGGATGGGGTGAGGGATATTGTTTTGGCTTCTTAGATTAAAATGTTTGTAATTGAAAAAGGGGAGGATCCCTCACATAACTATGTGTGGGTCCTCACCTTCATTAATGACTAAGATTTTAGTTCATGTTCAATATATGCCATAAATGATGCAAAAATAAAGAGTTATGAGAATGGTTTTCTAATCTTTTCATTAGGATGAGTGGATTTTTGGAGGGGGTTTTAATATGGGGGAATTCCATATAGATCACAACTAGTCCAATCATATTTAAAAAAATAATAAAAATGATAAATAGTTATTTTGTTGCAACATTGTTAGGGCTATAGATCGAATCAATAAAATAAATTCAAGCCACCAGTAAAATTGGTTTACTTGGACTAATTGCTTGTTAGGAGTTTAAAGGAAACTTAGTAGATAAAATAGATTTTACATTTCTCCTAAATTACAAGTAGTCCAAGGTCCTAATGGTAGTTTTGCTAAGGTATATTATAGACTACTACACTTTCAAACAACTTTTCTATTATTTTCATTATTATAAAGGATAATCCTAAGGTTATTTACTCTTGACTACATTATATACTTAACAACTCTCATATGAAAACCCCTTCTTGTATTGATGCTTTTCCCTAGATAAGAGAAGAGGATTCATGTAGAGTGTGAGGGTAGTTTTCTATATATAAGTGTCCTTAGTTTTTGTGCTTATTTGGTGGAAGATTAGTATTGGGAAAAAAGGAAGGAACTACCTTTACAAAAGAAACTTAGACTACATAGAAAACTGTTGAACTCTAATCTAGAAAATATAGTTATTTAATACACCATATCTTCTATTAAAATATAAGTTTGGGCAATATTAATCATCATTTAGAGGGAAATGATCCAAAATAAGAGGTAAATTACAATAGTTTAAAGAATGAAATAGAAGCTTTAAGTACTTTATTTAGTACTTAAACTAAAAACAAATAAAAGAGTTCATGGATAGCTATTCAATGATAAAGTTTAGGTGCACTCTAATCTAGAACAAACCCAAAAATTAATTTAGGTTTCTTATAAAAATGTTTGTAGGAATTAAAAACATTAGCAAGAGGTGCATTTTGTTTTAAAAGATATCATTGAAGATGTCCTTTTGAGGAAGGTGGATCAAGATTATAGTGATTATATTGATTGAGACCTTTATATTGAACTTTTGAATATGTTATTTTTTCAAAGGCCCCTAATAAAAGTTCCTGAACTGACAAGTTATCAATTGAATTTGATTGAACTTTATGGTGACATTAAAAGGAAGATTTATATTTTATAAACCCTAAAGCTATTAATAATGGATCCTAGGCTTAAAATATGAATAGAGATCTTATTAAGTATCTTCCTAAAAGATATAATTTAGGCTAGGTAACTAGATGATACCCATTACACTGTTCAAAATGTCTTATGAAATAAATGAAAAAGCTTTAGCTAAGAGGATCAAAGTCGTAGCCAAGATGATAGTTAGTCTTGAACAAATTATCCTACATGTCAGGATGTTATTTAGAGTTGAAAATTATGAATTAAGGGCCAATAACTCACTATATTATCCATATGCCTTATATTTCTCAACATGACAAGGCTTTCCCTTATCTCCATTTCTCTATGTTTTAGTAGTTGATGATCTTAGCCATATTTTTTGTATGTAAAATATTATTGGTCTAATCAAGGAAATATATATTCCCAATAATTAAAGGATAACAGCTTGATCTTCGTGAGTAGAGATCTTGAAAAGTGATGTCAAGCATATATTTTTTAAACACTTTTTACATTAGAGGTAGATATTCTAATGTTTTATTTGACATTTATTGAGTTGCATTCTCTATGTTCACAATTGATGATTGAGTAGAAAGATGGAGCTAGATACCAACAACACTTGGATGAGATAAAGCATCAATTTTTGCAACTTTAGGAAGATGAGATGATATGTTATAGATAGCTTCTGTGATTCCTAAAACTTTTAAACTTAAATTATCATTATATATAATTACAAATGTACATTATATATGGGAACTGATAGCTAGGTCATTTAGCATATAAGCTAGTTTCTAATGAACATGCAATATGATTATTTTTTGTTCATACGAAGTCAATGTACTTCCTTAAGATTTTTATTTCTTTCATGTAGCCTTCTGAGTATAGTGTAATCCTTTTGGATAGGTATATCTATATTTTATAAAATTTTAGTAACCTTTTCCAATTAAAAAATGTTCTACATATAAATCCTAAATTTTAGTCTAAAGAGAAAGAGGATACTCAAGATCAATAGTTGAACATGTGAATCTATAACTCATAAGACATGATACCAACTATAATTCCATGTATATTTTTTATTAGGTGTGCTAGGTGGAGAAACAAGCATATAAAAATATAGTAATAAATCAATATATCTAAGATATTTTATGAGCTCAATTTTTTATGGTCTCCCCTTTTTAGAACACTCAAATAAGAATGAAATGAAAAAAACGATCACAAATATGATATTTCAGTAAAATTACCAAGATTGAATTCTCAAAAAGACTATAAAAAGTACCAAATAAGATTAATTTTACAAATTAATATTTTCCAAATGCCCAATCTCTCTAGGAGTTGGGATTTCTAAGACTTAGTAATATTGTGATATAGTAAAATATGAATACAAATAAATTTAGGGATTAATGTTGAAAAAATGCTTAAGCATAGTGAGAGCTCCTTAATAATTTTCACACCCTTGAAAAATCACAAAAAAAGAGAGTATGGAAAAATGTTTTAGCTCAAAGGCCTATAATAAGAAAATAAACTTTAGTGAGGAATGAAATTCACCAAAAAAAAAAATGTAGAATTAACCTATACGGTTAAAAGTTATGTGAAACTACCTTTTCAATGATATCCTATTTGAAACAAATTAAATCAATTAGCCTATGTTATATGTTTGATTGAAAAAATAAGTCCAATTTGGCTATAGGCAACATAAATTTTAGCCCCAAGGAACTTAGTGTTTGATTTCCGATATGACCATCAATGCTCTAGGGGTTTAAAAATATGCATCACTTATGAGTGATGACCCAATCCCAAGTAGTGACCATGTATCAGTTGGTGCTTACTTCACCCCTTTCCTCCCACCCCTCCAATATTACATACTCATGGTTTATGGAAAACCATACACTATATAGAAGTATACAATTTTACAATTAAATCAAATGAATAAAATATTAAATTTCACAAAAGAATTTTGACCAAAATTTGTATATTCTAATGCATTTAAATAATAGTCCATATGCAGAGATTGTAGAGTTGTGCAAATTGATGTAGTTCTTGGATAGAGACAAAAACAATATGAGCTATTCTCATATTAACAAGCCTTGACACTTATTTGCACTATGTGTACAAACCATATAGTTACTTATCAATGCACACAAACATGAAAATGGTGTTAAAAAGTCTTTGATGCCTAGGTCAAGGTATTAACTATAGATGATTTTGTAGACCTTAGTAAGATTGTTGGGCATTTAAGACATAGTGGTAGATATTTTTCCCATTCTACTCTAAAATTTCAAAAACCTCTTGGGTTTGTTAACTCACCCTAACTTGAAACACTCAAATCTTTTGGAAAATATATTATATTTGAGTGAAATAAAACTAATCTTGACTTTCTTAGTACTCCTAGAATCAATGGAGAGGTAATATATCAGCCAACATGCGCCAAAGATTGCCAACAATGAAGCTCACAACAAATCTATTATTTGACAATAGCTATAACTCATTATCGAAGAATGCTTTTGCATGACCATGGTTTCAAGATACCATGTAGGACATGTTGAAGCTAGAAAATTGAGGATTAGCAATGAAAAAAAAAAATGTCTTCAACATTGAAGTATGCAAGATAATAAGATTTCTTAGGTACTAAGATATGTGATATCAAATATGTTACAAATGTATCAAGTGCAACTCTACAATTGTCCCATAATCACTTCACTTAGGTACAAGTACAAAGCTATGAGGTCTTAATCTTATATGAAGGGATTCCATATGTTGTGCCTTGTATGTATAGTTTTAGAAAGCCTAAGAATGAAAGAAGCACACCAACAAGAAGGATGTGAAAATATACACTTCAAGAAGAGTACACATAAATTGATTATGTAAATACAATTTTTTGTTAATAGAACAAATAAATAAAAATAATTCAATAAATTAACTATAAAAGAAAAAGATTAGTAAATATGAGTAATACATTATCAATGTTATAAAAAAAAACTTGCATTTATTTAATGTTTGCAATATCTACTAAATGAGAGGCAACCGAAATGCACCCGTTCTTAGTGGGTTTTAGTTTATGCACCAACTCTTAGGGTCCGTTTGGTTCGTGGAATTTAAAAAACTCAGATTTCCACAAACCTTGGTTTAGCCAAATCAAGGTTTTGTATATCTTCATTCTGATTTTTGGGATTTTACTGAAACTATTTGTTTCACTTGGAAGATGCGTGTGAAGACACATTTTTATGCATAAGCTTGGAGTTGAAGGCAAATTTCAAAAAATAGTCTAATCTATTGTTTTTACACTCCTTAAAAAACAAAACTAGGTTTTGATTTTCAATTCCTACTTTTTTTAGGAAGTTTGAAAACCTGGTTTTGAGGCAAAATTGGAAGTCCCGTATGCTAATTCCATTTTGCAAATTTTGAAACAAACACACAAATTTTCAAATCCAGATTTTGAAAAAGCCAATTTTTGTCATCTTCCAGAAACCAAATGGACCCTTAGTGCACCATTCTAGTTGTTTCGTGGATGACACGAGACATTGATTGAAAATTAGACTTACCATTTTATGTCAGGTAAAATGATCATTTTTCACTCTCACTAAAATCTGTACGATCGAGAATAGACCTACCCGAGGTGGGGCCTCAAATTATCATAGATAAGACCGTGCTTTTCAACAAGAGAAAGATGATGATATCGTATGGCCAGTCTTTTAATGTTTGTTATATGGTGACTTTCATTTCGCATGTCAAATTAATGGGCCAACTGCTGGTTACATCTTCTACCCATTTTCTTCATACAAGGGAATATTTCATTTAGAATCAGATTGGCATGATAATATTGAGAGTGACAACACTGTAATTTGGTGGTCCGTCATCTCGTAGTAGATGTAAAATGACTGTGATGGAGTAATGACGCGCTCTAAAGTCTGCCTATGTGTGTCAAATGAATGGGCCTCTCTAATGGTACATCTTTCTACAGTTTTTTCCATAGGCGTTTGGAATCAGATGAATGTATTTCAGTACATAATTTTTTCACACGAGAGCCTCATGGAATGCAATATAAGAGCTTATTTCACCCACGATGTGATAATATCTTCACTTAACAAAACAAAATTGGTGGTAATGCCTCCAGGACAGTTGGATGAGCTCAATAAATATGTAACTCAATTTAAAGCATCTATTTTCTGAATTCACATTACAAAGTATAAAATTAGTAGATTAATTGCCGAACTTGCATTATAAAGTGTATTTGCGAAAATGGTTGAGTCCGTCCATTTGTAGGTTATTATTATTAGTCCCTGTCAAAGGCAGGAAATCTATTGGATCTCTTCAATTTCTAAAACCAATTAATTTGTCCAATAAGATTTCAGAATCTGAGGAAAAAATTTATTATAAAGTTCACATTTTCATCTTATTTAATGAAAAAACAAAATACCATTAAATTGAAATCTTATTGGCTCATGAGGAAAAAGACAATGAAAAAATTCAATTTCCTTCCACAAAAATACAACTATTTTTTGAGCACCTCTATTAATGCAAGCATTAATTGCAACTTTATCTCTATTAATGAATGCATTAATTTCAATCTTATTTTTTCCACATTTGTGACAAGTGGATATACTTTTTAAAAGAAGATAATAGTTTTAATTGATGTTTATTTTTGTCATTTGTAAAATGTTATTCAAATATAGATATTTTAATCAAATATAACATTTTAACTATTTTAAATTGTCAATTTTTAAAAATTATTTTTTATATACTTTAATTTCATATTTATTTTAATTTTAATTTATATATAGTTTAAATTAGAGTTCAATTATTTTTATTTTTACATATCTAAACGAATGCTTTTAATAAATTTTCTTTTATTTTTTATTTTTATGTATAATTTTATTAGATACATTTATTTAACATATATAATTTTTATTATATTGATTTTTTTTAAGTGTGTTTGGTTTTTTTAAAGCATAAATATTATTTTTAAATTAATTTATGTTTATTTGTTTTTATGCATTAGTTAGGAAGTAAATTTAATACATTTTTTTTTATCCCTTCTTCGATACCTGTTTGAGTGCTTCCCAGGCTACTTTATAAGGTCAATTAAATGTCAAAGTAATTGGTAAATTAGTAATTAGTCAATTTAAATAGAAATTATGCTTTATATTATTTATTAAATTGGTTTTCAAAAAATTCTCATGCATGTATTTTATATTTACATTACTAAAAAAAATACAAAGTTTGAAAAACTTTATTATGTCCACATCATGCAATAACTCTACTATAACAAAGTTCTCAAATTCTCACCGCTTCTAAGATTTTGAGATTTGAAAATATTACATTAAATTGCATGTACAAAAAAATCTACTCGTGTGCATAAGTGTGATTTTAGCAATTAATTTTTTTTTCAAATTTCTAAAATTTTTCTAATATTTTCAATTTTGTTGCTATTTTTACTACTTTTGTTCTTTAGAACATTTAATTAAGCAAAACTTATACATATCTTTTGAAAGAAGCAATTGAAAGTATAATATTCATATTTATTTTTAATTCAAACCTATTTTATGGTTATTATTTTTTGCACGATGCAAATTGAACAATCATAAATATATTCTTAGAAATTATAAAACTTCTAAAAAAACATTTCATATCTCACAAACTCAACTTCATAGGTCTCTAGATTATGACACATTTAATATCTTAAAATCATCAAATTTGGCAGGAACTTTGGTGCTTGCACCTCTTGTTATTATTAGTCGAACTAATGGGATGCCCGTGGAAATTAATTTTGAGTGCCTAAAAAACTATTCAGTATAAGGTTTGGTATGCAATTATTTATAAAATAAATTCTTTTCAGAAATAGTTTTTTGATTGGTCATTTCTAATTTTCCAGGGGTTAAAGCTTATTTATAAATTAAATGGAAAAGGTAAAAAATAATAATAAGTGACACATGTAATCTTGAGTCAGAGGATAAAAACTACATAAATGCATCTCATTTTCAGTCACAATCGGTGGGGTTTGTTTGGTGTACGCAGAAAGATTTAAGTAAAATTTTTTAATCTTCTCTAGAAGCTTCATTTAAGGACATGATTAGTCTGTGTTTGCTAAATTGATTATGTCAAAAGATAGACACATTTTTGTCAAAAGATATACTTTTTTGAGCTTTTTTTTGCTTAAAATAGTTGACCAGTTTATGGAATGTCGTTACACTGCATAAATGGTAAAGTTGAGTTAGTTTCAGCTGCAAACTACTTCCTCAAATTCAACTGGTTGAACAAAGTTGTATTGTAGGTGCAGATTTATTTTGTTAACCAGTATTTGAGATGCATCGTCCTCTTCTTCTCCCCGCATTTTTCTTATCCGTTCTTCAAAGAAAATCTATGCAAAAATAGTAGTTGTGGCCCTTGATAGTAAAATAAAATAAAGCAAAAGCTTTGTCAATTATGGCATAAGTACACTGTAAACCTTGTAGCATTTGACCAGCACAATTTGTGGCAATGACCCATAGAAAATATATCCAATATTTCAAACACTCTAATCTCATTTTATTAATTCTATTAATAAAAGATTTCAATTTCTTTGGAGTCTTTTCATGGTCAATTTTCTTCATCAAGTAGATGATGCTACCATTCTAAGCTTGGCTGAAATGCATGTCTAGCTACCTATTTATCATTCTTTAACTTCACCAAAATTTTGGTTAAGTAATCTGCTAACAGGAATGCCAAGGGACTTGAATCAACCAAGAAAGACATAGCACTAATAAAAAATCTTGTACTGTGTGCTTAGACATGCTAAAAAATTTCAACATGATTTTATACTTTTTAAGGTCACAAATCTAATGGTAAAAGAATAAATTATAGCATAATAATACACAATTGCCAATAACGCGCTACTTACCAAAATATGATCAAAATTAACCACATTAGGTTTCAACAAAAGCAAAAGGTAGGAACTCTTGCTCCTCCAGAGCCCTTGTTTTTGTAATTGAAATGATTTGTAGGTTACCAAGTTCAAAATTTATTGGGTATGGTATGTCATTTAAGTTGGGGTTCATTGGAAGGGGGATCCCTAAAATCTACAAAGTTAAAGTTTCTTGTTATTTTTGAGGAATATTTTTAAATTATTGGTCCCATGAGCTTTGTCATCTAATTCAACTTAAAAAAATTAAGATAAACATTTAAGGAAGGTAGTGGTCTCATAAATGCACTACCTTTACCTTTGTTTCCTATATTTGGCATTTTAGATAGATTATAAAATAAACTATTTTTCCCTCCAAAAATATTTTTTATTAAAGTAAAAACTTAGATGCTTAACAAATGGCATATATTCCTAATTTGGTAGGACAATTATAGTTTCACCACTAGGTCTAGAGAGGTATTGGAAGCTCACTTCTTCTTCATATCGAATCCTGCACATTTCATGGTCCATCATCTTGCCCTATAATGTTTGTTGCATCAAGGTAAAAAACCAACACTGCCCTTGCCTCTTGATCCACTTTTACCATTAGTCTTTTCAAATAGTCAACCAACGCCTTCATGATTTTCTGATAGCTATTATGACACCTCTAATCGAGTTCTAAAATTTATCCATCCTTTACTTTAGCTCCTCAATCCTTGAAACAATCATGCTCTCCACCTCAACCCTCTTATCTGCTCCCCACACCCTCATGACCCTCTTACATCTTAGCATTTAAGGCTCTATACTTCAAGTTAAGGGACTTAAATAGAATTGAACATCCACTTCTCCAACCAAAAGGAGTGCATAGAGATAGCTTTGGTGATGTGGATAAAGGTCATCCTCTAGCAGCTTTTCTTGAACCACACCTAGGTCAACAGTCTTAAGGAGAGGGATGCATCTTTCATTCACCTCTTTCTCCTTCTCACTAGTAGCTGCACCTTCCTCATCCCCACTATTAATCTTTTCAACCCTTTCAATAGAAATCCAAGGGGAGATTTGGGTATCATGCTCCACAGATTCATCATAGTCCACCAGAATAGTGGCTTCTTTTCCCTCTTTCACATTAAAATCAACCTTGTTCATATCATTATTGATCATCGCTTTCTCAATAGGAATGATCTTCACTTTATACAAAAATATTTTTAGTATTAGTATAATCTAATAGTTGAGTTTTGACATTGTTCTTGTCACTGGGTTCAAAATTTAATGGGTATGTCATTGGACTTTTCTATCAAATATGAGGTCTTATATTTTAAACCTTATCAGTTTGCAACTCCAAGTCAAAAGTGTTCATCTTGATTGAAAATAGAAAATTAAACATTAATTATTTTTATACTCTTCATCTAATTTTTATTAAAAAATTTAATTATTTTTTAAAAATTATCCTTCTCTTTATTATCTCTATTCTTCAAAAAAGCAATATGTTACAAGTATGAAAGAATTATTACTGAAGTGAGAAAATCGTATCTTATATAGGAGATTCATATTCACATTAGTCATAAATTGTAACACAGCTTTGGCTTCCCTTTGAATTATATTCGTATTAGATTTATATAGCTAATTCAACTAATTTTATATTGTATATGTTATTCTTTATTCAACAACGGAGATTTTCTATCCTTTTGGTTTATTTTCGTTTGTTTTCCTTATAATGAGTTTGGCTCAATAAAACACACTAATTTACTCATATTCTTTATATTTGACTAGATATCAAGTTACCAATTTACCAAGAATTTCTTGCAAATCTAGGTTGTAGTGTTTTCTAACATTTAAATAGACTGAGTTACTTATAACAAAAAATATATCAAATAGAAAGATTTAATCATTTTATCAAGTCATTTATACTTGGTAATGCAAATTCATGCATTTTGTCTAATCATTTTGTTTTCTAACATTTAAATAGACTCAGTTACTGATAACACAAAATATATCAAATAGAAAGGTTTAATCATTTTATGAGTCATTTATACTTGGTAATGCAAATTCATGCATTTTGTCTAATCATTTTAAAGTTGAGGTTCAATGGCAAGGGGGTTCCTAAAATGTATCAAGTTAAAGTTGCTTGCTATTTTTTAGGAACATTTTAAAATTATTGGTCTCATGAGCTTTGTAGTCTAATTCAACTTAAAAATCAAGCTCTAAAATTTAAGGAAGTTAGTGATCTCATAAATACACTACCTTTACCTTTGTTTTATATATTTGGAGACTAATAGAAATAAATTAAATAAAATATTTTCCCTCCAAAAATAATTTTTACTAAAATAAAAACTCAAATGCTTAACAATTGGCATACATTCCTAATTTGGTTGGATAATTATAGTTTCACCTGCTTTCTAAAATATATGAGCTTCTATTTTGTAGAAAAGAAAAGTGAAATAAGCCCACATGAAAAAAAAATTCTTCAAAAGTCCTAGGAGGCTTTAATCGCCTTTAAAATGCCCTTAGGGAATCTTCCCATGCCATTTCTTAGCTTATTTTGGATAGTAATGTCTGCTCAATTTTTTTTAGGAGATATCTGTGAAGTTGGTGGCCTCATGAATATGTATTTTGTTGTTTAATTTGAATAGAAAATTTAGATACTTGAATTAATTAGTTTGATGGAAATTTATAAACCAAAAATACAAATAAAAGCTTTAAAAAGGAGAGAAATTTAACTGTGGAGCTATGTGGTATTTTTGGCAATATGCAATTACTTTCTATTTTTAGTCCCCACTTTTCTCATAACTTATTTTCAATTCCTAAGAAAGAGATTTGTTAAAGCTTGAGTCCTTTCCTTCTATGAAGTGTGGAACATAGATTTCAAAAGAATTTTTTTTATCAAATACATAGATATGGTGGTTGTTAAAATAGCAACTTGTTAGTCTAAATATGAGTTGGTTGATTTCATTTAACTAACTAGGAAGATAGTGAGGTACACAAGAGAATTTTTGAAGGCATACACATAGTTGAAATTTTTTTTCCATGAGATTTAAGACAAGAGGAAGTTATTTTAGTTTTCTATATGTAATTTTCCTAATTCATAAACATTTGTAATGGACACATGACTAGAGATTTGTGCCTTTGAAAATAAGAGTAGTAATGTCTTTAGATTTTAATAAAGTAGAAGGGTAATCCCATTGAATAAAGGTAAAGTTCTCAACAATATTAGACTCAAATAATAATATGTGTATGTTAGAATTAAAAATTTAGTAGGGCTTATTAAAAATACAGTAAAAGCAACATCAATAAAAATAATGGCAACCATGAGATAAATTGGCATACATAAAAGATAATAGATGAAAAATATTTAATAAATTATTTGATATTTCACGAGAGGAACAAAACCAACATGAGTGTTTTTTTTTTTATAATGTTAATAGCAAGTGAAAGTAAAAACTTCCCAAGACATTTTCTGTGAAATTAAAATAGAGTGAAATGTTTTTCTCCTATTTTTGTCTTCATTTTTCTTCATTTAGTTGTAGACTACAAAAGTCGTCATTTTTCTATAATGAGGAACCTACAATTTTTGAAGATTCTGCACAAATTTGTGAATACACATATAATTTAGGTGATACAAAACATGGTTTATAAAATCTAATTACAATTTTCATCATTGATTGTTTGAAAAATTTCAATTTAGGTTTTCAAAAAATATTAAAAATACAAAAATCTTGAGAGGTTTTTTATTTACAATTTTTTTATTACAAGTTGCATGTTCTGAACAAAATTGCATCAGGGATGTAGATAGTAAACAAGTTTGACTTTAGAAAAACCAACAAAAAATAATTGTCTTTATTCTCTAACAATATGCAATGTCTAAAGGATGAGGTTCTCTAAAATTCATTGTCAAACCAAAGGTTGTGCAATAATGATTTTGCAAAATTAAATGAATAATAATTTTATGAATTTTATACTATAGAAGTTGATATAAGTAATTTTTAATTGATAAGTGAAACTAAAGTTAGTTTGAGACACATTGTGATTACCTTTGTGGTTGTTGTGTGTTAATGCAAAATTGTTGTAGATGAGAATGCTATTTTAGGAACTATGTAGTTTAGATAGATGAGATGGTTTAATTTTAGTATTTATTTTAAATGATGACACATTTTTAATGAACGAGTGAATTGAAATAGTTTGTCATATCTTACACTAGTGCACTTATTTGTGACAAAAATTATCAAATTGTTCATGAAGAGGGTGAAGGTTCCCTGTAACACAAACTTGTTCATAGGATAGAAAATTGTAGGCACAATCTTTGTGTAATTTCCAAATGGCATCTTTGTGAGTTTTGGGAAGTATTCTTGTATTAGTCTTCTATGCAAGTTCTATTTTAGAATTCCATCTCCAATTTTAAGTATGCATTGTAGGTAAGGCTAATAAGTAAATCTTGTGGTCTTGGTGCATTTGATGTGATTATAATGTGTGATAAGGAAATAGATTACTGGCATAGAGCACAAAGTGGCTAGTGTAGTGACAAATGCATTATTCTTGTTCCTAGTGTTCCTGTAACCTCCCATTATAAAAACTATTTTAATATAAAGATGAATTCATATAAGAAGTTATTTTGTGATAGTATTATAGAATTTGAACTAATGAGTGTTTTATTAAATCACTTGAATATTTTATGAGGATAATGTTTGTAGAGAAGATACAGTACATTCATCATTTAGTATGTCAGTTAAATTCAATAAAAATAATCAAATGATAGTTGTGACTCTTGGACCACTATGGACTATGTTCTTGAGAAGTAGAAGCATTGTGCTTGGTATTGTTAGAGTTGCATATATTGTTTTACAAACTTTTATAGGGGCATGAGTGTGTTTTTAGATTTGTGACCAAAAATAAATAACAATATGCTTGTTAGTATAATTTACAATAAATTATTAAATGTCAACAATAGTTGAAGTATTTTCATGTTTGAGAAAAGTGTCTTCTAGTAGTAGTAACACAGGAAAATTCTTCACCTCTAATCTTTTATTGACATTGTGTTGCTTCTTGGTCATGAGATGCTATAAGCACACCAAAGTTAGCAATTTAATAGATATTTTGTGAATAGGCCATTTGAGAAATTTTTTTCTTAGATGTTTCCCTTTACTACTTGCAAATAATACTAATTTGTTGGATTTTTGTTTCAAAACCAAAGATTACTTCAGTGATGAATCTTTGCCATTTGGCAATCCTGTCTCATGGGTCGATCGTCATTTGGTGAATCATGCATGTAATGTAGGTCAACCACATCGCTAGATATTTATATAATTTGGGTCCAACACTCGTGGTAGTCGCCCATTAGTTATCACATGATTGGTCAAAAATTTTAGTCAAATCACCAATGTAATATACGTTTTGGATACATTTATTTTAAAATTTTTACTATCCTTTGCATGTAGTTTCTTATTGGACAACGTTCTTTCACCATTACTACAACCAATTAATTTTCCCTTTGGTTGGGCATTGCCTACCATTTTCCCGACATGTGTTGACCACCAGCCCTATTTAGTCAACTATTTCATATTGTTGGCTTGCATAGGAAGGTGTGTTTCACCTACATTTTACATTCTCGCTTGTTAATCCTGTGTGATTTTCCAACCTAGATTGGACTATAAGATATTATTATTCTACGTAATTCACTCTTTTCTGGTTAGGAGACTGGTATTTCTTATTGCTGCCAAAGTTTCAAAGTGCTAAGTGCATTGCCCATTGACTTGTGGACCATGGTTTTCATAAAAGGTAAGTGATTTTTAATTTATTTTTTTATGTGGTATTGGTACTGGTTATTTTTAATTGTCTAGTGTCCACTAGTGACTGGACATCTCACATGCTAAGATAGGTTTGCAAATTTTATAGGGTAATACAATAGACTATAGTACCATAGCGGTAGTAACCTTTTTTATGAGAATGAATCATATTATTGTTATTATATGTAGTCTAAGTAGTCTATTGTCATAGTCTTTGACTCGTCACTCTTTGAGTTTTTTGTTCAACAACTAAGTTGATTTGTTTTTTGTAGCCTTTATTGGTTTGCAATGTCAAATAAGACGGGTAATAGGGGTTCTGGTGGGATCCTTGACAACCAAGAGAGGCCACCATTACCAAAACACATAACCATATCCACATATTCTGGTGGTGGAAATGTTGGCAACCTACAAGATTCAAAAATTAGATCTCCAGTGCTTATTGAAAAAGGAGATTCATCGCAAGTTGGAGACCATATTGAAGAAGTTCAAGTTGGTGAACCTGATATCTCAGTCAAGGATGAACTTGAACACGATTTGGAGGTGCTTTCCCTGAGTAGGGAGTCAAAAACTGATATTATAAACTTGGAGTCGGTTCCAGACCAGTCAAGTGAGAAAACCAAAAGTGATTCCATAAATCATGTTCATGCTCATGTTCTTTATAGGAGAAACTTGAACTACATAGAAAATCGTTGAACTCTAATATAGACAATATAGTTATTCAGTCCTCCATATCTTCTATTAAAACACAACTTTGGACAATCTTAATCATTATCTAGGGGAAATGATCCAAAATAAGAGGTAAATAATAGTAGTTTAAAGAATGAAATAGAGAACTTAATTTAGTAGTTAAACTAAAAACATATAAAAGAGTTCATGGAGAGCTATTCGATGATAAAGTCTAGGTGCACTCTAATCTAGAACAAATCTAAAAATTAATTGAGGTTTCTTATAAAAATATTTGTAGGAATGAAAAGAATTAGCAAGAGGTGTATTTTTTTTTAGAAGATATCATTGAAGATGTCCTTTTGAGGAAGGTGCATCAAGATTATAGTGATTATATTGATTGAGACTTTTATATTGAATGTGTTATTTTTTCAAAGGACCCTAATAAAAGTCATTGAACTGACAAGTTATCAATTGAATTTTATCAAACTTTATGGTAACATAAGAGGAAGATTTATATTTTATATACCTTGAAGATATTAATGATGGATCCTAGGATTAAAATATGAATACATGTCTTATTAAGTATCTTGCTAAAGGATATAATTTAGGTTGGGTAACTAGATGGCACCCATTACATTGTTCAAAATGTCTTACAAAATAATTGCAAAAGCTTTAGCTAAGAGGATCAAAGTAGTACCCAAGATGATAGTTAGACTTGAACAAACTATACTACATATGAGGATGTTATTTAGAGACACAAATTGTGAATTAAGGGTCAATAACTCACTATATTATCCATATCCCTTATATTTCTCAACATGAAAAGGTTTCCCTTATCTCCATTTGTCTATGTTTTAGTTGTTGATGATCTTAGCTATATTTTTCATACATAAAAACATTATTGGTCCAATCAAGGAAATATATATATTCCTAATAATTTAATGGTAACTTAATGGCTGGATCTTCATGAGTACAGATCTTGGAAACTAATGTCAAGGCCTATTTTTTTTAAACACTGTTCACATTAGAGG
Source organism: Cupressus sempervirens (assembly GCA_028749045.1). Classification (NCBI taxonomy): domain Eukaryota; kingdom Viridiplantae; phylum Streptophyta; class Pinopsida; order Cupressales; family Cupressaceae; genus Cupressus; species Cupressus sempervirens. Next base: position 306,897,957 of record CM053783.1, read on the forward strand.
TAGATATTATAGTGTTTTATTTGACATTTCTTGAGTTACATTTTCTATGTTCACAATTGATGATTGAGTAGAAAGATGGAGCTAGATGCCAACAACACTTGGATGAGATAAAGAATCAATTTTTGCAACTTTAGGAAGAAGAGACATCAGGAGACTTCCGTGCCTAGGGGTGTTTCTCTAGTCGACCGCTAGGGGTTTTTTTCCTTGTAGCTAATAAGGAGGTTTTTTTAAAGAATTTTTTTAAAATATAAATATGAGTTTCATTTTTTTCAATTTACATTTATGTGAAATCAAGTTATTGGCTTTTGAATTGGGAAGAAAGAAATATTTGAAAAACTTCAACCTATTTTCAAATTTTGGAGGAAGAATTTATGACATGGGCAATAAAGATAAAAGAGCAAGTAAATATGCACGAAGAAGAACTAACGAACAAGAAGATGAAAATCATTGAAAAACACTAGCAAGATACTATCTTAGATCAGGTACACATGCATAATCTTTTTTCCAATGTATTTAATTAGTTTATTTAGTTAGGATTAGGGTTTAAATCCAATTAGGAATATGATATTTATCTTAAATTAGCATTACTATTAACTTAATAGCAAGATTTTATTTGAAATTATGTTCATATTTAGGCCATTAGGGTTTATTCAATTATGTCCATATTTAGTCCTTAGGGTAAATATTACATTATGAATAAATTTAAATTATGAATTTATTTAGCACAGGAATTACCTTGTTTATTCAATTATGTTAATAATTTATCATCCATTAAGGTTTATTAGATTATGATTAAATTTAAATAAATGAATTTATTTAGGATGTAGTCAACCAGGACAACCTGCTGACATTGGAGAAGGTTCATCCCAAGTTCAAACAAGTACATGTTCATCTCTTGCAAGTATATAATATAGATCTCTCTAGATTTCTAGGTCTCTATCAAACTTTATATCTTTCATTTTTAAATTTAGTGAGCAATATTTCCCCTTATAAACTTACTTGATTTAATTTGTTATATCATGCACATGCAACTCTAGTAGATGATGAAAATATTGGAAATGAGGAAATTGAAGATGAAGCAATGGATATTGAAGAAGGACCATCTGAAGGTTAGATAATTTAATCAAGTACATAATATTTCACTCAAGTTAAACATGTATATATGTATACATATATGTCCCCTAAAGAGATTGTATCTTAAGACTTTGTTTCATTTTTTCTTGTGCAGCCCGAGATCAAACAACAAATGAGACTGTTAATCTAGCTCAAAGATTGAAGAGAAAAATTAATCATAAAAACATAGATCATTTAATTGAAATGGATGTGGAAAAATTGAGATAATATGCTAATCAACCTACACATACTACGAAGAGGAAATTGAATAAAAAGTCTAAAGACATAATTGCACAATTTGAGAATCTATCAACAGTGGAGAAAACTCAACTATTATCAATTTTACTTCTTAAATATGAATTAAAAGAGCCACTGAGACTATTGGGTATAGATAAAAGTATAAAAAAGAGGAGGACTTCTAAACTAGAAAACGATATTGTTGAAAGTGTTAAGGAAGGGTTACATTCCATTGGGAAAAAAACTAGATCTACAGATAAATCCATTGCATGAAGAGTGATACTGACATCTATTTTAAATAAGAAAACATCCCAAAATAGACAGATCTCTTCATTATCATCTCATTTTGGGTATAGTCAAAAGATAGTACTACATTGTCTGAAAAGGAGAAACAATTTGAATGATAGTACATTAGAAGGCAATTGGGCACTAATGTGTAGAGCTCCTCGATCTAACAGGATTGGGGAAACAGTTAAGAATTTAGTTATTCAATTTTGGATTGATAATATTCATCCTTCACCAAATAGAAGAGATATCATCAAGCAGAGGACTAGGCCTAAGGAATATATTCAACACACAAAACATTGGTTGGATGTCACTCAACATGAATTGTATCTCTCATTTTGTAATTTAAATCCTAACATAAAGATTGGACAAACAATGTTTGAAAGATTGAAGCCCTATTTTGTGAAGATAAATAAATCTTTTGAAACATGTTGTTTTCGATATCATGTTGAATTTGATCTGTACTATGAAAGGTTTCAAAAGATGATAGAAGAAAGTGGTGGAACTTCTCAAAATACTTTTCCTAAACGACCGAGTCAATTCATAACATCAATCTCATGTGACAAACCAAATGATTGTACAATAGGTGAAATAGATTGCATAAGAGGAACTTGTGAAACATGTGGTAACTTGACTAAATTTCCTTTGAGAGAAGAAGATACTAATACAAGAAGGATGGTAAAATGTAAGAGATATAAGTACATAAAGTTAGAAACAAAAGCTGGAAAAGAATCAATAAGGTTAGAATATGTAGAGGATAAGATATCAGCTAGAGAATTTATGTCAAATTTTCATAAATTGACTCAACCATATATATGCCATGCATTTTTTGCTAAAGTGGCAAGTAGAACAATTTAAAACACTAAGAGAAACTTTCCCACTCAGAACAATTCTATCTGTTGTTGACTTTGCAGAGAATTACTCTTTCGTATCTAAAAGACAACTTCAAGCAGAATACTACTATATAGAGCAGGTTACTATTATGGTTCAAGTGTCTTATCGACATGCACAAATTGATCTGGATGGTGTGGAAAGTATAGACGATTCATTAAAAAAGAGTATCACTTTTACATTAGTGATGAAAAAGAACATGACACACATTTTGTGGAACATTTTTTAAAGACATTTTTTGAATATTTGAAAAACAAAAACATTAAAATAGAAAAATATTTTGTATGGTCAGATGGATGTGCAGCACAATTTAAATCAGCTAGACCATTTTATGCATTATGTAGATATCATCGATACCTTAATATACCACACATTTGGAGTTTTTTTGAGAGTGGACATGGAAAGGGTGAGCATGATGGTGTAGGAGCTTGTATCAAATGTGCTTTAAGAAAGTATCAAATGGACTGTAAAGGATATCACATTAATAATGCTCATGATGTGGTTGAGTGGTGTAAAACACATTTTTCGATGCCGACAAATATAGATAACACATCATCACAAGTGGATTGAGTCATACCATTTAGAGTGTTTTGGGAGGTATCAGGTATATAGAAATTAATTTGTTCATATTTTTAAATTGAATCTTAAATTTATATTTAATATGTTACCTTAGATGATCTCTAACTAAATTATGGACCTTGTGTACATTCAGGTGTTGATAGAAGATCAATTCATGCATGCAAGAGGGTAGAGAAGACACGATCTTTGCATTTAGTTATGAGTACAAATAGTAATGTGTGGTCATTGTACACAAGAGAATACTCATGTTTTTGTCCTAATTGTATTGATGAAGACTATGATGGTTACATTAGTCAAGAACGTGGATATGTGGGTGAATGGACTTTGGTGCCACTAGATGTTATTAATACAAATGAGTTTGAGGACGAAAACTATGATGATATTCCATTGATTTCTAGTGATTATAACCATATTTTAGGATTGATCAGAGTTGGTATGTATGAACTATATATATATACTTGGATCATGTACATGTATACATTTTTCATAATTTTGGTTAATTTTTATTATATATATGTACTTATGTACATGACATGTATCAAAAATTTTGACATATATAAGTTTGTGTAGGAAATGTTTTTGCAGTCATGGTAGAATCAAAAAATGTAGAAGGTGTTAGCTATTATTAATTACATTGCACCATGGAAAGAGAGAAGCTAACAAAGACTGAAATAAGTGATGAAATTATTTTTCCCATAGGTTAGTATATAGTTGAATTATGTACATGTATGTCAAGTATCTATGTTTTCTATGAATTCAAATTCTTTGACTTAAATTCAAGATTGATGTATTTTTTAAATGTGTACATGTGCAGGTTCTATTGTTGTACAAGGAACATATTTGAAGCAAAGAAAAGTACTTATAAATGGGATTCATTTCACCGATTATCAACCTAACAATAAGGTATATCAATATAGTAACCATGTTATTGCCATTGGTCTAACTCTTCATCCAGTCAAACGACTTGGAATACGTAAGTAGAGGCTCCATATTGATGATCATGAGAAAATATTAAATGTTATCCAAGAACGAGCTGATCCACTTGATATGAGATAGAAACAACTCCTAATTTGAAATGTAATTCAAGAAAAAATTGAAATTTGGCTCAAACTATTTGAAATTTGGTTGAACAATCATTTGATGAATTTGAAATTTGGTGGAATAACTAATTTTCTAAATTGAACTTTTACTCTTTCATTTTTAACTCAATGTCTTGAATTCAAATTGTCATAAAGTAACTAATTATAGAAACTATGAACTTATATGTATGTGTGTACACTAATTACTTGACATGTGCACCTTGAGGGAAAGAAATTTGAACACCACTTGTCTTAAGGGGATGAAATTAGGAGTCTATAAAATTAATTATATTGAACTTTCTATTTCACTTAACTTGTCAATTTTAGGACACACGTATGCTTTCAATTTATCTAATTAGGACATGTGCTTTCAATTTTAGGACATGTGAGCTTTTGATTTAACTAGTTACCTATCATGTGAGCTTTCAATTTTAGGATATGTGAGCTTTCAAGTTCAAATTATGATTTGTTTAACTAAATTTTGAACATGTACATGTTTTAAGTTGGACTTGAATTAGAACATTGGGCTTAAGGGGATAAAATTCTAGGATATGTGTACAAATTAAAATTTCACTATGATTAAAATTTGAAATGTAACTCAAGAACAATTTAAAATTTGGTTCAAACTATTTGAAATTTGGTTGAACAATCATTTGATCAATTTGAAATTTGGTGGAATAACTAATTTTCTAAATTGAACTTTTACTCTTTCATTTTTAACTCGATGTCTTGAATTCATTTAACTTTTTATTACA
>CM053783.1:306907895-306977895 GCA_028749045.1 Cupressus sempervirens
TAAAATCTAAATATATCTAAGGATTTAGAACAATATGAAGGGATAGAAGGTTAAGACTACAACAAGAATACTAGTTGAAGGAGGAGAGAGTCATGTTTCCCAACTTGCTTGAGAATTATCAACAAGATAAAAAATAACATCAAGATCAAGTGAGAATAATAATGAGAGGAGATTATCATATCACTCACTTACTTCATACACCATGGAGTCTAGAGTGACATTATGGGCCTAAGAAATAACTATAATTGGAGGAGGTGGTTGTATCATCTACTTGCTTTGTGAATTAAGAGATCCACAATGACATTAGAGGCCTAAGCAAGAATAGTAATTGAAGGAGGAGAGTTTGGTCATCTGCTTTCTCTATACATCATGGGATATAGAGTGATATAGCAGGCCTTGGAAAGAACAATAATAGAAAGAAGAGGGGATCCTAGATCATCTACTTACTCCATGCATCATTGGACTCATAGTGAGATCAAAGGTCTAAGCAAGAACTATAAGAAGAGAAAAGTGACAGGTAGTCATCCACCTATCTCACATATGAGTAGAGTGACATAAAAGACTTGAGCAAGGATGGTACTAGGAGGCAAGATCCAATCATTTACTTGTCCCACTATAAGATCTAACATGACACAAGATTTAAAATTCCAACAAAACCACAAGTTGCATACAAAGTTGCAAGTCAACAATTAATAAGTACAATTAAGTAAAATCAATAATAGACTACATATTCAAATAAGATATGATACATCAATAATCAATAAAAAAATCAACCAACCTATTGAATACAATAGTTAAAAATTTGTTAGAAGATTTTGACTATCTTATTGAATACATCAATTTTTACAAGTGAAAAATAGACCAAACAAGAGATAAATTGAATCACATTCTACATAAAGAATACTACAAGAGCCTTCAACTAGGCTAACATAAGTATGCATATATACATATTTATAATATACCAATGGGTTGAATACATTGAAAACAAGATTTATCAAAGAAGACCATCTAGATAGGACCTCTAGACACTTGTTTGACTCAACACAATAAGAATGAGAATATTGCCAGACTACATTTCCACCCTACCACAAAGAAACTTTATGCTTGAACCCAAAATCTTTCATGATGTAAAAGATCATCCAATCTAGTGCGAGGAAGACTAACAAGATAATACATGACAAGAGTAATGAAATTGGTGTAAAGTGGTATATATACTCTCAAACATTAATGTAATGATATCATTTCATAAATTTGAACTCCCTCTTAATCAATAAGTATCCAAAGAGGTAACCACATCATTGGCTCATCTAATAAGACATACAAAATGCACAAGATACATATTAAAGAAATAAAAGAAAGTAATATTAATATATTATCTATTATTTCGTAGAATTTTATTTCATATCAAATATATTAAAAATATAGTGGTGATGACTGAATCAAGAGGACATCTTAATGTAATCATATTTATTAATGAAGCCAAGATTCGTAGTACATGCAATGTTTATCATGAAAATGTCTATATCTATCTATAAATATTTGATAATTTGGGAAAAGATCAAACATCATGGTAATAAGCTAAAAAATCTCAATCTAACACATCTAAAATTAACAATGTATATGGGTTTATTTATGGTTAAGGTTAGCCTAAGGGTTAGGATAAATATTATAGTAAGGGTCTAGAGTTGAGGTTAGGATTTGTTTCATAATTAATGTTAACATTAGATTTTTGGTTGAAGATATAGTTATATATAGGGTCATATTTAGGTTAGAGATATAGTTATAGTTACCTAGGTTAGGTTTAGGTTTTAGGATATGGTTAAAATTAATGTTATGAATAGGAAAATGATTTAGTGTTATGGTTGAAATTATGGTGAGTGATAGCATTAGAATATATACATATATATGCATTTATATACACATGATACATGTGTACACACACACACACACACACACACACACACACACACACACACACACACACACACACACACACACACACACACACACACACACACACACACACACACACACAAAGTGCATACATAAAAAATAATAAAATATACAAAGAAATATATATTTAAATACTAAAAACACATAAATTTTAACTAAAACAACATAAGAAGGAAAAAAACAAGTATTTCATACCTTTTTCAGATGGTTGATGCGGCAGATGCCAGTCACTCTCTTTGTTTCGATCGAAATAATGAGTAGACAACATCCTGCGCCCCCTTTTATCTTGTGTGGCTTAGGGTTTCGATTCGAAACTTTATTTAAATTTTGATCGAAACAAGAAACCTGCACACGGTTCCTTAACCACTCGCAGGTTTTTTAGTTTCGATCGAAACTGAAATAAAGTTTCGATCAAAAATTTTTCCTTACTTTCGATCGAAACTAAGTTTCGATAGAAACTAAAATATTTTGATAGAAACTTTTAATTTTTGTTTCTATTGAAACTCTTTGAATTATTTTTCTTGTGCACACTTTTTTGGAGGGATTTCTTCCTCCAAAAAAGTGTAACCCACTATTGTGGGTTCACCTGATGATATGTTAGAGATAGCTTCAGTGACTCCTAAAATGTTTACACTTAAATTATCATTATGTATCATTCCAAATGTACATTATATGTCAGAATTGATATTTGGGTCATTTAGCATATAAGCTAGTTTCTAATGAGCATGCAATATGATTATTTTTTGTTCATAAAAAGTCAATGTAATTCCTTTAAATTATTATTTCTTTCATGTAGTCTTTTGATTATAGTGTAGTCCTTTTGGTCATGCATATCTGTATTTTATTCAATTTTAGTAGCTTTTTTCGATTAAAAAATGTTCTACTTATAAATCCTAAATTTTAGTTTAAAGAGAAAGAGGATACTCAAGATCACTAATTAAAAATGTGAATCTATAACTCATAAGACATGATACCAACTACAATTCCAATAATATTTTTTTATTAGGCATGTTAGGTGGAGGAACAAGCATATAAAATATAGTAAAATATCAATACATCTAAGAGATTTTATGAGCTCAATTTTTTATGGTCTCCCCTTTTTAGGACACTCAAATAAGAATGAAATGAAAAGAAAACTATCACAAATATGACATTTCATTAAAATTACCAAGTTCTAATCCTCAAAAAGACTATAAAAAAGTCCCAAATAAGATTAATATTGTAGATTAGGCTTTTCCAAAATGCCCAATCTCTCTAGGAGTTGGGATTTCTAAGACTTAGCAATATCGTGATATAGTAAATATATGAATATAAATAAATTTAGGGATTAATTAAAAAAAATGCATAAGCATAATGATAGAGCTCCTTAATAATTTTCACACCTCTAAAAAATCACAAATAAAAGATAGTGGCAAAATGTTTTAGCTCAAAGGTGCATAATAAGAAAATAGACTTTAGTGGGGAATAAAATTCACCAATAAAAACTATGTAGAATTAATCTATACAATTACAAGGTATGTGAAACTACCTTATCAATGATATCCTATTTGAAACAAATTGAATCAATTATCCTATGTTATATGTTTGATTAAAAAATATATCCAATTTGGCTATAGGTGACACAAATTTGGGCCCCAGGGCACTTATTGCCCGATTTCCAATATGACGATCAATGCTCCAGGGGTTAAAAATATGCATCACTCATGAGTGATGACCCAACTCCATGTAGTGACTATGTATCATTTGGTGCTTACCTCACCCCTTTCCTCCCACCCCTCCAATATTACTTACTCATGGTTTATGGAAAACCATACACTATATAGAAGTATACAATTATACAATTAAATTAAATGAATAAAATATTAAATTTCACAAAATATTTTTTAGCAAAATTTGTACAATGTAATGCAATTAAATAATAGTTCCATATGCAGAGGTTGTAGAGTTGTGCAAATTGATGTAGTTCTTGGATAGAGACAAAAAAGTTAGGAACTATTCTCATATTTACAAGCCTTGACACTTATTTGCACTACCTGTACAAACCATATAGTTACTTATTAATGCACACAAACATGAAAATGGGCTTAAAAAGTCTTTGATGGCTAGGTCAAGGTATTAGCTATAGATGATTTTGTAGACATTAGTAGGATTGTTGGGTACTTTAGACATAGCGGTAGATCTTTTTCCCATTCTACTCTAAAATTTCAAAAACCTCTTGGATTTGGTAACTCGCCCTAACTTGAAACACTCAAATCTTTTTGAAAATATATTATATTTAAGTGAAACAAAACTAATCTTGACTTTCATAGTCCTCCTAGAATCAACGGAGAGGTAATATATGCTCCAACATGTGCCAAAGATTGCCAACAAACTCACAAAAATCTATTATTTGACAATAGCTATAACTCATTATCGAAGAATGCTTTTGCATGACCATAGTTTCAAGATACCATGTAGGACATGTTGAAGCTAGAAAATCAAGGATTGGCAATGAAAACAAAAATGTCTTCAACATTGGAGTATGCAAGATAAAGAGATTTCTTCAGTACTAAGATATGTGATATCAAATATGTTACAAATGTATCAAGTGCAACTCTACAATTGTTCCATAATCACTTCACTTAGGTACAAGTACAAAGCTATGAGGTATTAATCTTATATGAAGGAATTCTAGATGTCGTGTCTTGTATGTATAGTTATATAAATGTTAAGAATGAAAGAAACACACCGAACAAGAAGGATGTGAAAATATACACTTCAAGAAGAGTATGCATAAATTGATTATGTAGATACAATTTTTTATTAATAGAACAAATAAATAAAAGTAATTCAATAAATTAGCTATAAAAGAAAAAGATTAATAAATATGAGTTATGCATTATCAATGTTATCAAAACAAACTTGCATTTATGTTATGTTTGCAATATCTACAATTCAGATAAATGAGAGGCAACCGAAATGCACCGTTCTTAGTGGGTTTTAGTTTATGCACTAATTCTTAGTGCACCATTCTAGTTGTTTCATGGAGCACACCAGACATTGATTGCAAATTAGACTTACCATTTTATGTCTGGTAAAATGATCATTTTTCACTATCACTAAAATCTGTACGATCGAGAATAGACCTTTCAACAAGAGAAAGATGATGATGTCGTATGGCGTCATCTGTATGATGTTCAGATTAGGTGCCAGTCTTGATATTGTATGGCGTCATCTGTATGATGTTCACATTAGGTGCCAGTCTTTTAATGTTTGTTATATAGTGACTTTCATTTCGCATGTCAAATTAATGGGCCAATTGATGGTTACATCTTCTACCCATTTTCTCCATACAAGGGAATATTTCATTTAGGATCAGATCGGCATGATAATATTGCGAGTGACAACACTGAAATTTGGTGGTCGGTCATCTCGTAGTAGACGTAAAATGACTGTGATGGAGTAATGACGTGCTCTAAAGTCTGCATATGTGTGTCAAATAAATGATGGCTATATTTTCCACCCATTTTCTCCAGACCAGGGAATATTTCATTTAGAATTAGATTGGCATGATAATATTGAGAGTGAAAACACTGTAATTTGGTCAAATGAATGGGCCAGTCTGATGGTACATCTTTCTACGTTTTTTCCATAGGCGTTTGGAATCAGACGAATATATTTCACTATATAATTTTTTCACACGAGAGCTTCATGGAATGCAATATTAGAGCTTATTTCACGCACGATGTGATAACATCTTCACTTAACAAAACAAAATTGGTGGTAATGCCTCCAGGACAGTTGGATGAGCTCAATAAATATGTGACTCAATTTAGAGAATCTAGATTAATAGCCGAACTTGCATTATAAAGTGTAAATGACTAGCGAAAATAGTTGAGTCCGTCCATTTGTAGATTATTTTTGTAGTTGAATTGGGTCCATGCAAACATGAATTAGTGCTACAGTCTAAGATTCGCAATACATTCTTTGTAAATTGGTTCAAAAAACTTTATGGTTAAGTATAAAGAACATAGCACTAATCTATTACATTTTATTTAACATTGTAAAGAATAAAAAAAGGTAAGTCAAAGAGATAGTCTCCATCACTTTAAAAAAAAAGTTAGAGTATAATAACAATTGAATCAGCTATATATCTAATTCAAAAGAATGCCAAAACTGTGGTATAGAACCACAACAAATTTCATGTCAAATATTTTGATTAGTGAAAAGAAGATGTGAAGAAAAGATCAGGTTGTACATTTACAAAGTCATTTATAATAAATAAGTGATATTTTATAATTTTATTGGTTTGTCTTAATTTATATAATTTTAGAAAAATCAAATATGTATTTATTTTTGAAGTAATATAACATTTTATAATTTTATTAGTTTGTCTTAATTTATATAATTTTAGAAAAATTAAATATGTATTTATTTTTGAAGTAATATAAAAAATAATATTTTTGATTAAAAAGTTAGAATAAGTTTTTATAGCGGAGCTAAAATTTCAAACAATTCTTACAAAAGATATAATAATGAAGCCTAAAAAAAGATTACTTGTTGGTCAAGACTAACAAGACCACAACCATAGCCCCAACAATCAAAACCCAACACCCACGCTAACAAAACCACTTACAAGAGACATATACAGAAACACAACATTACAATTTGACTTGTTGTGGAAATTATCTCCTACTTACCAATTGATGAGCTTAAGGGGCTTTCTAATGAATGGTTCATAAGGCATGACACTTGGTGAAGATTTTGCAAGTGGGGTTGCAAGCTTTGGGTTTAAGCATGGAGGAAACTCCATAGTCAAGTGCGCTCAAGCTGGAGTAGTATTGGGATGGGTGACCTCCTGGGAAGTCTCAGGCGCTCAAGTTGGAGTAGTATTGGGATGGGTGACATCCTAGGAAGTCTTGATGCTTTGCCCCTATGAGCATCACCTAGATCCAATGAGTGCTAAGTGTTCCATTTATTCTCATGAGAGATGGATTCATGTTGAATCATTACTCATGAAACATGGGTCAATGAGTTTGACTCAAAATCACACAGTTAAATCCTAATAGCAATATCACAAGAAAATCCTTCGTTAATCGACCCTGCTCATTTAACACTGGTTCCATCCAACATTTTCTTCATTAACTGAGTGGGCTCGATTAACACTCAACTTCTGCGATCTTCCCTTTGTCACCCGAGTGGACTCGGTAGAAACTGTCTTATGAACTTGAAATTTTTTGGAATGTTTGACAAATACAAGAAACTATCTTCATCGCTTGAGTGAGCTCGACATACACTAACTGGCAATGATATGACATTTTGTGTAACATCAAAGAGAATACACAATTAACCAATTGTTTTCAACAATCTCCCTCTTTGGCATTGATGACAACACAACATGTCATAATACAATAAAATTTTAGAGCAAGAATAAAGTAAGGAACATGTAACACCCCACCAAGGGATCCAAAAGAATTAACCTAAAGTTTTACTAAGTTTGCTAAACATTTTTTTTTAAAAAGTAAGAAAGTATAGCATACACATCAAACACATAGTAGTGGAAGCAATAACATGTAATCATCAACAAACATACACAACATGTTACATTCCTTAAGGATCCCAAGGCATTGAATCACATTTAAATTTAGTTAATTCTAAGTCTATCAAGTACCATATCCACAACAAAGAATAATGAAAAGTCCAATGTCCATTTAATATACATTTGTTCTGAGTGCTTCTTGGCAAATTAATTCGGAATGCTCAATCATCCACTGTACATGTCACATGGTATCAAAGGCTTTAAATAATATACATGTGTAAAAATAAAGATACATCATCCTCAAATCCATGATACAAAATATAGTAAAATAAATGGAATCATTCACCATACATGATACATCCATACATCCATAATGATAAAACATCCATCATAAAACCTAACCATCCATCATAATGACCCATCAACAGAATGAAGGTAAATGCCAACAAAGAATGCTTCAGCCACGATGACTATGGACGGATCTCAATGGTAAGAGTAAAAGCACTACCACTCGACTGCGTGGAACCTAAATGGTCCACTCCCACCATGCTAAGGAGATAGTCTCAAGTACCAAACAAGGTACCAAATCACATGACACAAATACACTCTAAGTTCAAGATTCCTAGAAGTATACTAACTCAAAGGTTCCAACATAGATTGACATCTAGACCCAGAGGCACACAAAGACACGTAGGAAACCTACTATGCAAGCGAGAAAGTTTCATCGCATGAATCACGTTGGAAGTTACCCGAACAATCCCTCAAGAATCTCGGATCCCCAATAATCCTGCAGCTACTAGTATCCTGTTGTACTAACTAGGCATACTATGGAATGCAAGGTTGTAGCCAAGCGTTCTCTCAACTTCCATCCTAGATTGTACTAGAACTTGAGGCATGGGTGAGAACATACAATTAATCTTATTAGGTTCATTTAAGTCAGCATTTAGTGCAATGTTATCACTTATTAAAAAAAATAACTTATAATGAGTCATCTCCAGAGCCACTTTGGGTCTCCTGTCCCTCATTGCAAGCCACTTTCCGACACTACACATAGATAACCTATCGTAGGCTCACAAAATCACAAATCAAAAAATCACCTCAGTCTTATAGAAGTGACTAGAAACATCATAAATATAATCCACATTAACCACATCAATTCTCCATGAGAAACTGGAAAGCATCAAATCATAATCATAATGATCACAACAGTTCTCTATCAGCAACTGAAGGCATCAATGATAAGTCACAATATCCATCGGTTCTTAGCAAGCAACTAGAAAAGCTATCAACAAATAAATCACAATACTGATCGAAGACTCCAAAAAGGTCAAGCCAAAACATGTCACAACATGACATCATCAAGAACAAATCACTTAAAACACCTCATCTTCACACAAGAAAACTAGAAAGTAATAAAAACCAATAAATACATCACATCATAGAGCATATGAACACATCACCATGGTTGGGTTTAGAAAGATCGAGTACAAATCATCATAACATCACAATCGCATAACTCCAAAGCCTCTGGTAACAACCTAAACTGGTCAACACTAGAACAACCCCCAAAACCCCAAAGCATAAACAACAGAATAGTCACATAGAAACAGAATCATCACACAGTTGGGTATGAATGATAATATATTGTTGAGTTAATGTAAGGTTTTAAGTTCCATTCCCAGTGTAAGTTTTCGAGTTTAAAAGATTACATCTTAATCCTTATAGTTAAGCCCATTCATCTCTTCAATTTAAATATAAAATTACCCCATTAAGTCATTTCCCTGATCTTGATGCTAATACGAAATCCACGAAAAACTATGAGAGGATTCGCTCCCCTTCAATAACTTTCCTCTGAAAATCTTTCCTATAATTCTCCTTCTGAAATTCACTTCCAAAATTCGTCTCTCAAAATTTGTGTCTGCAAAATTCGTGGTCCCTCAAAAATGAACCCCAAAGTTGTGATAAGGAGGTTTTCTCCTCAAATCAGGGCACTAATTGTGCATTAACCCGAGAGGACTCCTTGCTCACAAGTCTCAACTCAAAATTAACTTTTATTCATCTTTGCTTTTATCTTGCATTCCTCTTTTTATGCACATTAAATTTATTAAATACCTTTATTTAATTTTCCACTTGACTTCTATTTTAAATTAATTTATTACTTTTAAGCCCATGTGCACTTTATGAAATTAAAATAACATTATTATTTTCACTTATTTAATCTTTTAAAATTAATTTCTTTTATTTAATCTCATGCACGCATCATGTGATCTTACAAATTTTTAATAATTAATATCTTTTCACTTTTTAATTTATTTAAAAAACTTAATTGATAGAATATTTAATTAACTTAAATAACAATAATATTTAGCATTTATTTAAAAATGAACTCTAAATATATTATTATTAAATTAAATAAATATTACCACGTTCTAAAGTTATCCTTAAAATTTTATCTCCAAATTTAATTCTTTTTATTTAATTAATTTCTCAATTAATTAAATATAATTAAATATTAAAGATATCATATTAATTTTCTATTAGATGAAATCATTAATTTAATCTTTTTAATTAGACTTAATTTATAGAAAATACACTAAGGACTCATAAAGCAACATATGAAAACCCACCATAGAAGAACACATACAAAATCAACTAAAGGGTTATAACCACAAATTAACATCATTCAATGCATTCAGAGGGTACTCAACTTGGATACTTTTCCTAATTATCAATTACAACAAATGGCTAAAGGGTTTAGGATTTGGACTTAAGATTTATCTCCCCTCTCTTACCATTGAGATAATACGATAGGGTATGCTCATCCTGGCAATTCAAGGAAGTCGATACCTGGTACCTGCAACTTGCATAAAATCCACGCATGTATAGACACAATATTCTAAGCTAAATAGGAAATGGCAGGAAGTGGTCCATCGTGTAGATCCCGACTAGCAAGTGACTACGACTCCCTTCATTAACCACATCAGAAACAACATACATAAGAAAAACAAACACGCACACCATACACATGCAGTATGGTTAAGTATCCATAACAAAACACATGTGATAATAAACCATCTAACTAATCATCATCGATAACTGAAAACACTGAATAATCATCATACATACATGAAATATAGAGTACCAAGTAATCTCACTATATAATAAACTGAATGTAAAACAATATCTGATAATCTTAAAACAATACTACTAATCATCAAACATAAAACTGGCCTAAAAGAGTTTGGCAATGAGAACTGAAATGCGACTTAGGGGCAGGCACTATAGAACATATCCTTAGTTTCATTCTAATTCTCATCCATGAGAACTCACTCTATCAGTTTGAACTCCCTCTACCTTCAGTTTTCACCCTCTATCAGCAAAACTCTATCTTGAACATCTTCTTCTGATAGCAAACTCTCCCTTTTTGATATCAGACCAAGTTCATCTTTTTTCTTTAAACAAAATTTCTGTGAAATTTGTACTCTCCCTCTTTATAAATTTTGTTGTTATATGACATCAAACTCTCCCTCTTTGACATCTCATGCCAAAGACAATATTTAACCATGAGCTTAAATATTATCTCCTACTTACCAATTGATGAGCTTAAGGGGCTTTCTAATGAATGGTTCATAAGGCATGACACTTGTAAAGATTTTTCAAATGGGGTTCCAAGCTTTGGGTTTAACCATGGAGGAAACTCCATAGTTAAGTACACTCAGGTTGAAGTAGTATTGGGATGGGTGACCTCCTGGGAAGTCTCGGGCGCTCAGGTTGGAGTAGTACTAGGATGGGTGACCTCTTGGGAAGTCCTGATGCTTTGCCCCTGTGAGTATCACCTAGATCCAATGAGTGCTAAGTGTTCTATTTATTCTCATGAGAGATGGATTCATGTTGAATCACTACTCATGAAACATTGGTCAATGAGTTTGACTCAAAATCACATAGTTAAATCCTAATAGCAATATCACAAGAAAATCCTTTGTTAATCGACCCTACTCGGTTAACACTAGTTCCATCCAATATTTTCTTCATTAACTAAGTGGGATCGACTAACACTCAACTTCTATGATCTTCCCTTTGTCACCCAAGTGGACTTGGTAGATGCTATCTTATGAACTTGAAAAACTTTGTAATGCTCGACAGACACAAGAAACTATCTTCATCGCTTGAGTGAGCTCAACATACACTAACTGGCAATGATATGACATTTTTGGTAACATCAAAGACAATACACAATTAACTAATTATTTTCAACAATCTCCCTCTTTAGCATTGATGCAAACACAACATGTCATAATACATTGAAATTTTAGAGCAAGAATAACCTAAGGAACATATCCTTAGTTTCATTATGATTCTCATCCATAAGAACTCCCTCTAATAGTGTGAACTCCCTCTACCTTCAATTTCACCCTCTGTCATCAAAACTCTATCTTGAACATCTTCTTCTGATAGCAAACTCTCCCTTTTTGATATCAGACCAAGTTCATCTTCTTTCTTTAAACAAAATTTCTATGAAATGTGTACTTTCCCTCTTTATAAAATTTTCTATTATATGACATCAAACTCTCCCTCTTTGACATCTCATGCCAAAGACAATATTTAACCATGAGCTTAAATATTATCTCCTACTTACCAATTGATGAGCTTAAGGGGCTTACTAATGAATGGCTCATAAGGCATGACACTTGGTGAAGATTTTGCAAATGGGGTTGCAAGCTTTGGGTTTAACCATGGAGGAAACTCCATAGTTAAGTGCGCTAAGGTTGGAGTAGTATTGGGATGGGTGACTTCCAGGGAAGTCCTAGGTGCTCAGGTTGGAGTAGTTCTGGGATGGGTGACTTCTTGGGAAGTCTTGATGCTTTGCCCCTATGAGCATCACGTAGATCCAATGAGTTCTAAGTGTTCCATTTATTCTCATGAGAGATGGATTCATGTTGAATCACTACTCATGAAACATGGGTCAATGAGTTTGACTATAAATGACACAGTTAAATCCTAATAGCAATATCACAAGAAAATCCTTCATTAATCGACCTTGCTCGGTTAACACTAGTTCCATCCAACATTTTCTTCATTAACTAAGTGGGCTCGATTAACACTCAACTTCTGCAATCTTCCCTTTGACGCCTAGATGGACTTGGTAAACACTATCTTATAAACATGGAAAACTTTGGAATGCTTGATAGACACAGGAAACTATCTTCATCGCCTAAGTGATTTCAATATACTCTAACTGGCAATGATATGACATTTTGTGTAACATCAAAGACAATACACAATTAACCAATTATTTTCAACAATCTCCCTTTTTGGCATTGATGACAACACAACATGTCATAATACAATGAAATTTTACAGCAAGAATAAAGTAAGGAACATACCATTAGTTTCATTCTAATTCTCATCCATGAGAACTCCCTCTATTAGTGTGAACTCCCTCTATGTTTAGTTTCACCCTCTGTTAGCAAAACTCTATCTTGAACATCTTCTTCTAATAGCAAACTCTCGATTTTTGATATCAAACCAAGTTCATCTTTTTTCTTTAAACAAAATTTTTCTGAAATGTGTACTCTCCCTCTTTATAAAATTTTTTATAATATGACATCAAACTCTTCCTCTTTGACATCTCATGCAAAAGATAATATTTAACCATGAGCTTAAATATTGTCTCCTACTTGCCAATTGATGAGCTTAAGGGGCTTTCTAATAAATGGTTCATAAGGCATGACACTTGGTGAAGATTTTTCAAATGGGGTTGCAAGCTTTGGGTTTAACCTTCGAGGAAACTCCATAGTTAAGTGCACTCAAGCTGGAGTAGTATTGAGATGGGTGACCTCCTGGGAAGTCTCGAGTGCTCAGGTTGGAGTAGTACTAGGATGGATGACCTCATGGGAAGTCCTGATGCTTTGCCCCTGTGAGCATCACCTAAATCCAATGAGTGCTAAGTGTTTCATTTATTCTCATGAGAGATGGATTCATGTTGAATCACTACTCATGAAACATGGGTCAATGAGTTTGTCTCAAAATCACACAGTTAAATTCTAATAGCAATATCACAAGAAAATCCTTCGTTAATCAACCCTGCTCAGTTAACACTAGTTCCATCCAACATTTTCTTCATTAATTGAGTGGGCTCGATTAACACTTAACTTCTACAATCTTCCCTTTGTCACCCGAGTGGATTCCATAGACATTGTCTTATGAACTTGGAAAACTTTGGAATGCTTGATAGACACAGGAGACTATCTTCATCACTTGAGTGAGCTCGACATACACTAACTAGGAATGATATGACATTCTGTGTAACATCAAAGACAATACACAATTAACCAATTGTTTTCAACAATCTCTCTCTTTGGCATTGATGACAATACAACATGTCATAATACAATGAAATTTTAGAGCAATAATAAAGTAAGGAATATATCCTTAGTTTCATTCTGATTCTCATCCATGAGAACTCCCTCTATCAGTGTGAACTCCCTCTACCTTCAGTTTCACCCTCTCTCAGCAAAACTCTGTCTTGAACATCTTCTTCGGATAGAAAACTCTCCCTTTTTGATATCAGACCAAGTTCATAATTTTTCTTTAAACAAAATTTTTGTGAAATGTTTACTCTCCCTCTTTATAAAATTTCCTGTTATATGACATTTAAATCTTCCTCTTTGACATCTCGTGCCAAAGACAATCTTTAGAGAGTATTAGTGTACTTTTTGTACTAATTCATATGTAATGTGCCCTTTTCAATACTGCATCAACTAACTAATCTTCAACATGCTGTGGTTGATGCATCACTAAACTTCATTTAGTGAGCTTCAGATAGGGGAATGACCCCTAAGTTACCTCTGAGATACAAAAATGCATCCTTAGGTAATGGCTTAGTTAATATGTCTACAATTTGTTCTTTAGTATTCACATATTCTAATCTTACCTCTTTATCTTGTACCAATTCTCTCAAAAAGTGATATTTAATAATGTTGTGCTTGGTTTTGGTATGCATATCTAGATTCTTTGATATGTTGATAGCACTAGTGTTATCATGGAAGATAACCACTAGATCTTTGATTTCTATCTTCATACCTACCAACAGTTGCTTGAAAAAAATAACATTGGAACAATTAACTGTTGCTGCCACATATTTTGCCTCTATTATGGACTGAGAAATATAGTTTTGCTTCTTGCTTGTCCAAGATACTATCCTTTTACCAAGTAAGAATTCTCCACCATTAGTGCTCTTTCTATCATCAACACTTCATTCCCAATCAACATATGTGAAGGCTTTCAAGTCCAAATTGCGTCCTTTCTTGTACCATAATCCATAGTCTTTAGTACCTTTCAGATACCTCATGATTCTCTTGGTTGCCATCATGTGATTTTCTTTGAGATTTGCTAAGAATCTTTCCACCATACCAACTACTAATGCAATATCAGGCCTAGTATGTACAACATACTGTAATTTTCCAATCATTGCTCTATATGTGGTTTGATCTACTTCTTTTGAATCATCATTTTTGCAAAGCTTATGTCCAGTAGACATAGGTGTTCCAACTAGCTTTGAATCTTCCATTCCAAATTTATTTAGTATCTCTTTGATATATTTAGATTGAGCAATGTAGATACCATCTTTCTTTTGTTGAATTTGTAATCGAATAAATAATTTTATCTCTCCAATCATAGATATCTCAAATTCTTTACTCATCTCTTATAAAAATGCTTTGCATAAATCATCATTTCCCATAAATAAAGTGTCATCCACAAAAATTTCTGCCAATATAATCTTCTTGTCTAGTCCTTCTTTGACATACACATTGCTGTTATAATTTGTTCTTTGAAAACCAATCTTTATCAAGTAGTTATGAAGTCTTTCATATCAGGCTCTAGGAGCTTGCTTGAGACCATACAATCCTTTGTGAAATTTACAAACCATATCCCTTTTTCTAGGATCCACAAAACCTTTAGGTTGTTCTATGTAAACTTCCTCTTCAAGAACTTCATTTAGGAATGCAAATTTTACATCCATTTGATAAAATTTAAATCCTTTATGTGCAACATAAGAAAGTAAAGTTCTAAGACTTTCCAATCTAGCAATAGGAGAAAAAGTTTCATCATAATCAATACCTTCCTCTTGAGAATAACCTTTGAATACTAGCCTTGCTTTGTTTCTAGAAACTTCTCCATCTTCATTCAACTTATTTATGAAAACCCACTTTGTGTCAATTACATTTCTATCCTTGGGTCTAGGAACAAGAGTCCAAGTCTTATTCCTCTCTATTTGTTCTATTTCTTCATTCATAGCTTTAATCCAACTTTCAATATCCAAAACATCTTTCACTAATCTAGGTTCAAATTCAGTAAGCAAACATGTACCTTTCAATTTTTTTCTTGTCATTGTTCCATCTGACTTGTCTCCAATGATGTGATCAGGTGCATGGTGCCTTTTGACATATCTTTCTAGAATAGTACTTTGGATTTAGAATTTGTTCCACTAACCTCACCATTATCTTTTGTATCAAGCTCAGGTCTCACTGTCTGTGACTTGGGTTCATCAAACTTGGTTTGCTATAGCAACAACTTGGTAGCTTCTAACTATGACTCATGTCCTTTAGACTATGACTCAGGTTGTACTGGTTGTAACTCGATAGCTTTTGGAGATTTTGAGGACTTGGGAAGTGAAGTCTACTGACTTCCAATTTGATTTGGCAAAGTATTAGGTTCATAGTAGACAAATCTTATTTAATCCTCAGGTTCTTTGTTGCTTTCTTCTTCACTCTTTTCTTCAAACTCAACAATTCTTACATGTGAACTTTCTATGATTTTATGAGAAGTTAGATTCAAACATTTGTATGCTTTACTTCTGTAGGAGTATCCTAGGAATATGCCTTCATCACCTTTGACATCAAATTTACCTTTCCTAGATTCCTTCAAGATATAACATTTTCTAGGTCAAATACTTTCAAGTAGCTTACATTAGGTTTGTAGCCATACCATAGTTCATAAGGAGTTTGATTTGAGTCTTTCTTCAAATTTACTTTATTCAAGGTATGAATTGATGTACTGATTGCTTCCTTCTAGTATTTGATTGCAACACTCTTTTCTATCATTAAGGTTCTTGCACAATCCATGATGGATTTGTTTCTTTTTTCAACTATACCATTCTGCTAAGGTGTACCAGGGGTTGATACTTGTCTCTTAATTCCTCTTTCAATGCAAAATTCATTGAACTCATTGGAAATGAACTCACCACCTCTGTCTGATCTTAAAAAATTTTGCTTCTTTCCATTTTCTTTCTCTACTCTTGCCAGATACTACTTAAATTTTTGAAATGTTTTAGACTTTTCTTTCAGATACATTATAGTCATCATTCTAGAATAATCATAAAAAAAAAGAATAAAATACTTATCTCCACTATAACTCTTTATTCCAATAGGTCCACATAAGTCTGTATAAACTAGCTCCAAGACTTCTTCAGAATTATAGTCCTTCCTTTTGAAACTAGTCTTTCCCATCTTACCAATTTGATAATTTTTACATAGGCCCATATTAGGTTTCCTCAAACTAGGAATACCTCTAACTCTTTTCTTCTTTCTTATGCCACAACCAAATGTCTTCTACTTGAGCAATAAAACATGAACTTTCACTAAGATCTAGGTAGAATAGGTTACCTTTTGTTTGTTTTCTAGACCCAACCAGATTTCCTTTTCCATCTAGCAACTTGGCCTTCCCATTAATGAATTCTACCTTGAATCCAATGTTATTCAATTGTGCCACACTCAGTAGATTATGTTTTAGTCCTTCAAACCAATAAGCATTATCACATCTAAGTTTTTTTGTTAGTAAGATACAACCTTTTCCTTTTATGTAGCATGGTTCATTGTTTCTAAATCTCACATTTCCACCATCATAATATTCCAAATGTTCAAATTTTGTTTTGTTAGTAGTCATATGATGTGAGCAACCACTATCAATAATTCATATATCATTTTTGCTAACATGAGAGATAAGTACCATTTTATCTCCTTCATCATCAGATTCATCTTTTACAACAATATAAACCATTTCATCATCTTCACTACTATTTGAATCTTTAGCCATAAAACAAGATTTCTTACCTTTTTCCTTGTAGTCTTTAAAGTTCTTGAAATCCTTCTTGCCCTTGTACTTTTTGTGCTTCTTTTCATCTCTAACTTCTCTGTTTGGGCACCTTACAGCAATGTGTCCAACTTCTTCACAAGAGAAGCATATTAAAGTAATTTTACCTTTAAACTTTCCTTTGCCTCTGGGATACCTTCTTGTAAGCAATGCTTTAATGGTTTCAAGATTATTGTCAGAACTTTCTTCCTCTTCACTTTTAGATTGTTTGCTTTTAGATGTTTTAGCTTTCTTCTTGAATGATACCTTGGCTTCAAATGAAAACTCAAGATTGTTAGAACTACGAGTATAATTATCATAGTTATCTAGTTCAAATGTAGTCAATCTTCCAACTAGAGCATCCAAAGTTATCTTGTTATATGGATCACTTCTCATCTCTTGAATAGTAGACACTCTGATTGCATAGATAGGAAAAAGGGTTCTAAGTACCTTGCTTACCACTGTTACATCTTTAATTGTTCCTCTAGAGGCTTTGATAGCACTGACACTAGCTTTGATTCTTTCAACAATTTAGAAATTTTTTCATCCTCTCTCATTTTCATCTGATCAAACTGGCCTCTCAAGCTTTTTGCCTTGGCTCTTTTTATGTTATCATCACCTCCATAGTTATCCTTTATTTTGGTCCACATGTCCTAAGTAGTAGCACATCCTTTGACCTCATCAAACTCAACATAGTTAAGAGTTAATGCAATGTCAATTATCATGATGTTATAATTTTTCTTTTCAACAATTTGTTCCATAGTCAATGTTCCAATAGGAGCCTTGTAAGCATTTTCCAAGTATTTCAAACCTAAATCACTAATGGTTTCCAAGTACAACTTCATAAGTTCCTGCCATGCCTTGAAGTTATCTTTGTTCAACTTTGGAATATCTCTTTTATAAGACATCTTGATCTTTAGCTTAAGTTGTTGAAGCCTTTTCTACAAGCACCAAAAGCTCTGATACCAATTGTTGGAAATATAAGAAGAGTAACTAAGAGGCGGGGTGAATCAGTTACCACAAAATAAATTTCAGATCCCTTATATGTCAATAAAAATCAAAACATAAACTCTGAATAAATTGTATTCTGTTGTTACTCGGCAAACACTTAGGCACTCGGTTAACACTAGCAAATACTATAACTTGGCAAGCATTGAGATTCAACTGTAACTTGGAAATAAATGAATATATGATCTTAATGTGATTAACCTTAAATTTAACTTAGTTTTATACACATAAAATAAATAGCATGAACACAAGTGATACCAAGATTTAACACGAAAACCCAATTTGGAAAAAACTACCAATTGCAACTAGTTACTGTTTTCACTCTTTTGAAGTGAGCCCTGTTAGGAGCCAAAATTGTTAAAGGTTACAAAACACACTGTTACATGTGATCTTGTTAGAGGATTTAATCATCCATTTAGGAGTGTCCTTGTTAGAGGTCTTCAAGACACTTCAAATAGAAATGTCACATTGTTAGAGGATTTACAAATAGTTTTTAAGCCAACTCTATTAAGAGATATATATCACTGCTACAATGGTTAGAAAGTAACAATGAGATGACCTAATTTCTAATGAAACTAAATTTCTAACTATAGATCTCAATTCTAGCTTTAATACTTGATCCTTCCTAATCGAATGTATCTTTGCATCTCTACAAGGATATTCTGCTTATCCTTCTAATTCGCTTCCTCTAAGCATCTTCAAATCTTCTATTTTCTTCCACACATTCAATCCTCAACTTGACATATTTATATTTTACACATTTTCAAGTCAGCTTGAATACAACTTAGAATACTTAATATTCATCTCCTCAGCTAGCTAGAACCAACAAACAAATCAATTGAACTCAATATGCCAAAACAAGAAAATCCTTTGTTAGTCAACTTTGCTCGGTAGACACTAACCAAAATAAATTTTCATGTGTTAACCAAGTGAACTCAGTTAACACTTCATATTCACAAAGTTCCTTGGGTAATCAAGTGAGCTCAGTTAAAAATGGTTCCATCCAACATTCCCTTCATTAACTGAGTGGGCTTGGTTAACAGTCAACTTCTGCGATCTTCCCTTTGTCACTCGAGTGGACTTAGTAGACACTATATTTTGAACTTGGAAAACTCTAGAATGCTCAATAGACACATGAAACTATCTTCATCACCTGAGTGAGCTTGACATACATTGACTAGAAATGATATGATACTTTGTGTAACATCAAAGACAATACACAATTAACCAATTGTTTTTAAGACTCCTATTTAGCCACCTCTCAACGAATGTCAGAGTTATCCAAAGTAGGTGTAGGGAGAAGAATATGAAGAGGAGGATGATGATTAACATCAACCACCTTAGATGAGGGTTGTCCATATCTGCCATCATAGATTGAATGATTGAGTTTACAGTGAGAGTGATTTCTCACAAATTCTGTCAGTCGAGTAGACTAAACAATGTGTCATGTATGGCAGTCGATAAAGCATGGAAGACTGTTAAGAAGGATCATGAATATGATCTTTCCAAGTTGCCAAGATATCTATTGGCAAAAAACTTTACATCAATGAGGAAAGGGAAAAATTCGATGTGTAAGTTTGGATCAATGATTATATGTATTTTATTTTATGTTCAGAATTATTTTCTTGGTATTGGAACTATTGTTTGAGAGAAAGGAAAACCTATCAAAAGACAAATTAGTGAATTCATAACAGACAATTTTGAGAATGTTATGGATATGTATTTTGAAGATTTCAAACAAAGGATGAGGATTCCAGTAGCTAGATATGAATTACTACAATGATTTATTCTTTCTAGTAGAAAAAAATAATACATTTGTACATGCAATGAAGGCTAGGAAATCATGGCTAAAATTATTTGATTATGAAGTTGATAGTGACAATGTGATTGTAAATATTGATGCACTACTTAAAGAAGAGATTAATGGAAAAACAAAATCCATTAGAAAGTATGAAGAAGCTAAGGCAAGAATCATAGTTGATATCAAAATAGCTTCAAAAGAGAAGAAAATAAATAAAATGATTGAAGACCTAGAGGAGAAACTAGGCACTCACATCAAAGGAAAGAAACCTTTGAAGATTACACAAGGTCTTGGTGAAGATGAAGACAAAGACAATGGTGATGAGGCAGTAGAAGAAGAAGAAGGAGATCGTGGTAAATCCCTAGTAGTGGTCACTCCACTAGTGAAGAAGGCTAAAACTATAAAAGTCACAAAACCTAAGACAAAGGAGGATACAATGAAGCTAGTAGTTGCAGTTCTCTCTCCTCCTACACCATCCAAGCCAAGAACCAGAGCGAAAATAACTAGTGTTGAACCTTCAATAAAGAAAGGGGTAGAAAAGATTACAATACTGAGTGGCTCCAGTATAGAAATGAAGAAAAAACAAGCCCTTGTAAGCTAGACAAAAAGAAAAAAATTAGTAAAGAAGAAATAAGGTGAAGAGAAAGATGCAGAGAGTACTAAATTAGATGAATCCAAACATCATCGAGTATTAGTACCTAAAAGATCAATGAATATTGATGAGGTATGTGCCGATATTAGAAGCTCTATAGGCTTATCAAGTTTTAGATTTGTAAAGTATGATACATTGAATAATGATAAAAAATCCAAAGTAGAGGAGACCATGATAGATGTGATGGCTAACAATAAATTGGCTCACATTGAATAGGAAAAGAAGATTCCAATTGATTTGTACAATAGATTAGAAAGGAAGTGGCAACATTCAAATGAAGTAGAGAAACAAATAAGAGAAGGTGCATTGGCCAAAAATATGCCAGAGTTATCTAGGGATCAAAATTCAACATTTTTGGACAAATATAGCAACCGATTTGTTCTTAAGTTTAGAATTTTAATTTTTCTTTAGAATAAGATTGAAGTTGTAGTACAAATAAATGAGTTATTATGGAAAATGATGTTTGGTCTAACAACTAAAGGAGTAGAACATGAGAAAGAAATAGAGATTGTGACCATCAAAGATGATCATAGTGATGAAGAGAGCTTAGGTGTGTTGAGCCCAAAAGGAATAATTTCACCTATTCATATCACCATACGTGAAACACCAGTTAGTGAGAAACAAAATCCCTCACACATTGAAGGAGAAGAGAAAGAAGTAGAGCAACCAGCCAAATAAATTAGTGTAGAAACTTCTACCATAGGTCAAGAAGGACCAAATGTTTTAGGACCTCAAATTGAGGGAAGCAAGGAAGTAGGACATAGAATAAAGAATATAGTGTGGAGTGCTACTATTTTCATCTCGAGCACTAAAGTTTAGACAAGACCAAGTGGTGACACCCCATCACCTACTCCTACAAAGACAGTGCCGAATAGTAGCACTCCATCCCCAAGAAAAGGAAAATCAATACAGAACAATTCTCTAGATATTATTGTTATTCTGGATGAAGTCATTGAGATGCCAAAATGGGATCTGGAAAATCTCACTTTGGAGTAAACTATCATGTTCTAAGAGATTTTATCAAAGAAGAAGAAACAAGAATAAATTGGAAGAGAACAACAACAAAAAAAAGTGTTGCATGAAATAAAAGAAATATTTGTTGATTCTTTTGATGTAAAGAATATTGATGGTAAAGCCCTAATTATTTCCTTGCTTGTATATATTGTTGAAAAAATAAATGCTATAGATATTGAAGCAAATGAGAAATTAATGGCATGGTCACCAAATATATTTGACAATAAATTTATAGAGAAAATCTCTACAACCATTGTCGAGTGAAAGGTTGAATTACATGCACGTGTATAGAACACAAAATAACTTGTACATAAGATACAACATTTGTATAAGATTTTATGTGATGTGCCAAGATTCACAAATGATTTTTAGGAAAACATACAATGGATTCAGGTTGAAATGAATCAAACAGGTAGCTTTATTTCACACTCAGCAGAATCCAACATAATGCATTGCAATAAACTATTGCTATCATAAGGAAATTTGGCCAAATTACAAATAGGTGACAACAACATGCAAGAAAAAATGATCTCAATCTAGTAAATGTTGATACCTCATCTAGGGGTTATGAAATGAGGATTGAAATCAGCAAAAGATCTAATTTAGATAGATCATAATCTTTCGATTGATGACATTTTAATTGACTTAGCCATGAGATTGGAATTGCAGATTCATGTATTGGAATCAACTAGAACCACATAGATCATGCTCTTGCCATGATCAACTAGATAGATAAACCATTTATTGAAAAATATGGCTTGATTTCACCCACTCAGCCCCAAAAACAACCATAAGTGACAAAAACAAGGGGAATTCAATACTCATGATTACATATTGAATGAAATAATGATAAGATCAGGGAGTAAACAAGAGCCAACATTAAAAAGATAGACATGGTATGACATAGACACAATAAAACTATTTAAAGTCATGTACTATATGTATTAATATCTTGTTCTTTGATTATATAGTCAGCAAAAAGTTTTGAAGTTTTATAAGAATTGAGTCATAGGCTTAGGAGTACTCTTATTCTTATTCTTTTATTGTAATGTTGATGTAATCATGAAAACGTATTTTTTCCACTAATATCAAAGGGGGAGATTGCTTGTATCTCAAAATCTTGTCATCTATTAGCGTCAAACACTTAGTTATATATCATGCAAAGTTAGTCGATCATCACTGTGGTTGAGCTACTCTATCTAGAATAAGTCATATGAAAACTTATCACTAAAAATGTATATGATAAGCTCTATAGGATCCAAGAAAGTCTTTGGTCATTGAGTATTTTTAGTATAAGCCAAGCCTAGTGAATGTCGAGAAGATATAACACATTGATGCCAAGTTATATAGAGAGTTTTGAGTATAGTTCAGATTGAGCCACAACAACAAGAACTGTAACAACCAAGAATTAGAGATAGTAAGTGTTGAGAAACATAGATTTGACATTCAAGTCAGAAATGATACAAACTTTGAGCTAAATTTTTTCAAGATGACATAGACACACCATTTAATATTTTTAGATGTTCTTACAGAGGCTATTACACATTTATGATGTGGATCATAGATCCCTATGAGTGGTGAACAACCAATTAGAAGTAAAGGGAAGAGTCTAGAAAACTCATTAGAAATCTTTAAATAGATAGATCAAAACCCTTTATCTATAATACATAGAATGAGCAAGCAAGATATGCTTGTGATCACAGAGTAGATCAAAGTGTGAAAGCAGGAACATTGTGAAGAAGGTAAAAGAGTTAAGTTTTGATATTTTAGAATATAGATAGTAACCTTACGAAGCAGTGAAGGATAGAGAAAAGGTAAATTAGATTGAAGATCAGATCAGAATTGAAGAGAGGAGATCTATAATCAGTAGTAAAGTGTAGACCAAAGGATCAGGTACGGAATCATAACTGTGTTAGGGATAATCTCTTAACAGAGTAGTTTTAATAGACCTTTTGTAAATCTCTTAACCAAGTCCTTACTTTATTATAAGTGTAAAATCTTCTCACAAGGTAAGATCTAATAGTCTTAATAAACTTTAATAGTGTAAGGGTAGAACATCAAAAGTGATCAAAATTTTACCCTAACAGGTTAACTTTATTACTGTAGTATGAAGATTTGTTGGTGTCATCCCCACCCCAGTATTAGCTTCAGCTTGGAGGGTTTTTGGGTAGCCAAATCTTTGTATTATGTGTTTATATTTTATGCGTGTAATTGATACTTAAATCTACATGTTACAACATTTGATTTTACTAGTTATGTTATGCATGAATTAGATATGAGATGAAAAAATGGTGAATACAATAAAGTTGTTTTAAGGGATACTCCCCACCCCGCCCTCAGTATCTTGTTTCCCAACTAAGACTTCCAACACTAGACTACAACAGTCACCATTTTTCTATAATGAGGAACCTACAAATTTTGAAGATTCTACACAAATTTGTCAATACACATAATTTAGGTGATACAAAAAATGGTTTATAAAATCTAGTTATAATTTTCATCATTGAGTGTTAAAAAAAAATTCAATTTAGGTTTTCAAAAAATATTAAAAATATAAAATTCTTCAGAAGTTTTTTAGTTACAATTTTTTATTACAAGTTGAATGTTCTTGATGAAATTGCAGTGCAGATGTAGATAGTAAACACATATGAGTTTAGAAAATCTAGAAAAAAATCATTATCTTTATTCTCTAACAATAAGCAACATCTAAAGGATGAGGTTCTCTAAAAAATTATTATCAAATCAAAGGTTGTGCAATAATGATTCTGCAAAATGAAATGAATAATAATTTTAACAATTTTACACTATAGAAGTTTATATAAGAAAAATTTGATCGACAAATAGAAATAAAGTGTGATTACCTTTGTGGTTGTTGTGTGTTAATACAAAATTTTGTTGCATATGAGAATGAAATTTTAAGAACTGTATAGTTGAGATAGAAGAGATGGTTTAATTTTAGTATTTCTTTTAAATGATGGTGATTTCTAAATATAGGAGGGAAGTAAAATAGTTTGTCATATCTTACACTAGTGCACTTATTTGTGGCAAACGTTATCAAGTTGTTCATGAAGAGGGTGAAGGTTCCCTATAACTCAAACTTGTGCATAGGATAGACAATTGTAGGCATGATCTTTGTGTAATTTTCAAATAGCATCTTTGTGTATTTTGGGAAGTATTCTTGTATTAGTCTTCTATGTAGGTTGCATTTTAGAATTCCATACCCAATTTCAAGTATGAATTGTAGGTAAGGCTGACAAGAAAATCTTGTGGTCTTGGTGCATTTGATGTGGTTATAATGTGTGATAGGGAAATAGTTTACTAGCATAGAGTGCAAAGTGGCTATTATAGTGACAAATGCAAAAATTTTGTTCCTATTGTTCTTGTTACCTTCCATTAGAAAAAAATATTTTAATATAAATATGAATTTATATCAGAAGTAAGTTTGTGATAGTATTATAGAATTTGAAGTGGTGAGCGTTTTCTTACCACTTGGATATTTTACGAGGATAATGTTTTTAGAGAAGATGTAGTACATTCATCATTTGGTATGTCAATGAAAGTAAATAAGCCCAATCAAATGATAGTTGTGACTCTTGGATCACTATGCACTATGTTCATGAGAAGTAGAAGCATTGTGCTTCATATTGGTTGTATTGCAAATATTTTTTACAAACTTCTATAAGGACATGTGTGTGATTTTAGAATTATGACCAGAAAGAAAGAGCAATATGTTTCTTAGTATAATTTACAATAAAGTATTAAATTTCAACAATAGTTGAAGTAATTTTATATTTGAGAAAAGTGTCTTCCTATAGTAGTAACATAGGAAAATTCTTCGCCTATAATCTTTAATTGAAATCATGTTTCTTCTTGCTCATGAGATGCTACAAGCACACCAAAGTTACCAATTTGATAGATAATTTGCGAATATACCATTTGAGAAATTGTTGTCTTACGTGTTTCCCTCTACCACTTGCAAATAATATTATTTTTTTGGACTTTTGTTTTGAAACTCAACTATGCAAAATAGTCAACATCATATTTCTTTTATATTGTGTCTATTTATTTATTGTAAAACTCTTTAGATGAAAACACACACTAGGAGAAAGTAAAGGAAATAATTTATCGATCAATATATTGGTAATATTCATTGTTATAGTCATTTGATCATGCCTATCAATTAGATTGACATGTGTAATTGATGTTTTTTGTTAAGCTATTAAGTTATTTTTGCAAGTTGACCCATATGTGACCAATACATCACCTTCAAAGGAAATTATTGATTATGTTCTTTAGATTCAAATTGTGGTAGATGGATAATAGTTTTCCAACTTTGATCCACAACAAAGTAAATCACTTTAGGTTTGAAATAAATGGATGAAGTTTTTTTGAACAAAAATGAGCAATTTTTATTTGAATTTGTGAAGCGAATTTCCTTTTGTTCTATTGAGCATCATCTAAGGATTCTATTTTATTCATAGTGTTGCTATTGACACAAAAGTTTGCACCCTTTCTCAAGGTATGACCCGCAAGTGACCTTGTGTAACATGGAAACAACATCCAAGTGTGGGACTTGTACTTTAAGGCTGAATCTCAGGAGAAGGCTGACTTCCTCACTATTGGGGTGCACCTAAACTATAGCTCAAGAGGCAAAGGGAGAGAGAACTAAAATTAAATGTAGAAAGGGAAAGGGGGTAATGCATCGAGATAGAACTAGGGTTACAACTGTACCCACAACTACACAAATCATCAATGAAAACCCAAATAGATAGATCTCAACTCAAATCTACTCTTTTAGAATTTACATGAAGGTAAAAACTAATTAAATGCTGCAAGGAAAAAAGTTCACAAGATAACATTTAGCAGAAAACTACACATGGCATGCAAACATGAAAGAACAAACACAAAATAGCCCATACAAGGAAACAAATTCACAATACATTAGATTAGTAAGATGAGGTAAAAAATAAGTTTTCTATTCATGAAAGGCAAGAATTGCAAAGCGTAATGCTGCTACAAAATATAAGTAGAGAGGAACTGTGACAACATGTTTACAACTTGCCTTTATAAAGTTCAGGCATACCTCAGATACAACCTTGAGTTTAAACTCCAACCAAGGTGGAGTTGAGTTTCTTAGGAGAGCATTAATGAGAATAAAAAACAAATCTGATCATAGAGTGCAATTCGATGCTAGAAGTAACAAGAAGAGACCAAAACTAGTGCACCCAGCCGCAAGAGATCAAATCAATCATATTTGAACATTATATGCATTAAAGAAGCATAGAGTGCATTGGCATCATGCCAATCAAGGCCCAAGAAGTTTTTGGGAATTGAAGAATTGGACTTGATGGCATGAAATGGCTAAAAAGTGTGAGAAGGGATAACAAGACGTGTTATCTGCCCATAATATGCAAGGTTGACCATGGGGGAAATTTTCATTTGCCCAAAAAGATGTTGGTCATTGATGAAGGAATTTTCCACCACATGGCAAAATTCTGGAGTCTAGAGCATTAAAGAAGCATTACAACGTGAAGAAACTCTGAAATGGAGACAAATGGAAAAATATCATGTAATTCTGTTTGACCAAATAGATTGTCAATCTTTTAACCCTTTGTGGAATATCCATCATCGATCTACAAATACATGTTTGACTAACTTAAATGCTGGAGATGGGGCCCTCCACCATGTGGCTCAACTCTAGATCTTGGAAGCTTGTGGAGACTCTATTGCATGAAGAAATGCCAGAATGGAAATGCATGGCAACATCTTGTGCTTTCATAAAAATGGCCAGATAGCTTGCAAGAACATGAGAACCATCAGATCTCATAGCATGAAAATCAAGCCCACTGTCAATCTCATCTACAAGAATACAACCCATACAAGACTTATTTGATTATATATCAGTGATGGGCTGAATGGGGGGCAAAAATAGCCAACAATTACCTTGGTTAGTAGAGTCTATTTTTGAGCTATAAAAATATAGCAAATGATGATATGATACTGAACTTAGTAAGAGGTAATATACTTAAGTATTTGAAAATGACAAATGACATGAGAAATAGAAGTATGAGTGAGATAGTACATGGTTTCATCATGTGCATGTTCTCTTGAGAGGAAATCATCATCAGACATTGTGTATTTTTCTTGACTTATGTAGAAACCATGATATGAGATAGAAATGCATAAACATGGACCAAGGGGAAAGTGATTTTTTTTTTAAAATACTAAATTCTATTGAATTATTAAATTTTTAAGAAAGTAAAGTCCAACAACATAATTGCAATGGGAGTGAATCAGTTGTAAGCTTAATTTTTTATTATAAACTTTATCAAATCTGAAACACATACTCAATATATGCATAACCACAAGATTACAACCATGTAAAGTGACACAAGATATATCTTAACTATGGAAAGTTTTGATTAGAGAAAAAACCTCAGTGGGAATGATGCACACAAGATGATGCCCTAATATAAAATTTCCTTGCAAAAGGATGTGACCCTATTAGGAGTCAATTCAATACAATCAGTACATATGAGTCTCTATTAGGAGAGTACAAATCCATTCTAGAATAGTCCAACCCTATTAGGAGCTTCATCAATCCTGTTAGGAGCTAATAGGAAGTCAACTAAACCTACCATCCAAATTACTTTAGAATTGTCTTCACATAATAATTCTTAGGATAACATATCCAAGGTTTTAGTGAATGATATGAAAACTTATATTGCTAATATAGTTCCTTTAAATTTCTCAACACATCATCCTCAACATTCTCTTCTTTGATCTCATCAAATTTGCATCAAAATTCACATACAACAATGATCATGCATTACAACGCCTATGTAAATTACAACCAACAAAAAAATCTTTCCATTATACCAATACCTAAAACAACTAATTGAGTCTTTCTTGAGGCTTTCCCAATGTATAGTGAAAATATAGGATTTCATTAAGATATTACATTACATGTTACATTACAAATATAAATTCCAAAAAATATATAACCAAAAGTCAGCCTCGAGATAATAACCCACACATTATCCTTCATAGATCTTCACAAAATAATCAATTGATTCTATCGTCTCTAACATATCATGATGGATACATTTCCAACCAAAATACAAGCTCGCTCAACAAGATTCAACATTACCAAATAGATACAAATCAAATATCAATACTCTATTCCCTATGTAGTTGCCTAGCACCAGTCTTCCATAAAATTGTCAAAACTAACTCAAATATTTATTAAATATTTCTATAAACATAGATACATGATAAAGACATATCCCCAAACATGATTATGAGCTTGTAGAGCATAATTCTCTAATTTCTAACCACATTAAACAAAACTATCTCTATAACTCTGACTATTTTATCTAGAAACCCAATATATTTACATCATTGACAAACCAAGTGATGAATACAACATATAAGCACTCAATAATCTCTTCAAACATGCCAAAATATTCTTGCAAAGGACTAGTCTTTAAAATTCATGCTAACAATATCCCCCTTTTGCATTGATGATAACATATGATGGAAAACCATATGCCAAAAATAACAAACTAAAAATGGAACTTCTCCCCCATTGATATCAATAAGCTTTTACTAATATCAATAAAAAATGAATACTCCTCGACATACATAATTCTACCCCATACAAAAATGATGTTCTCCCCCATAGATGTATAAGGTTTTTCATGTATTAATTGCCTTGATTGACATCAATGAAAAATATGTTATTACTCCAATTCTTGAAGTTCAATCATCTCCAATATTATCTTAAAAAGATCACCAAGTGCCAAAAGACATTTTTATACAATACACAACCAAAGAGTTCTTAATAAATCTAGCTAAAAAGTGACCACTACCCCAAAGAAAACATCACCAAATATATTGTTTAGATGAAAGAAAAATATTTGAATGTATTGGATTGATGTAATCTTACATTAACTACTTTGAAGAAGGTTGGGGAATAACCCCAAGAATGCTTCTTAAAAACTCAAGCATGTCCTGATCTAAAATTTTAATAAGTATGTCTACTATTTGTTCCTTTGTGCTAACATACTCCAATCTAATGTCCTTCTCTAATACATTCTATCTTAGGAAATGCTACTTTGTTGCAATTTCCTTAGTCTTTGAATGCAACACTAGATTCTTTAACATAATAGTTGTACTTGTGTTATCACAATCAATGATAATAGGTTATATAAAGTTAATATCTATATCTTGAAATATTTGTTTCATCCAAATAATTGTATTATAGTTATTTCCTACTCCAACATACACCGCTTCTACTGTAGATTGTGATATGCAATTTCTTTCTTACTTAGCCATGAAACCAATCTTCCTCCCAAGAAGAATGCTCTACTACATGTAGTCATCTATATTTATTGTCCATTCTACATCATTATATATACAAGATGAATTCATGTGATTTTTCATTCCATAAGCCATAATCTGGTGACCCCTTCAAGTATTAGAATATCCTCTTCACTACTACTAAGTGTGTCTCTTTAGGATTTTCTTGGAATCCTGCTAGAATTCAAATTTTATTAGCTATATCTTGTCTTGTGTGTGTCAAATACTGCAATCCTCTAAATATAGATTTGTATCTTGTTGGTACTATATTAGGAGAGTCATCTATACAAGTGATAATTTTCATCTTGTAACCATAGCATTCCAACTGGTTTACAATTTTCTAATCCAAACCTTGTTAAAAAATTGTTAAGATGCTTAGTTTGTGATATGAAAATTCCATCCGTGTTTTGAGTTATTTCTAATCTCAAAAATTATTTCATCTGGCCAGTCATACTCATCTAAAATTCATTCTTCATCTCCTCTAAAAAATTATCACTAGCTTCATCACTTCCTCCAAATATAATATCATCAATAAATAGTTCAATAACCAATAAATTATCTTCATTATTTATTAGGTACATGTTAATATCTACATTACCTTTCTTGAATCCCAAACTGTATAAATTTTTATCCAATATTTCATAGGAAGCTCTAGGTTCTTTCTTTAATCTATATGATTTTTTTTCTAGTCTAAAAACTATATCTCTTTCTTTTGTTACTAGAAATCTAGCCAATTATTCAATGTAAACTTCTTCCTCAAGTTCTTCATTTAGAAAAGCTAACTTAAAATCCATTTCATATACCTTAAATTTTTGTCATATGCATAAGACAAAAACATTGTTATTTCTTCAAGTCTAGCAAGAGGGGGAAATTATCCTCAAAATCAAGTCCTTATTGTTGTGAATAACTTTCCATACTAACCTTGCTTTTTTTCTTACCACTTACCCTTTCTCATTCATATAATTTTTGAATAGAGACTTTGAACCAATGATGTTCTTGTCTTTACATCTAGGGACCAATCCCCATGTCTTCTTCTTTTCAATATACTCAAAATCTTCTTTCATAGTCTTTATTGAAAATTCATCCTTAAAAGCCTCATCTACAGGCTTAGGTTCAACTTGTGAAATCAAACATATAAAGCTTCACTTACCTTGTTCATTCTTATCACTTCCTTGTTTGCACATCCAATGATCTAATTATAGGATATTTTCTTGCAACATATTTTTGTTTTCCCTAATTTGTTCAGAATTCTACTCTAATTTCTTATCTTGGTTTGGTTCTTGGTTCTTCTCTTAGTTTTTCTACTTGCAAGTCATTGTCAATTTCATAAAATAGTTTATTCTCATCATTCTAATTGTTAGGCCTTTTATTTGTATCCTCGTCTAAATCATAATCAAGAATCCTTTCCCAAATGGTAAACTTCTCATCAACTTTGACATTAGTACTTTCAATGATAGTCTTTGATCTCCGATCAAAACATCTACATGCATTGTCTTTAAAGAATATCCAAGAAACATAACTTCATCACTTCTAGAATTAAACTTTCCAATATAATGTTCTTATTTGATATAACATTAACTTCAAAAGATTCT
This sequence comes from Cupressus sempervirens, assembly GCA_028749045.1. Taxonomy (NCBI): domain Eukaryota; kingdom Viridiplantae; phylum Streptophyta; class Pinopsida; order Cupressales; family Cupressaceae; genus Cupressus; species Cupressus sempervirens. The sequence goes on from CM053783.1 coordinate 306,939,926, forward strand.
AAAGTACTTCATTTTAGGGGTATATCCAAACCAAAGTTCTTGTAACTAGGTGTCTTACTAGTGCCTTGTCTGATCTAAACTTTGTTCATTATATATACTATGCTCTTTAATATTAGCCTAAACTGATAATGTAATTGGTAATTCTATGAATATATGTAAAAGAGTCATATTTTTTGTTATGTTATCATTGATGTCAAAGTCTCAGTTGGCTAGACATAATACTAACTCAGTAGAGTACTTTATCATTATGATTGATGAAGAGGATTTGAAGAAAGTATGTTGAAGAAAGAGTAGATAAATATGGTATACAATGAGAACTTGAAGGAGTTGGAAAATGATAATATAATGCTGATGTTATTATTTTATAATCATGTAATATTATAATGTATTGAGCTATGAAAGCTTAACCGAGTCACATGATTAAAGAAGGAAGATTGCATTTGTTGAGTGACAAAATATTAACTAAGAAAATAGAAAAGTAAGAGGGAAATTGAGTATTGCTTGAGAAAGTCTAGTATTAACTAAGTAAAATATTATGTTCACCAAGTAAAAACCAGGACACCAAATTGAAAGTTATGGAATCAAAAGTGTGAGTCAAAGGTTTTTACATTATCAATGATTGGGAATATTCAAGAGGGATGTAATGATGGAGATTAAAGAAAGATAAGGAAGAGCACATAGTTCTATGAATAGTTCTATTTTCTATGTGGTTAGGTACATTGGATTTGAGATCGATGATTGTGATTAAGTAGCAATAAATAGAAGAATCTAGAAGCACAAAAATGACAATTTAAGGAGATTTTCAAGATTATTGATGTTTCTGATTGAATGTTTGTTTGAATTTGATTAAGTGATAATAAAATTAGTGTGAATGAAAAGTTCCTAAAGGTGAAAGAAGACAATTGAACCAGATGAACCAAGAAGAGTTAAGGAAGGAGAAAGAGAAGGTGTGAATCAACCAATTAGGAGAATAAAATAGAAGATAAGAAATAACATCGAATAGAAAGGAGATTTGAATAAGAAAGGTAATGTTATACCTAAATAGATCATTTTTACATTGTTACTCATTGTAACAAAAAATCTTGTAAACCGAGTGGACCTAACAAGTTTGTGAAATCCTATACAATAAAATTGATTTGTGGTATTTGTAAGTCCTTTAGAGAAGGAAACACTTTAGAAAAGATCAAGGATTGATAAGGTCTAGATGATCTTTTGGTTATAATAAGGTCATATTAATAATGTGTTTGTAACCTTTAATAAGGTTGGCTCCTAATAGAGCTCACTTTAGAAGGGTGAAAACTTTTGGGTTGTTGGTCTCAAGTGGGTTTTCCCTCCACAAGGTTTCCACATTAAATATTGGTGTCAAATGTGTTATTTTTATTATGCTACAAGTTGTTTTACATGTTAGTTTTATTTTTACTACAATTTGATAACAACTAAGTTTATGGTTGGTAATAACTAAGTGATATTAATCTCAGTTAGTTATAACATAATATTGAATGAACAATTTGAGTAAAGTGATTAATTAACTTAATTGAGAAGTTAAATGAATACACTGAGTGAAATTTTACAATGATTATGAATGTTAGTACTAAAATTGTTTGAAGGGACTATAGATCACTAATTTACACCCCACCGCCCTCCCCTCTCCCCACAATTAGAGCACAATGTTGGGAGTAAGAAGTTTAAAGGAACTTGAGCTAAAGATCAAAGATGTATAAGATAGACATACCAAGATTGAACAAAAAGAATTTATCATCATGGAAGAATATAATGAAGCTGAATCTATCAAGAATTGGAAATAATGTTTGACATTGGTTGGAACATGAATACACTACTCCTATTGGTCCGCTAAGTGTGGAGAAAATGAATGAAAAGAGAAATCACAATAATTTGATGATTGAAATTGTATCTACACTCAATGATGCCAAGTTTGATAATATCAAGAACACCACTACTACTAAACAAATATGAGATAAGTTGACACTTGTACATTGAGGAGATGATAATGTGAGGAGATATAAAGATGAAATTCTTAGAGGAGATTATGATGACATAATAATTAAATAATGGGAGAATATGACTCAATATGTAAACTGAATCAAAGTAGTTATGAAACAAAATCAAAGATGTTGGAGGAGTTATCAATGACTCTAAAATTGTAAGTAAATATCTAAGGAATCTTCTACCGGTGTATGCTATCAAAGTTTTTTCTATTCAAGAAGTGAGAGCTATGCCTGGTAATGTATTGACACTTAATAGTTTAGTTGGTTAGTTGATTGCATTTGAATTGAGAAATTATGACAATAGTATGGTTACAATTGAAAATGCTTATAAATCTTCACTAACCATTGGAAGTTCCAAAATAGAAAAGTAAAGTAAAGAAGAAAGTGAATTAGAATTTAAGGATGCTATAGATGAACTTGAAGCATTGCTTGCAAAAATGTTGTAAAGAGGCAATGATAAATAGAAATGTAAGACGTCCTTGATTAGTTTCAAATGTAATGAGGTTGGTCACTTTGCTACTAAATGTCCTAACAAAAGTATGGATAGATATGAAAATAAATACTACAAGTATAGGAAGAAAAGAGATTACAAAGACAAATGGAAGATGTCAAGTTATATTTCTGAAGAAGAGCATATCGAGTCCAATTCTGATGATGACAAGAAAATAATTGGGATGGTATATGGTTACAATTAATGAAGATCCCAATTGATAAAGGCATGAAAGTGGAACTTCCCTTATTTCACATGTTATCAAGAATGACTCATGGATTATAGATAATGGATGCTCACATCACATGACTTGTGATCTAAGTAAGTTTGATAAATTTGATGAAGTCGATGATGGTGGAACTACTAAGCTAATGAAATGATATTCCATGTCCAATAAAAGATAGAGGATCACTAATTTTGAATGATAAGATCATATGCGATGATGTATATTGGGTACAAGGACTAAAGTACAATATTTTGAGTGTTGAATAACTCAGGTCACAAGGTAGAATTTCATACCATAAAAGTCATGACGTTTTATGATGAAGGTATCTTGATTAGAACAAGAATGCAAAAAAGAGGTAACTTATTCTATCTTAATCCTAATACTGAGATATGTTTATTTTCTAAAGTTTACAGTGTATGGTTATGGTATAAAAGGTTGTGTCATGTAAACTTTCAGAATGTGGTGAAAGTTAGTAGAAAGAAAAGAGTAAAAGGCTTATCAAATCTACAAATACCAAAGAACATTATGTGTAAAGAATATCAGCTTGGTAAAATGACAAAGTCTAGTTTTTAAAGTAAGACACACTTAAAATGATATCTTGGAATTGGTGCATACTGATCTATGTGGTCCAATTGGTGTTGACAATTATTATGATGACAAGTATTTCATATTGTTTATTAATGACTATTCAAGAATGGTGACTATTATGCTCATGAAGGTGAAATCACATTCTTATTATATTTTAAAATGGTATAAAGTTAAATTTGAAAAGGAAATTAGAAAATATTTGAAATATTTAAGATCTAATAGAGGTGGTGAGTTTATGTCTATTGAATTCACTATCTTTTGTGTTGGGAATGGTATTAAGAGACAATTGTCTAGATTGAGGACACCACAACAAAATGGGATTGCTAAGAGAATAAATAGATTAAATTTTGATTGTGCAAGAACATTGATGTTTTAAAATGAGGTTTCTCAAATATTTTGGAGAGAAGCAATTAGCATTGATGTCTATAATGTCAACCAAGCTCAATTAAAGAAAGGAACAAACAAGATACCCTATGAACTTTGGTATGGTCAAACATCAAATGTAAGTTATTTCAAAATCTTTTGAAGTAGGTGTTATATTCACAAGCATGAACAAAGTGATAAATTTTATTTTAAAGAAGATGAAGGTATATTCCTTGGTTATTCATCTAAGAGTAAAGATTATAAGTATTTGAACAAAACTATAACAAGATGATTTAAAGTGCAAATGTAAGATTTGATGAGTTTAAAGAGAAGAATGATGTGAAAATAAAAAGGGAACTTGGAGATTACACTAAGTTTATGAATGTGTATGAAGAGGCACCTATCACATTTTCCAAGTTATAATAGGGACACACTGAGCACTAGATAATAGCACCCAAGTTACAAAATGCTTTGGCTGAGCAATAGACAGTTCAACTTGAGCATGAAATTGAACCCACACTGAGTGGAGAAATTAAAAAAATTTGTAGAAGTGAACCTATATTGGCTAAATATATGATAAATAATCATTCCCTTCAACATATTATTGGTGATAGAAGTGGTGAAGTACAAAAAGAAACAAGATAAGAGATAGTACCTATTTCATCGGTAATCTTGATCCAAGAACAATTAATGGTGCACTAGATAATGAGGATTAGATAAATGCTACAAATGAAGATATTTATCATATTGAGAAGAAAAATACATGGACATTAATATCAAGATCTGATGACAAGAATATGATAGGAACAAAATGGATTTTTAGGAACAAACTAAATTAAATCAAAGAATTTCTCATAAATAATTAACTACTTGTTGGAAATATAAGAGGAGTAACTGAGAGGGGAGGGTGAATCAGTAACCATAAAAATAAATCCTTGATCCATTAGATGTCAGCAAAGAACATAAACTTCATTGAAAATACTGATGCTCGGTAAACACATGGGCACTTGGTTTACACTAGAAAATGTTGCAACTTGGTAAATGGTTAACATGCAAATATTATGATATTTTATGTGATTAACCTTACTTAACTTAGTTGCACAAATTAAATAAATAGCATGAACAAAAGTGACACCAATATTTAACATGGAAACCCAATTTGGGAAAACCACGAATCGCAACTAGTTACTGATTTCTATCTTCTAAAGTGAACCCTATTAGGAGCCAACCTAGTTAAAGGTTACAAAATATAGTGTTAGGTGTGACCCTGTTAGAGGATTTGATCACCTTATTAGGAGTGGCCTTGTTAGAGGTCTTTAGACACTTCAATCTAGAAATGCCACCTTGTTAGAGGATTTACAAATAGTTGTTAAGCTAACTCTGTTAAGAGATTTAGATCACTGCTATAATGGTTAGAGAGTAACAATGAGATGACCTAAATTTTGAAGCAACTGACTTTCTGATTATAGATCTCAATTCTAGCTTGTATACTTGATCCTTTTTGATCAAATGTATCTTTGTAGCCCCACAAGGATATTCTTCTTATCCTTCTAATTCACTTCCTCTAAGCATCTTCAAATCTTATATTCACTTGCACACATTCAATCCTTAACTTGACCTAATATTTATATCATACACATTGTCAAGTTAGCTTGAATACAACTTAGAATAATTAATATTCATCTCCTCATTCTACTATAACCAACAAACAAATCTATTACATTCAATATGCCAAAACAAGAAAATTCTTCGTTACCTAACCTTGGTCGATAGACTCTAACTCAGAAATGATTTTCCTCTATTAACCAAGTGAACTCGATTAACACTGCATATTCACAAAGTTCCTTTGGTAACCAAGTAAGCTTGGTTAATACTGGTTCCATCCAAATTTTCCTTCATTAATTGAGTGAGCTCGGTTAACACTCAACTTCTGTGAACTTCTCTTTGTCACCCAAGTGAACTCAATAGACACTATCTTTTGAACTTGGTAAACTTGGGAATGCTTGGTAGACATAGGAAACTATCATCTTCACCCAAGTGAGCTTGAAATATATTGACTGACAAAGATGTGACATTTTGTGTAACATCAAAGACAATACACAATTAATCAATTGTTTTCAACAATCTCCCTCTTTGGCATTGATGGCAACACAACATATCATAATACAATGAAATTTTAGAGAAATAATAAAGTATCGAACATATCCTTAGTTTTATTCTAATTCTCATCCATGAGAACTCCCTCTCTCAATGTGAACTCCCTCTACCTTTAGTTTCTCCCCTTGTCTTCAGTTTCTCCCTCTGTTAGAAAACTCTACCTGTTTTATATTACACCAAGATCATCTTCTTCTTTATAAATTTTTTATGAAATGTATACTCTCCCTTATTTGAAAATTTCTATGATATGATAGAAAAATCTCCCTCTTTAACGTCTCACGCCAAAGACAATATTTAGAGAATATCATTGTACCTCATATACTGATTTAATACTACATCAATTGACTGATCTTCAACATGCTCTAGTTGATGCATCACTAAAATTCATTTAGTGAGATTAAAATAGAGGAATGACCCCTAACTTACCTCTTAGATACAAAAATTCATCCTTAGGTAATGGCTTAGTGAATATGTCAACAATTTATTTTTTAGTATTCACATATTCCAATCTTACCTCTTTATCTTGCACCAAGTCTCTAAGAAAATGATATTTTATAGCAATGTGCTTGGTTTTGGTATGCATCACAAGATATTTTGATATATTAATTACACTAGTGTTATCATATAAGATAACTAGTGGATCTTTTATTTCTATCTTCATACCTGCCAACAATTGTTTGAACCAAACAATGTTGAAACAATTAACTACTACTGGCACATATTTTGGCACATATTCTACCTCTACTGTAGACTGAGAAATACAATTATGTTTCTTACTTGTCCAAGACGGTAATCTTTTACCAAGAAAGAACACTCTACCACTAGTTCTCTTCTTGTCATCAACACTTCCCGCCCAATTAACATCTGTGAAGGCTTTCAAATCCAGATTACCTCATTTCTTGTACCATAATCCATAGTTATCAGTACCCTTCTGATACCTCATGATTATCTTGATTTCCATTATGTGATTTTCTTTAGGATTTGTTGAGAATTTTCCACCATACCAAATGCTAATGCAATATTTGGCCTTGTGTCCGCTACATATTGTAATTTTCTAATCATTGATATGTATGTGATTTGATCTACCTCCTTGGAATCATCATTTTTGGAAAGCTTATGTCTAGTAGACATAGGTGTTCCAACTAGTCTTGAATCTCCCATTCCAAATTTTTTTACTATCTCCTTGATATATTTGGATTGAGTAATGTAGATACCATCTTTCTTCTGCTAGATCTACAATTAAACAATTTTTTTTAATCTCTCAGAACATAGACATCTCATATTATTTACTCATCTATTATGGAAAAGCTTTGCATAAATCATCATTTCTTGTAAATAAAGTGTCATCCACAAAGATTTCAGCCAACACAATCTTCTTGTTTGGTCCTTCTTTGATATAAATGCCGCTGTTATCATTTGTTCTTTGAAAACCAATCTTTATCAAGTAGTTATGATGGCTTTGTTGAAACAATTGATTAATTGTGTATTGTCTTTCATGTTACACAAATGTCATATCATTATCAATCAGTGTATGCCGAGCTCACTCGGGTAGTGGAGATAGTTTTCTATGTCTACCGAGCTTTCCAATTTGCTTAGTTTAGAAGTTAGTGTCTACCGAGTTCATTTGGGTGACAAAGGAAAGTCTATGGATGATGGGTGTTAACTGAGCTCACTCATTTAATGAAGGAAGTGTTGGATGGAACTAGTGCTAACTGAGCTCATTTGGTTACCAAAGGAACTTTGCAAGTATGCAGTGTTAATCGAGTTCACTTGGTTAACATAGGAAAATAGTTTCTGAGTTAGTGTCTACCAAGTAGGGTTAGCTAATGAATGATTTTCTTATTTTAGCATATTGAGTTTAATTGATTTATCTATTGGTTCTAGTCAACTGAGAAGGTGAATATTAATTATCCTAAGTTGTATTTGAGCTGACTTGACAATATGTAAGATATAAATAACAAGTCAAGTTGAGAATTAGAGTGTGTGTGAGTACGTGAATACATTGAAGATTTGATGATGATAAGAGGAAGTGAATCAGAAGGATAATCGGTATATCCTTATGGATCAGAAAAGATATATTCTATTAGGAAGGATCAAGTATTCAAGCTAGAATTGAGATCTATAATCAACAATTTAGTTGCATCTAGATCAAGTAATCTCATTGTTACTCTCTAACTATTGCAGTAGTTATCTAAATCTCTTAATAGAGTTGGCTTAACAACTATTTGTAAATCCTCTAACAAGGTTGCAGTTCTATTGAATTTTCTAAAGACCTCTAACAAGGCCACTCCTAATAAGGTGATTAAATTTGTAATAGGGTCACACCTAACAGTGTGTTTTGTAACCTTTGTTAGGGTTGGCTCCTAATAGGGCTCACTTTAGAAGAGTGAAAAATAGTAACTAGTTGCAATCGACGGTTTTTCCCAAATTAGGTTTCCATGTTAAATTTTGGTGTCAAATGTGTTCATACTATTTCTTTTCTATGTTTGCAACTAAGTTAAAGCACTGATAATTACAAATAGCATCTTAAGTTTTACATGTTAATTAATTAATGAGCATTCTCAGTGTTTACCAAGTTACAACATTTCTTTGTTTGTCAACCTTTAGCAGAATTAAGTTTTAATAGAATTATTTTGTATTGACATCTAAGGAATCTAAAATTATTTTGTAGTAACTGATTCACCCCTCCCCTCTTAGTTACTCCTCTTATATTTCCAACAATTGGTATCAAAGCTTTTGGTTCTTGCAGAGAAGGTTTCAAGGACCTAAGCTAAAGATCAGGATGTCTCATAGAAGAGAGATTCTCAAGTTGAACATAGACAATTTTGTAGCATGGAAAGGACTTATAAGGCTACATCTAGAAACTATTAGTGATTCAGGTTGTAAATATCTTGATCTTGAATATAAGACTCCTATTGGAATATTATCAGTTGAAGATATTACTAAAATGAATAATCACAACATTATGATGATTGTTATTGCATCTGCTCTTAGTTATGTTGAATTTGATGAAAATAAAGACTATAAAACAATGCATGAAATGTAGACCAAACTGAAAGAGATTTATGGAGGAGATGACGATGTAAGAAGAGCTAAAGCTAAAAGTCTTAGAGGTCATTTTGATCAGATGAAAATGAGAGAAGATGAAAACATTGCAAAATATGTGGAAAGAATCAAAGCAAGGTTGGTATGTAAAGGATATTCTCAAGAAGAAGGCATTGATTATGCTAAATTTTTTTCTCTTGTTAGAAGATTAGAAGGTGTTAGATCTTTACTAGCATATGCAACTCATAAAGGATTTAAAGTTTATCAAATATATGTTAAATCTGCATTTTTGAATGAAATTCTTGATGAGGAAGTCTACATTGGACAACCAAAAGATTTTGTAGATCCTAGCAAAAGAGACATGGTCAACAAACTACACAAGGCATTATATGGTCTCAAGCAAGCTCTTAGAGCTTGGTATGAAATACTTCATAATTACTTGGTATAGATTGGTTTTCAAAGAACAAATGACAACAGTAGTCTATATATCAAAGAAGGACCAAACAAGAGGATTGTGTTGGCAGAAATATTTGTTGATGATACCTTATTCATAGGAAATGATGACTTGTGGAAATTTAGAAGAAATGAGTAAATAATTGGAGATGTCTATGTTTGGAGAAATAAAATTCTTTGTTGGATTGTAGATTCAACAATTTAGAAAGATGGTATCTACATTACTCAATCTAAGTATATCAAGGAGATACTAAAGAAATTTGCAATGGAAGATTCAAGAATAGTTGGAACCCCTATGTATACTAGACATAAGCTTTCCAAGAATGATGACTCCAAAGAGGTAGATTAGACCACATACAAATCAATGATTGAAAAATTGTAGTATGTAGTTCATATAAGGCCTGATATTGCATTAGCAATCAGTATGGTGGCAAGATTCTCAAAAAATCCCCAAAGAAAATAATTTGATGGTAGTCAAAAGAATCATGAGATATCTTAAAGGTACTGAAGAATATGGCTTATGGTACAAATTAGGAGGCAATTTGGACTTAAAAGTATTTACAGATGCTGATTGGGCAGGAAGTATTGATGATAGAAAAAGCCCTAGTGGAGGAGCATTCTTTCTTGGTAAAAGACTAGTGTCTTGGACAAACAAGAAACAAAATTGTTCTAACATTGTTTGGTTCAAACAACTAATGATAGGTATGAAGATAGAGATTAAGGAACTAGTAGTCATATACTATGATAACACTAGTGCAATCAATATATCAAAGAATCTAGTGATGCATACTAAAACAAAGTACATTGCTATAAAATATCATTTCTTAAGAGAATTGATGCAAGATAAAGAAGTAAGACTAGAATATGTGAACACCAAAGAAAAAATTGCAAACATATTCACCAAGTCATTACCTAAGAATGCATTTATGTATCTAAGAAGTAATCTAGGGGTCATTCCCCTATCTGAAGCTCACTAAATGAAGATTATTGATGCATCAACTAGAGCAAGTTGAAGATCAATCAGTTGGTGTAGAATTGACAAGGGCATGTTGAAAATGAATAAGTACTTGAGGTACATTGACATTCATTAAACATTGTCTTTAGCATGAGCTGTCAAATAGGGAGAAGTTTACTATCATATCTCATAGAAATTTTAGTTATAAGGAAGGAGAAGTTTGCTATCATAGTGAAGAGGTGTCAAAGAGGGAGATTGGAAGAAAAGATCTAACAAACAAAAGTTTTCTGACAAAGGGAGAAACTGAAGGCAGAAAGAGTTCACACTGACAGAGGGAGTTCTCATGGATGAGAATCAGAATGAAACTAAGGATATGTTCCTTACTTTATTCTTGCTCCAAAATTTTTATTGTGTTATGAATGTTGTGTTGTCATCAATGCCAAAGAGGGATATTTTTGAAACAAGTCATTAATTGTGTATTGTCTTTGATGTTACACAAATGTCATATCATTCTTAGTTAGTGTATGCCAAGCTCACTTGGGAAGTGAAGACAATTTTTTGTGTCTACCGAGCATTCTAGAATTTACCTAGTTCAGAAGTCAGTGTCTATTGAGTTCACTCAGGTGACAAAGGAAAGTATACAGATGATGAGGTCTAACTAAGCTCACTCAGTTAATGAAGAAAATGTTGGATGGAAACAGTGATAACCGAGCTCACACGGTTACCAAAGGAACTTTGCAAGTATGTAGTGTTAATTGAGTTCACTTGGTTAACATAGGAAAATTGTTTCTACTCTAGTTTCTACCGAGCAGGGTTGGCTAATAAAGGATTTTCTTGTTTTGGCATGTTGAGTTTAATTGATTTATCTATTGGTTCTAGCCGATTGAGAAGATGAATATTAATTATCCTAAGTTGTATTTGAGCCAACTTGACAATATATAAGATATAAATAAAAGGTCAAGTTGAGAATTATAGTGTGTGTGAGTATGTGAATACATTGAAGATTTGATGATGATGATAAGATGAAGCAAATCAAAAGGATAAGAAATATATCCTTGTGGAGCTAAAAGAAAATTCGATCAAGAAGGATCAAGTATTGAAGCCAGAATTGAGATTTATAATCAACAATTCATTTGCATCCAAATTAGGTCATCGCATTGTTACTCTCTAACCATTGTAGCAGTGATCTAAATCTCTTAACAGAGTTGGCTTAATAGCTATTTGTAAATCCTCTAATAAGGTTACAATTCTATTGAGTTGTCTAAAGACCTCTAACAAGGCCACTCCTAATAGGGTGATTAAATCATGCAACAGGGTCACATCTAACAGTGTATTTTGTTACCTTTAATAGGGTTGGCTCTTAACAAGGCTCACTTCAGAAGAGTGAAAAAAAAAGGTTGCAATTGGTGGTTTTTCCCAAATTACGTTTCCATGTTAAATCTTGCTGTCAAATGTGTTCATGCTATTTCTTTTCTATGTTTGCAGCTAAGTTAAAGTAATGATAATCAAATATATACATCTTAAGATTTTCCTGTTAAGTAATTATCAAGAATTCTCAATATTTATCGAGTTACAACATTTCTTTGTTTGCCAAGCTTCAGCATAATTAAGTTTTAATGGAATTACTTTGTATTGACATCTAAGGCATCTAAAATTATTTTGTAGTAACTGATTCACCCCTCCCCTCTCATTTACTCCTCTTATATTTCCAACAGTCTTTCATACCAAGCTCTAGGACCTTGTTTGAGTCCATACAATGCCTTGTGCAATTTACATACCATATCCTTTTTACTAGGGTCTACACAACTTTTAGGTTGTTCTATGTAAACTTCCCCTTCAATATTTCCATTCAAGAATGGAAATTTCACACCCATTTGATAAACTTTAAATCCTCTATGTGTAGTGTAAGAAATTAAAGTTCCAACACCTTTTAGTCATGCAATAGGAGCAAAAGTTTCACCATAATCAATACCTTCTTCTTAAGAATAACCTTTTTAGCTCCACAAGGATATTCTACTTATCCTTCTAATTTTCTTCCTCTAAGCATCTTCAAATCTTCTATTCAGTTGAAAAAAATCGTCAACTTGACCTAATATTTATATCATACACACTGTCAAGTTGGCTTGAATACAACTTAGAATAATTAATATTGATCTCCTTAGTTGGCTAGAACTAGCAAACAAATCTATTACAATCAATATGCCAAAATAAGAAAATCCTTCGTTAGCCGACCCTGCTTGGTAGACACTAACTTAGAAATGGTTTTCCTGTGTTAACCCAATGAACTTGGTTAACACTACATATTCACAAAGTTACTTTTGTAACCAAGTGAGATTGATTAGTAGTGGTTCCATCCAACTTTTCCTTTATTAACCGAGTGAGCTCGGTTAACACTCAACTTCTGCAAAGTTCTCTTTTTTGCCTAAGTGAACTCAGTAGACACTATCTTCTAAACTTGAAAAAATATAGAATGCTCAGTAGACATAGGAAACTATCTTCTTCACTTGAGTGAGCTCGGCATACACTAACTGGCAAAGATATGACATTTTGTGTAACATCAAAGATAATACACAATTAACCAATTATTTTCAACACTACTTGTTTGCAAAGGTTATCAATAAGAAGAAGGAATAGGTTATGGTGAGACTTATGCACATGTGGAAAGACTTGATGGATTAAGAAAAATTTTGCAGTCAGTGAGCCCACAATAGTGGGTTACACTATTTTGCCTAAACTGACACTGAACTTTGAATTTTCAAGAAAACTTTCACTTTCAAATGCAAATTCTCGTTTAACAGTTAGGAATTTGAAGATGAAGTAAACTAGAGTCTTTTAGGATTTTGTGTCTAGATTCTAAATATATATTTTTAATTTTTTTAAAAATTGAATTTATTGAATTATTTTGTCTCCTACGAAAATTGGTATGATATCAAAAACCTAATTTTTAAAGAGTGACACTATTTTTGACACACATAACTTTTTTTCTACAATAGATATCAACGTGATTCTTTCAAATTTAGTTTTTTAACATCCATACCTAAATCGTAGAGTTGATCTTATATCTTTATCGTTAGTATTTCATATTTTAGTATTTCATATTTTATTATAGTTTAAAGTTGGCATAACACTAATTTAGACATAAGTGGCTTTTAACACATGTAACTTATTATATATTTACCCAATTTCAAAAAAAAAAAATTTGATTGAAAGGTGACTCAAATACGGAGACTGTACTTATTTTTCAAATTTTTTATTTTTTTATTTACTATTTTTCCATGAGCATTGAATATCTTAGTTTATTTTTTATAATAAACCTATATTCAATTCATGTTAAAAAATATATACCTAAAAAATTCAAAAAGCACCAAATTCATAGTCATTAGAAAGCTAGTTCAGAGTACTCCAGTCATGCAAAATTTTAGGTCTTTAGTGCTCCATTTGTACTTGGTAATTTAGCTCCGAAGAAAGGAAATCACTGAAAAAACTTCAAACTATTCATGTAGCCTTCTATCTAGCTAGTTTCGATAGAAACTTAGTTTCTATCAAAACTTTTTTCCACGGTTTTGATAGAAACTAAATCACTTAGTTTCTATCGAAACTATGGGTAGTTTAACTGGGCTATTAACAAACTACTTTCTAGTTTTGATCAAAATTACTGTGGTAGTTTCGATTGAAACTAGAAATCTAGTTTCAATCGAAACTATGGAAACATGGTGTGGGATCTTGCCTTGGCTTATGCTAGCTATAGGAAGTTCAAAGTCTATCAAATGTATGTTAAATCTTCATTTTTGAATAGAATACTTGAAGAGGAAGTATGTATTGAACAACTTCAAGGATTCATTGAACCTAAAAATAAGAACATGGTCTACAAGTTGAACAAAGTATTGTTTGGATATAAACAAGCACTGAGAGCATGGTATGAAAGGTTGCATTATTATTTGATTAAGATTGGATTCAATAGAACTAGTGAGAACAAGAATCTATATTTGAAAAATGAATCTCATGATATGGTATTGATTGCTGAAATATCTATGGATGACATTATTTTCGGAGGAAATGACATATTGATGAAGACATTTACTGATCAAATGAGTACATAATTTGAAATGTCATTGTTTGGGTAGATCAAAATTTTCAATGGGTTACAAGTATATCAAACAAGGAAAGGAATAAATGTGACTCAATCTAAGTATGTGAAAGAAATCTTGAAGACATTTGGGATGGATGAGTGTAACCCAGTCGGTACACCTATGGTGACTAGACTAAAATTATCAAAAGAAGACACTACTAGAGAGGTAGATGAGACACAATATAGATTTATAATTGATAAATTATATTGTGTTGTACATACCATACTATATATTGCACTTTTTGTTCAAAATTTTGCAAGGTTTTCATCTAATCCAAAGGAGAGACACATGACTTCTATGAAAAGGATATTCATATATATCTAAAAGAAAAAAAAGATTATGGCTTATGTTGTAAAAAAGATGATGAATTTAATATCAAACTCTACAAATATATTAAACTGGTGGAGATTTCTTTTTAGGAGAAATATTGGTAACATCGATAAGAAAGAAACAAAGTTGCATTTCACAATCTACTCTTGAAGATGAGTATGTTGTTGTTACAAACAATTATTCAAATATTGTATGGATTAAGAAATTATTGTAAGTTATGTAAGAAGAAATATTCAAGCATGTTACTATTTATTGTGATAACACTAGTGCAATAAATATTTTGAAAATCTAGGTGATGCATGAAATAAAAGCATATATCAATCAAGTATCATTATTTGAAGGATCAAGTACAAGATAAACAAGTAAGGATTTAATATGTGAAGTCTAAATAGAAAATTGTGAACATATTTACTAGGGCATTGCCTAACACTACTTTTGAGTGTCTAAGAAGTAAACTTGGGGTCATGCCTCTATCCAAACTTCACTAAGTGAAGATGCATGCTATATCAATTCATGAATGCATTGTAATATCTGTGTGAGGTTGATGCAAGAGTTAACACTTTTGCAATATTTTTGAAGGTGTGAAGATGACTATGATGAAATTGATGTATACTATACATGTTGGAAGGATTAATGGGAAACAAAATACTAAGAGGGTGGAGGGGTGTTGAATCAGGATCTTAAACTTTTACTTAGAAAACCAAATTACTAAATTCACACCTAATTCATCTCATATCTCAAATGTAACATAAAAAATATGATGCTGAAAACATAACATCCATGAAAGATTCAACACATAACACAAATGATTTGGTAACCCATAAATACTTCAATGTGAAGATAAAACTAGGGTGGGGATCAAACCCAAAACTCTTTACTATTGCAACAATAAAGTTAACCTATTAGTGTTACAATGTGTGATCATAATATATGATCTACGCTATGAGGGGTCTACCCTATTAAAAGCTTCAAGACTATTAATTCCTACCCTATTAAAGGATTTTATACTTACAATCAAGTAAAGACTCTATGAGGAGATTTACATAGATTTATTAGGATCACTTGGTTAAGAGATTTTCCTTGATTCAATTCTATTAAAACTGATTCACTACCTGACCCTTGATTTTCTCTCTAAGTTTATTTTAGATCTTCTATGTATAATATCTTGATTTGATGTCTCAATCTAATATCTCTATTTAGTTATTCACTGCTTGGATTGCCCTTATCTAATCTTCTTTAAGACTTAGCCTTTCTTTCTTTGTTCTATCCTTGTTTTCTCCTTCACTTGTGCATTTTTTCACACACATATACTCTCCTCTCTATCGATCCTAGGGTTAGAACCCTCTTTAAATAGGCAATCTTTGAAAGTTCAAGATCATAATCAACAATTTACAATTCATCTCCTTTTGTTGTTTTCTGTCTAATTTTTTGATTGGTTGATTTTCTCTCCTTAGGATCATTACCTTTTTCAATGATGCGTAATCTCTATCTTAATTGTCTCTACAATCATTAAATATCATATAGTTCAAGCTGGCCAAAATTATTATATAGTTGTTTGTACAATTGTAAACTCATATGGCAAAACTGGTCTGCTTGGCATCTAAATATGTTGACCCTCAATTGTATATAAAATTCATACTGGGACTCAGCTTCTATATACATTTTATTATTATTTTATTGATAAAAAATGTCTTTTGGTTTACTCGGTTTCCATTATGTTAGCTCGACTTATATATGCGCTCGATCTCAACTGGGGTGCTCGGCAATCACTGACTTGCTTAACATGTAATAAAAAATAGACAAGTCCTTATATGCTCAGCCTTTGCTAGATGACTCAGTGGTAGTGATGACCATTCATCCTTGCCTAGTAAATGACTATGTGTTTGGGAACTAATAGGAAACATATGCGTAGAGATCAACAATCCCCCCTTTGACATTAGTGGAAAAACCACTTTGTCATGAGTAGGAACTTTATTCAAAAATACCCCCCTTGAGACTACAATCTGAATTTTTAATAAGTTTTTTTTCTTGATTATTTCCCCTTTTTTCCTCATTTCTCTCCCTTTTCTACATCTTGAATTGATATCTTTCACACTTGTTTGCTTCTATTTGACTAATATTTCCCCCTTGTTTTTGTCACTGATGGGTTGGGGCTACTATGGTTAGCTTGTGCTTATCAAAAATCTATTTGTGGCTTGCCAAAATTTCTGCATAGCCTTTATTCCATTGGTCCTTTACTTTTTCCAAAACTTGAAATTGAATTTCTAGCTTGACAACTAGATCAATTAGACCTTCAATAAGTGGAAAATGTGTGTCTTTCTTCAAAATATTCTAGGCTATAGACACTTCTTTCTAAATCATCTCCAAGTATGTTAACAATTGGAATTGAATTACTATCAAATTATTCCTTATTTCATTATCTCTAGCCACGATCTTAGCTAACCTCTGTTGACTAGATGTCAACTTATTGTATGAGAGTGATCTTGAACTTGTGATCTTTCCCTATGCCCTCATATCAACATGTAATAAGTCAATAGATCATTGATTTTCTAGCGTAAAAGTCTCAACATCACACAACTTCATATATAATGAATGAACAGTCTTCAAAACTTCTTCTAATTGGGTGACTAAATTGGAAAGCTCTTCTTGTCTATTTACAATTTCACAAGAGACTTTATCCAATACTTAATGCTCAAATATCCTCTTAGACCAATTTATCATTGGTCTTTATATCTTCTGATTGAACTTTATCAACTATATACACTAATTGATCCAAAATTGGATGTTGACTATCTAAGATAGTTATGCCAAATGCATCCACAAAATTGCCCTTAATAGTGTGTAATACCTATTTATTTTTGTGCTCTCTTCATAGTTGTTCTTGCTTTTCCTTGCAGTTGAGAAAAGTTTGCAATTCATGCATTTTCTCTAGTGTCAAATTGTTCAATTTATATATATGGGTAAAGTAATTACCTCATCTAGATTTATTGACTCATCAACCATCTCTTCTAAGTGAGTCATAATCTGAGATTGTGGGCTTGTATTACTGGGTGGTGATATTTGTAACTATTTACCCTTCTCAACTAATCTCACTATGTGTTTTTGCTTCTTTTAAGTTGGTGTCACCTGCTATTCAGATGTACCAGTTAATGGTTCTAATGACTTAGCACTTAGTAGCTATATAAGAGCCTATGAAGCTTCTTGATCTTTCGGTGTCACCTCCTCTACTATTGACTTTGGGCCCTCTTCACCTCTGTTAGAAATAGATAATACTGAAAGGGAGGGGGGGGTTGGTGGTGAATCAGTATTCTACAAAATTTTGGCCACAATTGGATAATGTTACTTACTTTCCAACATGAACATGAAAGTAAACCAATAATGTTGAACAATAAATAAATGCATACACAAAAATAACTCATAACACCATATTTTGTTAACTAGGGGAACCCTTGGCAAGGGAAAACCTTGGTGGGGATGGTACCCATAAAATGGTACACTAATCAAAAGAATCTAGTAAAGGATATTGACCTATTAGGAGTCTATGAAGTACATATAGTGTCTTGATCCTTGTTAGAGGACTAGGCCTTGTTAAAACACTAGTAGAAATTTGGCAAATAAATGACTACATGACTAAAAATTTTAGTCATGTGACCAAAACATTTAGTCATATAGCCAAAAATGATCAAAACAAGTATAAATGACTAAACAAATATCTTATTTGATCATTAGATAAAATTACAATGAAGTAATTAGGAAGATAAATAAAAATGACTAAATAATTAGTCACCCTAATAAAAATAATTAATTGAATTATTATTACTCTTTTATACTAATATATGATAATATCATAGACTCATGAGATTGTTATCATACTATGCTATAACAATGATATTTAGGGCTAATGTATAGTTTTTATTTGATCACCTAATAATCTATTAGTGCTATCTTCATTAACCTAATTGCAAAACATTTGCATCAGTTAGATACTAGCATCAAAATCACTATTCCTTATGTTATTGTATTGTAGTTCATACAATTATATTGCTAGGTTATAGTGTAAGTTTCTCCATTTTTACACTTTTCACATTTTTATTGTTATTTTATTATATTTCAAATTTAATATTTATAACTTTACGTCTTAACAAATATTAATCACAATTAATATTCATGAAAAGAGAAGAAATATTATTGTCTTTAAATATCTAATACTAATTAAATAACCATAATTTCTTACTAATTAAAAATATTTATTTAATTATAAATATTCAAACTTTAATATCATAAAGGTTAAAATCCCTTCGTATCAACGAGACATACTTTGCAAGATTTTTCGCTTAATAAGATTTTTAAAGCCCCATCTTGTGGTGAAACCCTAGAATTAATTCAATTCATTTCTTGCATTTTCTCATTTCTCTAACTACCGATTGTGAAGACTAGGGTTTCCATGTAACTCTGAGTTTCTTACAGATTTTATAAGAGTGCTTTAAAGAGGAGTGAGTAGACTTTTCTACAAAGATATAGGTATGGCCTCTTCATAGTGTCTTTAGGATTGTATTAATTAAATTATTTATAAAAGTATTTCTCCTAAAAAAATGTTTACGGTTCTGCGATTTCATTACCAAACACCACATTCTATATTCCAAATATGTAAATTAGCCCTCAAATTGATCGCTTTATTATTGTACTACTTTTTTCTTTCCCATGTTAACTTTTTATGGTTGCATTCCATTTTCCTCACGACTTGTCTATTACACTTTTAATCGTGACTAAGGTTTATTTCACAGAGTATTATATTGTAGTAGTTTTAGATTGAACTATGGCTTATATGTTTAAAGAGTTGCATTAGATATATATTTTTAATGATAAAGATATTTTTACAATTTAGATTCATGATGGTTTGAATTAAATTTATGTCTTGAGTAATCTTATATAAAATTCTTCTTACATCTTTCATATGAAAAATTATAAAGACATTTATAAGTTGCATCCTTGGTATTTTTATGATAGAATCATGATGAGAATTTTATAATTAATTATTAAATTAAATTATATTGATAGGAAAAACTTATTCCTCTAAAAAAATTTATCATCCCAAAAGAATTATCAAATGTTCCTCACTCATATTATATAGATGGTGAAAACATTTTGAATATAGTCAAATTAAAATGTTAAAAATAATTTAAACCACATAAGAATGCATAACTATGCATAGTGGATATGAGCTTAGTTCAAATTTATTAGTGTAGGCAATAAAATGGAAGAAGGCACACAATTTAGTAGTTGTTTAGATAAGCTTTGTTTGTTATCTCCATCAACATTGAGAATCAAACCAATTATTTTATTGAGGCAAGTGTAAGCTTTGATGATTCCCTTTTGAGAATCAAACCAATTATTTTATTGAAGCAAGTGTAACCTTTGATAGTACCCTTTTACCTATAGAGCCCAATCTAGTCATCTATGTTAGGCATTTGGTGCCAAATGGAAATCCTCTCTGATAAGGTAGATAAACCATTTGATAAAATGCCTCAAAGAAGTTGTGGAAGTAACTGAATACCCTTTTGATGGCAATAACAACAATCCTCCTTCCTCTATGTCCATTCTCTGGGCTAGTTGCTAATCTAACTGCAAAATAAAGTATGCCATTGACCATTAATATTTTACATAGAATGGTTAGACTGACATGCTCAAAACTATTATACTAGTAAGTTATCCATTAATTTTACATTAAAAATCTAAGGTAACACATTAAGACAAAATACAACTCCAAATTTATTAATCTCAAACTAATAGTAATAGCTCCAAGGTTTATTCTCAAACATGTTGCTTATTTAATCTCAAACCATCCCATATTCACATTAATAGATGTCAGAGATCACATCTCATATTGTAGCTTTAAATTATTAATTTTATCTTTGGTGCCGATGATGCATTATATCTTAATTAATTTAGTACAATAACTCTAACTTGTTATTCTTTTGAATATTTGCATACTAATACTGATATGAGATGCAAATGTAAATTGTGTCACTGAATTTTTATATCATTTATTTATTAGTATCATATCATAGAAATAATAACACTTGGTATCCTTTTTTGAATAAAATAAAGTCACCATTATATTTTAAAAGTTTGGCCAGAAGATTATGGATATTCAATTTTCTTTGATTTGTTAAAATTAAGAAGAATAAGAATTTAAAATAAAATCACATCATAAAATACATTGATTTATCTACTTACTATTTTATCAAAATTTTGTTTTGTTTTAATGGAGGTCATCCACAAACAAGTTTTAGGTATTTCTGTTTTTTATTAAGTAAATAAATAAGATCTTGTTAGATTCTGAAAATGATTTTATTATAACTTTCTAATTATTTATTAGTTAAATCAAAATCATTTACATTTATTTAAAAAAAAAAAACATATTTTATTATAGAAACAAATCTATTATCATTTTCTAATTATTTTATAGAATAAAGATGCAATATATTTACATTCTATTTTTTTTTTTTTAAAACCATCTCATCAACATAGTAATAATTCTATTGAAATTTCATTGACTTATCTCATAAGATATAGCACATATACTTTCTTAACATTTCAATTTAATATAAAAATAATTTATACAAAATATTGAATAATCATTTACTGATTAATGAACTCTTCTAAAGAGTTATTGAAGGAGATCAACATTTTTGAAACATCTTGGTTGAATTTCTGAATAGATGGTAGATTTGTCTCTTCCCTACCAAAAGCTACAAGATCTTTCCTCCTCAATGTCATTAGAACGTCATAACATTGTGATCTCTCTCATATCTGAATGTTGAATACATAGCTCTCAGATATAATAGTAATAAATACCTATGATAACATCAATCTAAAAAACTGGCTGTCTCTTTAAAACAAGAAGAGGTGCTTGCATTGGATAATTTTTTCTTTGAATTCTTGACTGGTCTCAGAAAGGTCTTGAAATGTCCCTTTACTGATTTTTATGATATTTCCAGCCTCAAATTAGAACATTAAAATCAAACAACCAATATTACAAAGATCTGCCAATTTCCCAATAAAACCCAAATCAGGTATGCCCAAATTAGTGCCAAAAACTTCACAACTTCACAAATTATTAATAAATCTGAAAATGGACATTTTTACAGAAATTTCAGCAGCATAAAAGCCTACAAAATGACATTTCCAAATTTGTATAGCCTTTACACAACAGCTCACAAATGTAGGGCAAAACTATGCTCAATCGGGCTCCCGAAATTAACACAAAAATGCCCGAAAACACCACAAAACACTCATAAACTATCTCAGAAGTTTAATCACGACCCAATACATATATTCAGCTCTATTTTAACATCATAAAGTCTGAAATACAGCAGCAAACCAAACTGATATGAAACACTCAACTGAAAACCCAAACTCAAACAAAAAACAACCCCGAAAACACCCAAATCGGCACTATTCAGCACAAAGGAAAACTCTGTATGAGCATGCACATGGAATGGCTTCAAACTCCCATCCTTAGCCTTCCTGGAAACCTGCAAACTCCCGTTCTTGGGTCTCCTTCTCCACAGGTTTGGCAGCCTCTGAAGAACAACAAGAAAATTAACAAGAATCAAGATGTAGAATGAGCCCAGAATGCCTCCAAACCCCTTTTAAGAGGGCAAAACCCTAACTCACGTCCAAGAGGGGTTAATACAATATAATTTAATAATAATTTTTATTTATTACTCCATTTGTTTCCAAATATTAGCCCCTTTTTCTGAAATTTCACCTTTTTGGAGCCTGCCTGCCTTAACAAAGTTTATTTATTTTTAATTATTTGAATAGGGGACATGACAAGTCCTCCCCTCCCAAATATTGCTTGTCCTCAAGCAATGAAGGTTGGAATTCTCAAGAATATGTGCTCCTTCCCAAGTTGCATCCTCTAGTGGTAATCCTTTCCATTTGACCAAATGCTCTATGATGCTCCTATTTCTCAACCTTTTCTCTCTTGTATCCAAAATCTCTTCTGGTATCAAAACTAATTTCCCTTCATCATCAAGAGGTGGTAATTCTGTAGATACTATGGTTTTCTGGCCTAGAACCTTCTTTAAACAAGATACATGAAAAATATTATGTATTTTGCTGTTTGGTGGGAGCTCCAATTCATAAGCTACCTCTCCTACCTTCTTGATGATTTTATAAGGCCCATAGAACCTTGGCTTGAGTTTCTCTGCCCCACTTCTCTTCAAGGTGCTTTGCTTATATGGCTGCAACCTAACAAATACCAAATCTCCCACCTCAAAAGATCTTTCAATCCTTTTCCTATCAGCATATATCTTTTGTTGGTTTTGTGCATGTTGTAGATTATCCTTGAGGGACCTTATTATGTCTTGGCTTTGCTTGATGAAATCACTTGCTGCGGGTACTTTGCTATCGGAAAGTATTAGATCAACAAAGGAAAGGGCATCATAACCATAAAGAGCATGAAAAGGAGGCATACCAATAGACATGTGATGAGATGTATTGTAACAATACTCCCCTAGGTGTAACCATTTCACCCAAGCATGTTGTTGATTTGAAACATAGTTCCTCAAATATCCTTCTATCAATTTATTAACTATCTCTGTTTGTTCATCTGTTTGAGGGTGATAGCTAGTACTGGGAGTGAGTTCAGTTCCTGCCAAATGAAAGAGCTCCTTCCAAAAAGAGCTGAGGAATCTACTGTCCCGGTCACTAACAATGCTTCTAGGCAAACCATGTAATCTAAAAATTTCCTTGAAGAACAATTCGGCCACTTGTGATGCCTTGAAATTAGATGTGATAGGAAAGAAATGTGCATACTTAGTTAGTCTATCTACCACCACATATATGCAATCCTTACCTTGAACCTTGGGCAACCCAGTGATGAAATCCATGGAAATACTTTCCCATTTTTGTTCGGGAATAGGAAGTGGTTGCAACAACCCTGCAGGAAAATTTTGCTAACTCTTGCTTTGTTGGCATACCATACATTCCTTAATGTGTTTAAGGACATCCTCCTTCATACCCTTCCATGAAAACCGCTCTCGAATTTGCCTGTATGTCTTGAAGTATCCCTGGTGACCAGCCAAAGGTGTGTCATGAAAGGCCCTCAATATCCTCTCCTTAGTTTTTGACCCTGGCACTAAGAAGATTTTGTTTTTGTAATAAATCAATTCATCAACAACCTTGTACCTGTTATCATCCACTAAATTATCCAAAATATTGGTGGCAAATGAATCTTTAGCATACTCTAAAATTATGGAGACTTTCCAATCAGCAGAGATAGATGATAAGGAACACAAAGTGGGCTTTCTTGAGAGAGCATCAGCAACCACATTATTCTTTCCTTTCATGTATTCAATATCAAAATCAGAAGCTTGCAATTTGCTTACCCATTTTTGTTGATGATCATTCAAATCCCTTTGGTTCAAGAAGAACCTGAGGCTATTATGGTCTGTCTTTACAATGAATCTCCCACATACCAAATATTGTCTAAACTTATGAAGTGCATGCATGATTGCCAACATTTCCTTATCATAGATGGAGTACCCTTTCTCTGATTGATTTAATTTTCGACTCTCAAATGCTATTGGATTTCCCCTTTGAGTTAGGATAGCCCCTATACCTTCTCCCGAAGCATCACATTCAACAACAAAAGGTAAAGAGAAATCTGGAATTGCAAGCACAGGGCATGAACTCATTACCTCCTTAAGCTTATCAAATGTTTTTTGTGCCTCTTCTGTCCAAACAAAAGCTCCTTTCTTTGTCAAATTAGTCAAGGGGGCAGCAAGCTGAGAAAATCCCTTGGCCAATCTCCTATAGTAGCTACACAACCCGAAGAAACCTCTCAACTGTGTAAGATTAGTGGGTGGAGGCCAATTCAAAATTGCCTGAATTTTTTGTTGATGAACCTGTACTCCTTTAGAGCTTATAATATGTCCCAAATATAGGATCTTTTTCAAACCAAACTCACATTTAGATAGCTTAGCATAGAAGGATTGCTGCTCCAAGATTCCCAAAATAGTGTCTATGTGCTTTAGATGCTCTTCCCATGTTTTACTGTATATCAAGATATCATCAAAAAATACCAAAACAAATTTTTGAAGATGCTGACTGAATACCTTATTCATACAAGATTGGAATGTTGCAGGTGCATTAGTGAGTCCAAATGGCATAACAAGAAATTCAAAGTGCCCATAGTGACATCTGAAAGCAGTCTTTTCCACATCTTCACTCCTCATTCGGATTTGATGGTAGCCTGATCTTAAGTCAATTTTTGAGAAGTATACAGCACCATGTAACTCATCAATGAGTTCATCTATGTGTGGTATGGGATACCTATTTTTTATGGTCTTCTTTTTTAGAGCCCTGTAGTTTATACACATTCTCATTGTACCATCCTTTTTCTTGACAAGTACCACAGATGATGCAAATGGACTATAGCTAGGCCTTATGAATCCCATGTCCAGGAGTTCTTTAATAGTTTTTTCAATTTCTTCCTTATAACCTCTTGGATGGTGGTATGGGGTTGTTATAACTGGTTTGGCACCCTGTTCTAACTCTATAACATGCTCAAAACCTCTATCTGGTGGTAATCCTGGAGGCAAATCATTGAAAACTATACTATGCTTATCAAGAATATTTTGAATTTCAAAATGGAAATTACCTTGATTCTTTGGAGAGCTTGTTGGTTGGATTATGACTCCTGCTGCCCATGTTACTTGTCCTCTTCGAAAAGTCCTCTCCATCCTCTTTGCAGAGACTGCCTTAGGTGCTCCATTCGATAACCCTCTCAATATGACTTCTTTCCCATTGGAATGAAATTTAAACTCCATAGTTTGATGGTTCATGTAATAGCCTCTGATAGAGTGCAACCATTGAACACCCAATACAAGATCTGTCTCCCCAATACCAACCACATAGAAGTCATCACATAACTCATAATCTCCTAAGGTCATCTTGAGTTGTTTCACCACCCGTGTGCAAGGCATAGTGAATCCATCAGCTACAGTAACATTGAATCCCTCAAAATCTTCTGCTTTAAGCCCTCTTTTCATAACAAATCCCTCATCAATAAAATTGTGAGTTGCCCCACTATCAAGAAGAACAGTCAACCTTTGCCCTGCTAGTACCCCTTGAATTCGGAAGGGATGGTATCTTGGGACTCTTGATAATGCTGCTAAAGTGCCATCCTTGCTGATTTCTTTTACTTTCTCTTCTTCTACCTCCTCCTTAGTATTATGAAATTCCTCATGCTCATCTGAATCAGATTTTGAAGCAACTTCAATATAGTGCACTTGACCTTTCCCCAAACATCTGTGTCCTGGAACCCATGGTTCTCTACAAGTAAAACAAAGCTTTTTCCTTCGTAATTCACTCATAGTCTCTTCATCTACCTTCTTTTTTTCCACATTTGTCACATCTTTTGGTGGTAGTGTTGGGAAAGTCTTTTTCTGAAAATTTCCCTTATGTTGCCAAAGATTCGGGGGTTTTTTATTAGTGATTGATTTCATAGGCACGCAAGTTTCAAGTTGCAAGCTTCTTTTGATAGCTTCCTGTAAGGTTGAGGGTGAGAAAGCCTTAACCAAACCCTTAACAGAATCTTCTAAACCATCAAGAAAAAGATAAACGATCCTCTTTTCACTCATATCAGGTACCATAATAGCCACTTTTTGAAATTCTTCTATATACTCATTAACTGATTTGGTTTGCTTCAACTTTGACAATTCTTTAAAGTACGCTTCATCATCCTTGAGGTCAAATCTATCTATCACCCTTTGACTGAAATCTTCAAATGTAGTTACCTGATCGTGACCTTGAGTAGTCACTCCATGATACCACCAATCATAGGCTGCACCTTCCAAGTGTAGACTTGCAAATTGAATAGCATCACTCTCTTTCATGGGGTTAAGTGTGAAGAAAGTTTGTAATTTTTGTAGCCATGCTCTAGCTGAAATTTTATTTGTTCCATCAAAAGTAGGTGCTGTAAACTTACTTATTTTATTTTTGAGCTCTCTTCCACTTGTGTCATACTCCCTCCTGTTCTCTTTCTTGGGCATCAAAGCGTTCATCATATGCACATATTCTCTAAAAGGAACTGAACTACGAAAGTCATCATCTAAGCCATTGTAAGTAGCTCTTAATGTAATCAAATTACCTGTAACCTCTTCCACTGGATTAATAGCTGGATTTGGTACTCGTGGCTCATCTACAGGAAAGAAAATAGATTTGGTTGATTTAGATGGTGTGGATCTCCCATTTCTTGGCTCCTCTGAAGTGCTCCCTTTCTCATTAATAGATGCAATTCCTTGTAATTTTTCTGTCAATATTCGCAAAGCCTCTCTAGTTTCCACCAAACCATCCACTGTTTGCTTCTGAGTATTTTGGATGTCTTGGAAGAATTTCTTTGCCATCTCATCTGGATTAGCCATACTTTTTTCTTCCTTGGATTTTGTACTTTTGCTTTCAACTGGGGGTTTGATCAAAATTTCTTTATTCTTTTCTCGCTGCAAATATCTTTTTTCTCTTTCACTTAGTTGCATGCAATCATAAAATATGACATGCAAGATCTGGGTAGTTATCAAAACTTGACATGCAAGATCTCGGTAGTTGTTAAAACTGACATGCAACTTCTACAAAACCCTCAGGCTGGCAAGATCACGGCTCTGATACCACTGAAATGTCCCTTTACTGATTTTTATGATATTTCCAACCTCAAATCAGAACTTTAAAATCAAACAACCAATATTACAAAGATCTGCCAATTTCCCAATAAAACCCAAATCGGGTATGCCCAAATTAGTGCCAAAAACTTCACAACTTCACAAATTATTAATAAATCTGAAAATGGACATTTTTACAGAAATTTCAGCAGAATAACAGCCTAAAAAATGACATTTTCAGATTTGTATAGCCTTTACACAACTGCTCACAAATGTAGGGCAAAACTATGCTCAATCGGGCTCCCGAAATTAACACAAAAATGCCCGAAAACACCACAAAACACTCATAAACTATCTCAGAAGTTTAATCATGACCCAATACATATATTCAGCTCTATTTTAACATCATAAAGTCTGAAATACAGCAGCAAACCAAACTGATATGAAACACTCAACTGAAAACCCAAACTCAAACCAAAAACAACCCCGAAAACACCCAAATCGGCACTATTCAGCACAAAGGCAAACTCTGTATGAGCATGCACATGGAATGGCTTCAAAATCCCATCCTTAGCCTTCCTGGAAACCTGCAAACTCCCATTCTTGGGTCTCCTTCTCCACAGGTTTGGCAGCCTATGAAGAACAACAAGAAAATTAACAAGAATCAAGATGTAGAATGAGCCCAAAATGCCTCCAAACCCCTTTTAAAGAGGGTATAACCCTAACTCACATCCAAGAGGGGTTAATAAAATATAATTTAATAATAATTTTTATTTATTAGTCCATTGGTTTCCAAAGATTAGCCCCTTTTTTCGAAATTTCACCTTTCTGGAGCCTGCCTGCCTTAACAAAGTTTTTTTTTTTAAAATTATTTGAATAGGGGACATGATAGGTCTCAAAAAAATCTGTAGCTAGCCTCATAAGATGTCAACCAAATTATAAGCACTTGATGAGATAGATATTGTATAATACAAAGTTTATACAACTTTGATTTATCACAATCAAAGGTATGAATCACATTTAATGCTACTTGTTGGTGCCCAAACTACCACGATCTAGAATTAATAATTTTGAGCTTTTCTTATAAATGGAACAAATACTTACACAAACTATTGTAATTTTCTCCAAAGTGTATTGCTTCCTCTCAAATAGCTAATGTGGATAAAACAAATAGCATTGCTGCAAATCAGTGCAATTTTTATTTAGTATATTGCTTCACTCTAAAACAATCTGTATGAATAAAATCAATAGCCTCTTCAAGCCATTTCAATTCTTTTATAATGCTAAACGTATTGCTTCCTCTAGACAACATGTATAACAAATAAGAAAATAACCTTGCTGCAAACCAACTTTTATAAAATCAGATAAATCTGACTAATACAGATCACTTACCGAACTAGTGCTGAATCTACAGATCATAAATGCAAAATGAGAACTAACAATCTGATCATTTCATGTAATAGTCCACTCATATAGGAGACACAGAGACAACTGATCTGAGAATACTGGAAAATTGAACTGAGCTTCATGCTATTACAGTTGATCTACAAAACACTAGGTGAATACTGAAGCACTGTTCCTCCTCCTATGCACCTCCCCATGTTTCTTAAATCAAAATAGAAAAACAAACAATATGAATGGTGTCAATAAATAGAAATTTTTTTTATCATGAGTAGATGCATAGTATTAATTTTGAAATTGAAATAAATTCTAAATAGCCAGGTGCAGTAACACTTTGTGCAAAGAAATAATGGATAGACTCATCGCCCCAAGTTCATATTAGTGGCTTGTATATGACTGGAAAGAATTGAACTCACAGATTAACAAATGGTTTACAATATGCTTGAGAAACTATAACTGAGCAAGATTTCTTTCAAGTGTGAATATAAATCTCAAGATTACTTACCATTTTGCATGTGACATTTGCCAAAAATTAAGGAATAGCATTGTGATAAATATTCACCAACAAGCATGGCTAAAAGACGAGTAATCCATCCCCCCTCACTAGCTCTTTTCCTTGGATCGTTGTCAACTACAAATTCCTAATGCATTCAACAATGCAAAGGATATATTGACATCATATAAGGACCTCGTTATTCAGCTTCAGCTAATTTCTCTGGTGTAATGCTTCCAAAATTTGGACTCCTCCCATGTAATTGTTTCCCATTTCACAACCCAGTAGGTTGTATGTAATGTCCCCAATCAGATTTATTGGTAATTTTGGGACCTTATTATTCATATAACTCCAATAGCAATGACATCACTTCCTCTTTAAGACATAATTCTTACTACTTGTCTTGATATGTACATCATTTGAGAGTAAAAAATCTTTGCATAAACTCTTGAGTGTTGTTTATGAAATCTAGAAAGGATTTCCTTTTGCATACAACTTACTATGGTGTGTACCAACTATCTTTTTTTTTTTTGTTATTTCATTTTGAATGTTGAATGATTTTTTATGCAGACTATATTTGAATGACTCCTTTTTGGGACCTTATTATTCATATAACTCCAATAGCAATGACATCACTTCCTCTTTAAGCCATAATTCTTACCACTTGTCTTGATATGTACATCATTTGAGAGTAAAAAATCTTTGCATAAACTCTTGAGTGTTGTATATGAAATCTAGAAAGGATTTCCTTTTGCATACAACTAACTATGGTTTGTACCAACCATCTTTTTTTTTTTTTTTGTATTTTATTTTGAATGTTGAATGATTTTTTATGCAGACTATATTTGAATGACTCCTTGAATGATTTTTTATGCAGACTATATTTGAATGATGATGTTGACTAGGCCACATCTATAGGTTTTCTACTAACTCTATCTAGCATTCCATGTTCTCTTCTTTGTTTGACTGGCTCGATTATTCTTTCTAATCTACAAAGTCATTTATGTCTTTCGTTCTTCGATAATTTATAAACTGTTATGACCCCATGGTAAGAGGAAGATTAAATGTTCTCTATTCAACAATTCTCGTATCTCCTCAAAAGTTTAAAATTTAATTTTTATTAACTCAATTAGAGTACCTTGTGGCCTTATATTTATCTAAATAGTGGTAAATCTTGAGATGTTGCTATGTTTTTTTGAATTCAAGAAAATTTACCATTAATAAATGAACATGCATTCTTAATACATTATTGGTCAGTGAAGAGATATTCATTCCCCTTTTTTGTTGTACCATACAAAGAAATGGGAATCACCATATTGCTTGTTTACATGTATGTTTTAAATAAGTTTATCATTAAAAACTAACAAAAAAAGTTGTGTATGCCAAAGATAATTAAACAAGGTTTTTTTGTTGTGCGTGTCAGAGATAATTAAACAAGGTTTGTAAATTGCATATGACTTTTTTTGTAAGCAATAAATATTTAATTTGAAGTTATATTTATATGTTGCAACATGCGACATTAGCATGTTTTTTAATAACCCCTTGAATACAAAAAAAAGTGTTAAATTTAGCACCCTTATTTTATTTACCCACCCTTTAGAATTGGAGGAGAATATTTTGATTAGAGGAAGAACACTCCAATGGGGATGCATATTCCAATGACATCCTATATAAGAACAAAGACATCTAGCAAAATAATTAATTTAAATTAATTAAAGTTGTATAAATTCAAAATATTGTTGGATACATAAAAATGACATAATGTTGCTTGTGATATATAGTTTTAGAAAATGCACTTTAAACTTGATGTTTTGTGACTATTTGATAGTAATGGTAGACATAATAAATCATTCCCACATGATAATGTAGATATAAAATAGTGGATCTTTTGAACTTGCATTATTTGGTTGATTATGTAGAGAACTTCATGGTTCCTGGATATATAGACAACTTTATTAGTGCTCAATCTTGATAAAAATAGTTTTCCTAAGGCTTGCTAGTGGCTTTGCTAATTTAGGAGTTTAGAAAAGGCAATGTAGAGAAAGACATACAAGGGTGTCTCAATTTTTTTGAATTCCAAAATGTTAAAAACTACCTTGTTTCCACTGCTTCCACAATTCCACTTGTTGTAACTTTAATTGTTCATTTTCCTTTAGTATGTTTTCTTCTTGCCATGTAATATCATAGAACCAAACTGTATTGAAATATAGGATTATTTTTTAGTCTTTTTTAATATTTGGAAATAACAAATAAAATAGTTTTAAATTAAAAATTAAGTTTTTCAAACTACCAAATTTTTTTGAAACATTCTCCCTTGTTTAGATATGAACTTCATTTCTTGATCTTTGTATTATGTATTTAATAACATCACTATTCTTTAAAGGGTACTAGCTCAATGTAAGGCACCTACTTTACAAGTAGTAAGATGGTGGTTAATTCCATCGTGCCTTGATATCATTAGATTATTGATTGAATATACTACCAAATAAACTACCAAATCAAATACCAAATAAACTATCAAATAATTATGATCAACTACTAAATAAATGATTAAACAAACTACCAACTATCAACAATCAACAACCAAATAAATGATCAAATAAACCACTAGATAGAAACAATAAATAACCAAATAAACTACCATTTAACAACAATAAATGACCAAACCAACCACTAAATCAATGATTAACACAATTTAGTCATAAATTTGGTTGGGAGATAAATGTCTAGCAATATAGTACCACTAGTCACATGATCAAAATTAGTCATATATTTCCAATATTTAGCATATTATTTTATCATATATTGTTGTTTTTGTACTAGTAAAAGCCTCAACCCTGTTAGGAGTTGCTTCAACCTTATTAGGAGTTGGTGATACAATTACAAATGTATGCAAGAAGAGCCCATTGCCCAAGCATGCAATTATACAATATAGTGCCTCTATACAAAAGAGATAGATAAAAGATCCTCTTTACTATTGACTGTTGCACTTCACATATCTCTGATCTTTCATCAGAATTAGCATCACATAGCCTTCATATAAGTTCACATATAATATACATATTTTGTAATCTCATCACATAGTTCATAAACTTACACATTACTTTTCAAGTAATAATTTCCTTCTTATACCTTTCCCTTTTACAAAAGTTTGTCCAGTCAGCTTCGATGCTTTCACACATTTGGCTAAATAAAAAATTAGCCTTTTCTAACTTAAGGTTAACATCTAGAATATTTTCCCTAATTATTTAAGAAATTATTTTGTTCCCAAAATAATTTCTTGACCTATAATTAACTCTTTCCTACCATACTCTATTCTTCTTTGTTCACTACCTTTACTGCTAAATCGATTATATCTAATGTCATATTATCTGTACTAATATGTGCACTCAAGCACATCATCAGGATACTCTATACTACTTTTCCTCAATTGTGCATGTACCAAAAGTCTCTATAGACTTCACAATATCCAAAACTATCTCTATATTGATATTCAAATTGTCTAACACTTAGACAATTTTCTGTCTCTGATCATAGAATCTTCAACTGTACATTTTCTCTTCTATTCAAAAATTGTATGTTGCCATAAATGAAAAATTTTACAAATTCTACTTACCCATATTTCCAAAAATCTCCCACTTTGGAATCGATGGAAACATATGGGAAATTTGGCTAAGTCCTAAAATTTTACTCAGAAACTTCTTCAAAATTTGGCCTTCAAAACTTTACAAAATTTCAAAATTGTAAAAATTGTGGATCATTACACATATAACCATCTTTCCTTTTATCACCTAATACAATAAAATACTATAATAATCCACCTTATTATATAACTATTACTTTCCTTTACATTATATTATATACAGTTTTCCTATAATCTTCCCCCCATACAATTTTCCTGTGTACTTCTCCCCCTTTGACATCAATGACAAAGGTATCAAAAATTATATACATGTCAAAATTATGATTCATTACGTCTATTCTAGGTTGATAAGAAAGAAATATAGTCTACAAAATTTACTATTATATTCTTCATTCTTTTCTCCCATGAGTCTTTTACTCCTTCTGAAATGTTGAGAAGAGCGCACAATCCATAAGATGCAATTGCCATTGCATTTAAGTCTAAGTAGATGAACTTGTAGAAAAATGTCTTTGCTATTAAACATTCTTCTAATTGCTTCTCAACTATGCTTATCTTCATAGATAGATTTTCTCTTAGAAGTGAGAACCTTTTGATGATCTTCTCCTTGCTGACTTCCAACAAACTTATTTAATCATAAGTCTTACTAATCCATGTCTCAATTCCTTCAATCTTTGCACTAAGTTGGCTTATATGATATGTCAGTGATTTCACTTCATCACACTTCTTCTTAAGCTCCTCATAACTATCTTTGGTAAAAATGAAAGACACAATGCATTTGGAGTAGAAGGTCTTACCTTCAAGTTCACACCTTCTTAATTCCTTTATGCAAGCATCAAGAGCTGCCAAATCATTTTTTCTATTTTGACACATAGTGTCAAACATATGCACATCATATTTAGCTTGTGCTTGACCTACTACTATTTTTGATAAATTTGTGAACTCAATATTAAATAATTGAATCATAGCCTTGGTTATATCCTCTCGATTAGGATCTATTGATTTTACTATCAATGCTCCTTGTAACTTTTTAGTTACATCCATCAAATTCTTCTACAAACTCTTCACTTGAATATTCTTGTTAATGATATTTCTTAGAGATGATATCAATTCTATTTGATCATCATCATTTGATCCTGCTAGTGCTGCAAGGGTGAGATAAGTACTTGGTGCACTTTCCTTCTCATCCTCCTTTTCTTCTTCCTTCCTCTTGATTTCTTCTTCCCCTTTTCTCTTATTTTCCTCTTCTTCCTTCTTTTTCTTCTCTTCCTCTTCTTTCCTCTTCTTCTCTTCCTCTTCCTTCCTTTTCTTCTCTTCCTCTTCCTTCCTTTTCTTCTCTTCCTCTTTCCTAATTTTCTTCTCTTCCTCTTCTTTGCTTTTCTTCTCTTCCTTTTCCTTCCTTTTCTTCTATTCCTCTTCATTTCTCTTCTTCTTTTCTCTTTTCTTCTTCTTCTTTCTTTTTCTTTCTTTCTTCTTCTTTACACTTCTTTACATTTTCCTCTCTTTCCTTTTTCTTCATCTCTTCTTTTTGCTCATCTTCCTTTCTCTTTTTCTCTTCTTTTTTGCTCTTTCTTTTGTCCTCTCCCTCATCAAAGTTAGAGTAATCAATAATATTGCCAACAATGTTTGACCCAAAATCCTTGAAGGGATCTTCTGCAAAATTTACTGGGGTGAACCCACAATAATGGGTTCCACTTTAGTGGAACAAACAAAATTGGAGAAGTTGACAAAATTTCAGAATTCTACCCGCCATACATTCGCACGAACTTTACATATATGTTTGCACAAATATATGGTGCACGAATGTTCGCATGAACATATTGGTGCCCATAATGGCGTGTTCACATGAACATGTGTGCAACATATGTTCACGCGAACACGTAAAGCGTAGATTTTTTACGATTAAAAATGTCGTTTTAACTTTTTAAACCTCATTTTTATGGCGAGCACTGTGTAATTAGAGGGTTGGAGCGAACACGCGATTTGTACGAGTTCTCTACAATCATCCTATCGCTTTCACTCTGATTCTCATCTTTAGGTATGTCAAAATATTATTAATTTAATGTTTTAAATGTTTTTAAAGTATTTTTTAATGTTATTAATGTAGATTTTAATAGTTTTAAAGCATATTTGAATGTTATTTATGTTTTTAATGGTTTTAAAGCATATTTGAATGTTATTTACTTTTTTAATGGTTTTGAAAGCATATCTAAATGTTAATTTAATATTTTTATTGTTTATTTATATTAATTTAGAAAATAGAAAAATATTATATAGAAAACATTAGAATTTTTTTTTAGAAAACATTAGGAAAAATAGTAGAAAATTTATAATATAAAATATAGGAAAAACATTACAAAATTTATAAAAAAAATTAGAAAATAAATTTAGAAAAAACATTACAAAATTTAGAAAACAAATTTAGAATAAAAATTACAAAAACATTAGAGAATTTATAATTTAATATAAAATTTAGAAAAATATTAGGAAATTTATTAAAAAAAATTTAGAAAATTTAGAAAAAACATTACAAAATTATTAGAAAATTTAGAAAAAACATTACAAAATTATTAGAAATTTTAGAAAAAATATTACAAAAACATTAGAAATTTAAAATTTATTATTAAATTTAGAAAAAACATTAAAAAATAATTAGAAAATTTAGAAAAAATATTAAATAAAATTAGAAAATTTAGAAAATTTAGAAAAAAAATTACAAAAACATTACAAAATTTAGAAAAAATATTTAGAAAAACCATTAATTTTTTTATAGAAAATTTAGAAAAAAACATTAAAAATATATTTAAAAAACTATAGATTTTTTTTTTTAAAATTAAAAAAATATTAAAAAATAAATTTAGAAAAAAATTAGAAAAAACATTAGACAAACATTAGAAAATTTATAATTTAATATAAAATTTAGAAAACAATTTAAATTTTTTTTTACAAAAACATTAGAAAATTTAGAATTTAATATAAAATTTAGAAAAAAAAATAAAAAATAAAAATTTATAATTCAATATAAAATTTAGAAAACAAATTTAGAAAAAGCATTACAAAAATGTTACAAAATTTATCATAATATAAATTTTAGAAAACAAATTAAAAAAAAATTTTGAAAAAAAATTAGAAAATTTATAATAATATAAATTTTAGAAAACAAATTTAAAAAAAGAAGAAAAAAAAATAATAGTAATAAATAAATAAATAAATAAATATATGTATGTATGTATGTATGTTAATGTTAAATGTAGACATGTATGTTTTCGATATTAATGTTTATGTATGTATGTCAAATTCACCTTAACATCTTAATCTTAGAAGTTTAATCAAATGGCATATCTTAAGGGTCAACCAGAATTGTACATGTAACAATATAGATTAGAATGTATAATTTTTTATTTTGAACATAGATGTACATGTATATTTGTTCATGGTTAAAAGTAGATGTATGGACATGTTTTTAATAAATTCACATTTTTATATGTATAATTTACATATATATATAAAATTAATTAATTTGTCTTTTAACTAAGTGTACAATTAACTATATTTAATGACACATGTCTTAACCTGGAAGATCCTAAATTATCTATGTATAAGAATGTAGATTAAGATGTATATTTTATTTCATAAATGTACATGTAAATATGTTCACGTGTTAGATATAGACATGCATATATGTATGTGTTCAATATTCATGTTTAAATGTCTAATTATTTTTAATCTCTTAATAATCTAAGTATATAATTAAGTATATAATTTTCAATGACATATAACTTAGAATGTGTATGACGTAAAGAATACATGTTACAACATTAAATTAATAAAAGTTTTAATTATAATCTAACATAACCTGATTATAATATATACAAACATAAAGAATGTTTACATCATGTATATTAGAACATGTAAAGATCTTATATATAACTTAAATTTTAACTCTTAAACCTTAATGTTAAACAATAGGACCCTAAATACTAAACATGGTCATAAGATCCTAACTGCAAAACCATAAATTTCATAAATTATAACCCCTAATCTTAGATGCTTAACCATAACTCCTAAATTTCAATTTGAACCGTAGACCTAAATGATAAACCACAACATTAAATCTAGTATTTAATCATAATACTTGATCGTAAATTTAATTATAAATATTAAAACTATGTGTTAAAACCATAATCTAAAATATGATCCCTAATACAAATCCTAACCCTCTAACCATACTGAAGTAACAATGATGTAAACCCATACCCTAACCCTCTTTAAACCATACTTCTAACAATGATGTAAACCCATTTAACCTATAGATCTAATCCTTTAATAATAATCATTTAAACCATAAATGTTAAACCATGACCCTAAATACTAACCCCTTATCTTTGTACACTAAGATCCTAAAATGTTAGATTTAAATGCTAAATTTAAATTCTAAAAGAATACTTAAAGATTTTAATGTCTTAATCTAAGTATATAATTAACTATATAATATAATTCAATGACATGTCTTAAGGGGAGACCCTAAATTATACATATACAAAAATGTAGATTAATTTGCATATCTACATGGTACATGAATATATAACATACATGTACATCCAAACCCTAACCCTATCCATTATCAAAACCCTAACCTAACCAAACCCTAACCATTATCCAAAGCCTAACCAAGTAACCTTCAATCTTAAAATTTAATTTCTAAGCCCACTTGATTATAAATGATAATAAATATTCCTAATCATAATCTTGAACCAAATCATAAACTTGACACGCTAAGTTCCCTTATCCTAAATTCTTAACCATGGACCTTAATATTAACCCCTAAATTTAATGCTAAAAAATAATATGTAAGTTCTTATAAACCCTAACAATGTCATAAGGTCTTAAATCTTACCCTAAAATTGAGCCTAATTATAACCTTTACACAAAAACCCTATTTCAAAAACCTAATTGAGGCCTAACTTACATAAAACTAAAACAAGTTGACCCTAATCCTAAATTGTTAAAAATTACATTTGAGAT